>CAWUDS030000990.1:1800000-1950048 GCA_963859935.3 Lathyrus sativus | reverse complement strand
GCAAACGTAGTTCGGGCCACGTACTACACAAGTCTGTTTTGATTGTTTTTATTCCTTCTGAAAAAGGGTTTTTCTGATTAACAGTCCAAACGGACAAAAATGACGTTTTGATGAGCTCACATTCTTTTACGGAAGAAATGCATTTTATTGTGTTTGAAATCTTATTGTGTTTTTCTGTTTGTTTTGAGAAAGAAGAGACAGAACTCTAACCTATGGTTGCGAAGGGAATCAGACTAACCTAATGTTATCATGCATGGGTTAAGACCTAGTGTCTATCATGCTCCTCTCTTACACAGAGAGAAACAGAGATCCTACGGGATAGACGGAAACAGAAACAATATTAGATATATACAGTAAAACAGTAAAATGCATGGATGCAACAATACAAGCGAGGCAAGGGAGTCCCAATCAACCTCGAACCTAGAAAATAATAGGCAAAAGTGAACAGGCTTCACTTTCAACCCAATAGGGTAAACAGCAAACAATACAGTCCAGAAAACCAATCAATACATCAGAAATGAAATACAGCAAACATAAACACCCACAGCAGCTCTGCACCACATCTGTCTTCAAGTCATCTCCAAACAGCTACAAGCTTTAGCAAGCATCAATCTTCATCTCCATATACTTCAAGCAAGGTCTTGATCATCAATCTTCCATCTACAATGGCTTTTCTTCAAGTCTCAATCTCCTAAGAGGGATATCAGTCAACCAGATGAAGTGAGTGAATGTTAGACAGTCAATTACCTACCAAGGGTGGTTCATTGACTGTTAACATTAAACAGACGGTTTTCTCTCAAAAGTTCTATCTTTCAAATACATTCACTGATCCTTCCAAAGGAAGGAGGTGGATATTTGAAAGAGACTTTGAATCCTAGAGAAAGGATGGAGGCAGACAAGGCACTCCATGTTTGAGAAACAAGCTTTCCAATCTAGAGCTCTGCCTAGCTCCTAAACCCTAATCTCCTCAACAGCTGCTAGCAAGAATCTCCTCATCAACTCTGGAAGTTGGTCTTCAAGCTCTAGATATTCAATGGCTTCATCATCACAGGTCTTCAGCTCTCCCAATCCCCAAGCAATCCCAATACCCATACAGACAAACAATAATCCCCAGAGGGCACACCACACCAATCAATCCAATACAGACAGTATTATACCAATAGCAGTAGGGGAATCCTAGTGATTTTTAAGGGATCTAATAACTACCCATAGTCCCTATAGTCCCATATCTAACATATTCAATCTCTAAGTCCTAAAGGAAATGAACTAATTCACCTAAGTCATCACTTAAACCCTAATTTTATTCATGTTGTTCACACCTAAACCAATCACCTGAAATTAAGTCCTAAAACAATGAGAACTAAATTTTATACACAAGCTAATCTTATCTACTAATCAACCTAAAAAAATGGGGGAAAAATTTTAAAGCAACTATTAGATCAAAAATTAACAAATTCATGTATGAAATGAAACACCTAAAATAAGCATTTATTTGGAAAATATGGGAAAAATATCAAATAAAAAATAAAATTCAATTTTTATTTTTTATAATTTTCTAGACATCTTGAAGAAATTAATGCAAAAAGAATCATTAAAAAATATGAAGTTGTCATTTTCTTATGATTTTTTAAAGAAATGAAATTTTGAAAGAAAATAAAAATGGAATTAATATGGAAAGGGGTGCAGCTAGCATGAAAAATCAATTGAAATAAAGGATGGGCCCAGACAGGGGGGCGCGCATAGCAAGCGCGTATGGGCCCAATGACTCAGAAAACCAAATCAAAAATCAAAAAAACGAAAAAGGTGCAGTTAGCAAATTAATTAGTTCAAACACAATGGGCCTGATTGGGGAGGTGCTGTTAGCAATGGAATTCAAAGCCCATTCAGAAAACTTAAATGAAACGGGGCGTTTTGGTGCCCAGGGTTTCCCTCCGTTTCATCTTTAAACGTGGACCACACGATCAAGGTCTGAGTCAATGAGAAAGACCTCATCCAACGGATATCATGCGTCTTCTCCAAATGGCTAGGGTTTCTGCCATGGAAGCTCCATGCACAAGCTTGCAGACCAGATCTTCCACCTTCCCTCACGCCCTCAATTCGCCATGAAAGCTCGCGATGTAAAGAGCAAAGATGCTCTAATTTCTTCCCTCTACACAACCATGCCATCATCTCCTTCTAAAACTCACTCAAGAAACAAACCCGATGCACATAACAGTTGGAATCCACCATTTTCACCTGTGATCAAATCCTCCAATCCTTTGCCAATCTTTACCCTAGCCTAATCTACATTCCATGCTGAACAAATTAAGCTAAAAATCTAAGGTTCTCGTGCTATATTCTTGGTGTTACAAGCTCTAACAGTTTATGCACTCCATAGCCAATCCTCATGAAACCTCTCCAAACTCACCCAAATCAGTCATCTAACTATGCTTAACCATTCTAACCTAATAACTATCTATGATTCTAGCTAATTCAGCCAATTCGAAGAGAAACTAACCTGGTGCAAAATGGTGAAAACAGCTATGAAAACCCTTGGATCTGATGCTTGCAGTGATTGGAAATTGATCAGTGACCTTGATTATGAGTTCTGTATGCAATGGATCTTGTGCAAACTCCTTGAATCTTGTACTTGAAACCTTCTTGCAACTTGGATGATGAAGATGGATAGCACGATTCTTGCTCAATTCAACCAAATCTTTGATGGAATTCTGATCTATGAATGATCTAGATGATGATCAAATCAAGAAATGTGGGAATTGATGGAGATTTGAGAGAGTTTGAGATGCTTTTGCAAATTGGAGAAAGTGTGTGAAACTTGGGGCTTTGAGTAAATGTGATCACCAACCATGGCATGAACCATCTCATATCAATATATACATGTTCTTAGAACCTCCTAGAAACTTGGAGAAGCTTCCCTTGCACTTTTTCCTTTGGATTTGGTTTATGTATCTTCCATTACAAGTAACCATGAATAACTCTTAAAATGTGAACCAAGCTCAAAATTTTACTTTAGCCAATGTCCTTAAAATGATCTTTCCATTCAAAATGACCTATAATTTCACCTCATTTGGCCAAAATATGAAAAATCTCATTTTTAAGTCCATTTTTTATTCATTAAATCCAACAATTTTGAAACCTTGTGCTATGAATCTTTCCAATCTCTCATGGTCACTTTTCTAAACTCAAAATGTCATTTGGAACAAGTTTGATGTTGTGAAGTTTTTCATTTGAAACTTCCTTGTATGAGTTTTGGGCATAGGCTTGAAATGACTTGTAATTCTCAGATGACCAAAATACCCTTTGCTTGCCAAGACCATAAGTAGAGTTCCACAAATCATATGAAGGCATACTATACCATTCTAGAAAGATAAGACAATGAGGAACAATTCTTATGTTGACCAGAAATTCATTTGAAATCTCCTTGAGGGGTAAAAATAGCTTGGAAGTCAAGTCACTTTCACAGACAAAATTTCAGATACCTCAGATGACCTGTAACTTGCAAGGACCATAACTTGAGTTCTATAAATCTCCTTAATGTCTTCCACCACTCAAATTAAAGGTCTTGAGCTCCTCTACAAGTTTCATGTTGGCCAAGGATCCATTTGAAGCTTGCATTTTGACTTATCTTGCTTGGAAATTTGACCTAAACTAGGGGATTTTACACAGAAACCCTAATTTAGAAACTCCTCTTCTCCTTGATTTCTCTTGATTTCTTCTTATCACCACACCATATCCTTATTCTTCATGTCAAATGATAAACCCCACATCTCTTCAATAGACCTTAATGCCTTTCAATCAATCAATTGACCTAGAGTTGACCCTAGATGAAACCCTAGTTGACTGCCTTCAACTGCAATTCTTGTGATCACACCAAGGACTTGTCTCCTTCTCCAAATGACTTTCTAAGTCCTCCAAGATGTCTAGATACTCCCCATGCTCAGCCCACAGCTCACAACTTACTTTGTTGATCCTCAGAGACCCTCAGATAGGAGCTAGAAGCCCTGCTTGATCCATTGACTTGATAGCTTTCAGATCCTTTCTGATGACTTGAATGAGATTGAATTAGAATAATAACCTCTTGATAGGCCTCCAGAGATGAGAATAATGATTGGTCCCATGTTGGATGACTTGCCATGCTTATGCTATGCAGATGGTTAGGCTATGTACATGACTCTATATGCAAATGCTAATGATATTGAAACATAAACCAAGTGAATAAGGTTGGACAAATTTTAGGGTGCAACAGTGATTGTTATCATTGGGTGATTTTTAATTTTGTGTGGATCTTGATGCTCGCTTTTATTTAGCGAAGGCTTGGCGGCGATCTCAGATGTTTCTACTTTTACTGACGGCGAGGTCTGAGGTTTCACAGATTTGTAGTTATCTAGCAGCAAAGTCAGCTTCTCTTATCAGATGTGTGGTTTTCTAATAGCGATGTCAGAATTTTATCTACCTTTTGTTTGTCTGACGGAGACGTCAGGTGTTCCAACAGATTTATGTTTGTCTGACGGGGATGTCAGGTGTTTCTCAAATTTTTGGTTACTGGCGGCGACGTCAGGATCTATTACAAGATTTATGTTGGTCTGGCGGCGATGTCAGATTATTTGGTTTTCTGACGGCGATGTCGAATGTTTTGGTTTTCCGGCCGTGATGTCGGATGTTTTGGTTCTCCGGCAGCGATGTCAGATGATTTGGTTTTCCGGCAGCGATGTCGGGTGTTTTGGTTTTCTGGCAGCGATGTCAGATTATTTGGTTTTCCGGCGGCGATGTCAAATGTTTTGGTTTTCTGGCGGCAATGTCAGATTATTTGGTTTTTCGGCGGCAATGTTGGATGTTTTGGTTTTCCAGCGGCGATGTCGGATGTTTTGGTTTTCCAGCAGTGATGTCAGATTATTTGGTCTTCCAGCGGCGATGTTGGATGTTTTGGTTTTCCGGCGGCGAAGTCAGATGTTTTGGTTTTCTTCTGGCGATGTCAGATTATTTGGTTTTGCAGCGGTGATGTCAGATGTTTTGGTTTTCTGGCGGCGATGTCAGATTATTTTGTTTTCCGGCGGAGATGTTGGATGTTTTGGTTTTCCGTCGGCGATGTCAGATCTTTTGGTTTTCTGGCGGAATGACAGATTATTTGGTTTTCCAGCGGCGATGTCGGATGTTTTGGTTTTCTGGCAGCAATGTCAGATTATTTGGTTTTCCGACGACGATGTCGGGTGTTTTGGTTTTCTGGCGACGATGTCAGATTATTTGGTTTTCCGACGGCGATGTCGGATGTTTTGGTTTTCTAGAGGCGATGTCAGATTATTTGGTTTTCCAACGGTGATGTTGGATGTTTTGGTTTTCCGGCGGCAATGTTAGATGTTTTAGTTTTCTTGTGGCGATGTTAGATTATTTGGTTTTCTGGCGACGATGTTGGGTGTTTTGCCTATTTTGACGTCGATGTCGGATGTTTTGGTATTCTGGCGGCGATGTAAGATTATTTGGTTTTCCGGTGGCGATGTTGGATGTTTTGGTTTTCTGGCGGCGTTGTCAGATTATTTGGTTTTGCAGCGGCGATGTTGGATGTCTTGGTTTTCTGGCGGCGATGTCAGACGATTTGGTTTTGCGGCGACGACGTCTGATGTTTTGGTTTTCTGGCGGCGATGTCAGATTATTTGGTTTTCCGGCAGCGATGTTGGATGTTTTGGTTTTCCGGCAACAATGTCGAATGTTTTAGTTTTCTAGCAGCGATGACAGATTATTTGGTTTTCCAGTGGCGATGTTTGATGTTTTGGTTTTCCGCTGGCGATGTCGGATGCTTTGGTTTTCTACCAGCGATGTCAGATTATTTGGTTTTCGGCAGCGATATCGGATGTTTTGGTTTCCTGGCGGCGATGTCAGATTATTTGGTTTTCCTGGGCGCTGTTAGATGTTTTGGTTTTCTGGCGGCAATGTCAGATGTTTTGGTTTTTCGGCGGCAATGTCAGATTATTTGGTTTTCCGGCGGCGATGTCAGATATTTTGGTTTTATGGCGGCGATGTCAAATTATTTGGTTTCCCGAGAGCGATGTCGAATGTTTTTGTTTTCTGGCGGCGATTTCAGATTATTTGGTTTTCCGGCGGCGATGTCTGATGTTTTGGTTTTCTGGCGGCGATATCAGATTATTTGGTTTTCCGGCAGCGGTGTTGGATGTTTTGGTTTTTTGGCGGCGATGTCGGATGTTTTGGTTTTCTGGCGGCGATGTTAGATTATTTGGTTTTCCAGCAACGATGACGGATGTTTTGGTTTTCTGGCGGCGATGTCGGATTATTTGGTTTTCCGGCGGCGATGTCAGATTATTTGGTTTTCCGACGGCGATGTCGGGTGTTTTGGTTTTCTGGCGGCAATGTCAGATTATTTGGTTTTCCGGCAGCAATGTTGGATGTTTTGGTTTTCCGGCGGCGATGTCAGATGTTTTGGTTTTCTTACGGCGATGTCAGATTATTTGGTTTTCCAGCAACGATGACGGATGTTTTGGTTTTCTGCCGGCGATGTCAGATTATTTGGTTTTCCGGCGGAGTTGTTGGATGTTTTGGTTTTCCGGCGGCGATGTCGGATTATTTGATTTTCTGGCGGCAATGTTAGATTATTTGGTATTCCAGCAGCGATGTCAGATGTTTTGGTTTTCTGGTGGCGATGTCAGATTATTTGGTTTTCTGGCAGCGATGTCAAATGTTTTGGTTTTCTGGCGGCGATGTCAGATTATTTGGTTTTCCGACGGCGATTTCAGATGTTTTGGTTTTCTGGAGGCGATGTCAGATTATTTGGTTTTCCAGCGGCGATGTTGGATGTTGTGGTTTTCCGGCGGCGATGTCAGATGTTTTGGTTTTTGGGAGGCAATGTCAGATTAATTGGTTTTCTGGCGGTGATGTCGAATGTTTAGGTTTTTTGGCAGCATTGTCAAATTTTTTTGGTTTTCCGGTGGCGATGTCGGATGTTTTGGTTTTTTGGCGGCGATGTCATTTTATTTTGTTTTTCGGCGCCTATGTTGGATGTTTTGGTTTTCTGGCGGCGATGTCAGATTATTTGGTTTTTCGGCGGAGTTGTTCGATGTTTTGGTTTTCCGGAGGCGATGTCGGATGTTTTGGTTTTCTGGCGGCAATGTCAGATTATTTGGTATTCTAGCGGCGATGTTGGATGTTTTGGTTTTCTGGCGGCAATGTCAGATTATCTGGTTTTCGGGCGGCGATGTCGGATAATTTGGTTTTCTGGCGGCGTGTCAGATTATTTGGTTTTCTTGCGGCGATGTTGGATGTTTTGGTTTTTTTTCGCGGCGATGTTGGATGTTTTGGTTTCCTGGCGGCGATGTCGGATGTTTTGGTTTTCTGGCGGCAATGTCAGATTATTTGGTTTTCGGGCGGCGATGTCGGATAATTTGGTTTTCTGGCGGCGTGTCAGATTATTTGGTTTTCTTGCGGCGATGTTGGATGTTTTGGTTTTTTTCGCGGCGATGTTGGATGTTTTGGTTTTCTGGCGGCGATGTTAGATTATTTGGTTTTCGGGCGGCGATGTTGGATGTTTTGGTTTTCTAGCGGCGATGTCGGATTATTTGGTTTTCCGGCGGCGATGTAGGATGTTTTGGTTTTCTAGCGGCGATGTTAGATTTATTGGTTTTTCGGCAGCGATGTTGGATGTTTTGGTTTCCTGGCGGCGATGTCGGATGTTTTGGTTTTCTGGCGGCAATGTCAGATTATTTGGTTTTCGGGCGGCGATGTCGGATAATTTGGTTTTCTGGCGGCGTGTCAGATTATTTGGTTTTCTTGCGGCGATGTTGGATGTTTTGGTTTTTTTCGCGGCGATGTTGGATGTTTTGGTTTTCTGGCGGCGATGTTAGATTATTTGGTTTTCTGGCGGCGATGTTGGATGTTTTGGTTTTCTAGCGGCGATGTCAGATTATTTGGTTTTCCGGCGGCGATGTAGGATGTTTTGGTTTTCTAGCGGCGATGTTAGATTTATTGGTTTTTCGGCAGCGATGTTGGATGTTTTGGTTTCCTGGCGGCGATGTCAGATGTTTTGGTTTTCTGGCGGCGATGTCAGATGTTTTGGTTTTCTGGCGGCGATGTCAGATTATTTGGTTTTCCGGCGGCGATGTCGGATGTTTTGGTTTTCTGGCGGCGATGTTAGAGTATTTGGTTTTTCGAAGGCGATGTTGGATGTTTTGGTCTTCCGGCGGCAATGTTGGATGTTTTGGTGTTCTGGCGACAATGTCAGATTTTTTGGTTTTCCGGTGGCGATGTCTGATTATTTGGTTTTCTAGCGGCGATGTCGGATGTTTTGATTTTCTGGCGGCGTTGTCAGATTATTTGGTTTTCCGACGGCGATGACAGATGTTTTGGTTTTCTGGCGGCGATGTCAGATTGTTTGGTTTTCCGGCGGAGATGTTGGACGTTTTGGTTTTCCGGCGGAGATGTTGGACGTGTTGGTTTTCCGGCGCCGATGTCGAATGTTTTGGTTTTCTGGCGGCAATGTCAGATTATTTGGTATTCCGGCGGTGATGTCAGATGTTTTGGTTTTCTGGCGACGATGTCAGATTATTTGGTTTTTCGACGGCGATGTCAGATGTTTTGGTATTCTGGCGGCGATATCAGATTATTTGGCTTTCCAGCGGCGATGTTGGATGTTTTGGTTTTCCGGCGGCGATGTCGGATGTTTTGGTTTTCTTGCAGCGATGTCAGATTATTAGGTTTTCCGGCAGCGATGTCCGATTATTT
The DNA here is from genome assembly GCA_963859935.3 of Lathyrus sativus. NCBI lineage: Eukaryota > Viridiplantae > Streptophyta > Magnoliopsida > Fabales > Fabaceae > Lathyrus > Lathyrus sativus. Next base: position 1,941,324 of record CAWUDS030000990.1, on the reverse strand, counting down.
GGCCTTCCGGTGGTGATGTTGGATGTTTTGATATTCCGGAGGGGATGTCGGATGTTTTGGTTTTCTGGCGGCGATGTCATTTTATTTTGTTTTCGGCGCCGATGTTTGATGTTTTGGTTTTCTGGCGGCGATGTCAGATTATTTGGTTTTCCGACCGAGTTGTTCGATGTTTTGGTTTTCCGAAGGCGATGTCGGATGTTTTGGTTTTCTGGTGGCGATGTCGGATGTTTTGGTTTTCCAGCGGCGATGTCAGATGTTTTGGTTTTCTGGCGGCAATGTCAGATTATTTGGTTTTTCGGCAGCGATGTTGGATGTTTTGGTTTTCGGGCGGCGATGTCGGATGTTTTGGTTTTCTGGCGGCGATGTCAGATTATTTGGTTTTCTTGCGGCGATGTTGGATGTTTTGCTTTTTTTCGCGGCGATGTTGGATGTTTTGGTTTTTTGACGGCGATGTTAGATTATTTGGTTTTCTGGCGGCGATGTTGGATGTTTTGGTTTTCTAGCGGCGATGTCAGATTATTTGGTTTTCCGACGGCGATGTAGGATGTTTTGGTTTTCTAGCGGCGATGTTAGATTTATTGGTTTTTCGGCAGCGATGTTGGATGTTTTGGTTTCCCGGCGGCGATGACAGATGTTTTGGTTTTCTGGCGGCGATGTCAGATTATTTGGTCTTTCAGCGGGGATGTTGGATGTCTTGGTTTTCTGGCAGCGAAGTCAGATGTTTTGGTTTTCTGGCGGCGATGTCAGATTAATTGGTTTTCAGGCGACGATGTCGGATGTTTTGGTTTTCTGGCGGCGATGTTAGATTTATTGGTTTTCCGACGGCGATGTTGGATGTTTTAGTCTTCCGTCGGCGATGTCGGATGTTTTGGTTTTCTGGCGACAATGTCAGATTTTTTGGTTTTCCGGTGGCGATGTCGGATGTTTTTATTTTTTGGCGGCGATGTCTGATTATTGTGTTTTCTAGCGACGATGTCGGATATTTTGGTTTTCTGGCGGCGTTGTAGGATTATTTGGTTCTCCGGCGGCGATGATAAATGTTTTGGTTTTCTGGTGGCAATGTCAGATTGTTTGGTTTTCCGGCAGAGATGTTGGACGTTTTGGTTTTCCGGCGGCGATGTCGGATGTTTTGGTTTTCTGGCGGCAATATCAGATTATTTGGTATTCCGGCGACGATGTCTGATGTTTTAGTTTTCTGGCGGCGATATCAGATTATTTGGTTTTCCGGCAGCGGTGTTGGATGTTTTGGTTTTTTGGCGGCGATGTCGGATGTTTTGGTTTTCTGGCGGCGATGTTAGATTATTTGGTTTTCCAGCAACGATGACGGATGTTTTGGTTTTCTGGCGGCGATGTCGGATTATTTGGTTTTCCGGCGGCGATGTCAGATTATTTGGTTTTCCGACGGCGATGTCGGGTGTTTTGGTTTTCTGGCGGCAATGTCAGATTATTTGGTTTTCCGGCAGCAATGTTGGATGTTTTGGTTTTCCGGCGGCGATGTCAGATGTTTTGGTTTTCTTGCGGCGATGTCAGATTATTTGGTTTTCCAGCAACGATGACGGATGTTTTGGTTTTCTGCCGGCGATGTCAGATTATTTGGTTTTCCGGCAGAGTTGTTGGATGTTTTGGTTTTCCGGCGGCGATGTCGGATTATTTGATTTTCTGGCGGCAATGTTAGATTATTTGGTATTCCGGCGGCGATGTCAGATGTTTTGGTTTTCTGGTGGCGATGTCAGATTATTTGGTTTTCTGGCAGCGATGTCAAATGTTTTGGTTTTCTGGCGGCGATGTCAGATTATTTGGTTTTCCGACGGCGATTTCAGATGTTTTGGTTTTCTGGAGGCGATGTCAGATTATTTGGTTTTCCAGCGGCGATGTTGGATGTTGTGGTTTTCCGGCGGCGATGTCAGATGTTTTGGTTTTTGGGAGGCAATGTCAGATTAATTGGTTTTCTGGCGGCGATGTCGAATGTTTAGGTTTTTTGGCAGCATTGTCAAATTTTTTTGGTTTTCCGGTGGCGATGTCGGATGTTTTGGTTTTCTGGCGGCGATGTCATTTTATTTTGTTTTTCGGCGCCTATGTTGGATGTTTTGGTTTTCTGGCGGCGATGTCAGATTATTTGGTTTTTCGGCGGAGTTGTTCGATGTTTTGGTTTTCCGGAGGCGATGTCGGATGTTTTGGTTTTCTGGCGGCAATGTCAGATTATTTGGTATTCCAGCGGCGATGTTGGATGTTTTGGTTTTCTGGCGGCAATGTCAGATTATCTGGTTTTCGGGCGGCGATGTCGGATAATTTGGTTTTCTGGCGGCGTGTCAGATTATTTGGTTTTCTTGCGGCGATGTTGGATGTTTTGGTTTTTTTTCGCGGCGATGTTGGATGTTTTGGTTTCCTGGCGGCGATGTCAGATGTTTTGGTTTTCTGGCGGCAATGTCAGATTATTTGGTTTTCGGGCGGCGATGTCGGATAATTTGGTTTTCTGGCGGCGTGTCAGATTATTTGGTTTTCTTGCGGCGATGTTGGATGTTTTGGTTTTTTTCGCGGCGATGTTGGATGTTTTGGTTTTCTGGCGGCGATGTTAGATTATTTGGTTTTCGGGCGGCGATGTTGGATGTTTTGGTTTTCTAGCGGCGATGTCGGATTATTTGGTTTTCCGGCGGCGATGTAGGATGTTTTGGTTTTCTAGCGGCGATGTTAGATTTATTGGTTTTTCGGCAGCGATGTTGGATGTTTTGGTTTCCTGGCGGCGATGTCGGATGTTTTGGTTTTCTGGCGGCAATGTCAGATTATTTGGTTTTCGGGCGGCGATGTCGGATAATTTGGTTTTCTGGCGGCGTGTCAGATTATTTGGTTTTCTTGCGGCGATGTTGGATGTTTTGGTTTTTTTCGCGGCGATGTTGGATGTTTTGGTTTTCTGGCGGCGATGTTAGATTATTTGGTTTTCTGGCGGCGATGTTGGATGTTTTGGTTTTCTAGCGGCGATGTCAGATTATTTGGTTTTCCGGCGGCGATGTAGGATGTTTTGGTTTTCTAGCGGCGATGTTAGATTTATTGGTTTTTCGGCGGCGATGTAGGATGTTTTGGTTTTCTGGCGGCGATGTCAGATTATTTGGTTTTCCGGCCGAGTTGTTCGATGTTTTGGTTTTCCGAAGGCGATGTCGGATGTTTTGGTTTTCTGGTGGCGATGTCGGATGTTTTGGTTTTCCAGCGGCGATGTCAGATGTTTTGGTTTTCTGGCGGCAATGTCAGATTATTTGGTTTTTCGGCAGCGATGTTGGATGTTTTGGTTTTCGGGCGGCGATGTCGGATGTTTTGGTTTTCTGGCGGCGATGTCAGATTATTTGGTTTTCTTGCGGCGATGTTGGATGTTTTGCTTTTTTTCGCGGCGATGTTGGATGTTTTGGTTTTTTGACGGCGATGTTAGATTATTTGGTTTTCTGGCGGCGATGTTGGATGTTTTGGTTTTCTAGCGGCGATGTCAGATTATTTGGTTTTCCGGCGGCGATGTAGGATGTTTTGGTTTTCTAGCGGCGATGTTAGATTTATTGGTTTTTCGGCAGCGATGTTGGATGTTTTGGTTTCCCGGCGGCGATGGCAGATGTTTTGGTTTTCTGGCGGCGATGTCAGATTATTTGGTCTTTCAGCGGGGATGTTGGATGTCTTGGTTTTCTGGCAGCGAAGTCAGATGTTTTGGTTTTCTGGCGGCGATGTCAGATTAATTGGTTTTCGGGCGACGATGTCAGATGTTTTGGTTTTCTGGCGGCGATGTTAGATTTATTGGTTTTCCGACGGCGATGTTGGATGTTTTAGTCTTCCGTCGGCGATGTCGGATGTTTTGGTTTTCTGGCGACAATGTCAGATTTTTTGGTTTTCCGGTGGCGATGTCGGATGTTTTTATTTTTTGGCGGCGATGTCTGATTATTGTGTTTTCTAGCGACGATGTCGAATATTTTGGTTTTCTGGCGGCGTTGTAGGATTATTTGGTTCTCCGGCGGCGATGATAAATGTTTTGGTTTATGGTGGCAATGTCAGATTGTTTGGTTTTCCGGCAGAGATGTTGGACGTTTTGGTTTTCCGGCGGCGATGTCGGATGTTTTGGTTTTCTGGCGGCAATATCAGATTATTTGGTATTCCGGCGACGATGTCTGATGTTTTAGTTTTCTGGCGGCGATATCAGATTATTTGGTTTTCCGGCAGCGGTGTTGGATGTTTTGGTTTTTTGGCGGCGATGTCAGATGTTTTGGTTTTCTGGCGGCGATGTTAGATTATTTGGTTTTCCAGCAACGATGACGGATGTTTTGGTTTTCTGGCGGCGATGTCGGATTATTTGGTTTTCCGGCGGCGATGTCAGATTATTTGGTTTTCTGACGGCGATGTCGGGTGTTTTGGTTTTCTGGCGGCAATGTCAGATTATTTGGTTTTCCGGCAGCAATGTTGGATGTTTTGGTTTTCCGGCGGCGATGTCAGATGTTTTGGTTTTCTTGCGGCGATGTCAGATTATTTGGTTTTCCAGCAACGATGACGGATGTTTTGGTTTTCTGCCGGCGATGTCAGATTATTTGGTTTTCCGGCAGAGTTGTTGGATGTTTTGGTTTTCCGGCGGCGATGTCGGATTATTTGATTTTCTGGCGGCAATGTTAGATTAGTTGGTATTCCGGCGGCGATGTCAGATGTTTTGGTTTTCTGGTGGCGATGTCAGATTATTTGGTTTTCTGGCAGCGATGTCAAATGTTTTGGTTTTCTGGCGGCGATGTCAGATTATTTGGTTTTCCGACGGCGATTTCAGATGTTTTGGTTTTCTGGAGGCGATGTCAGATTATTTGGTTTTCCAGCGGCGATGTTGGATGTTGTGGTTTTCCGGCGGCGATGTCAGATGTTTTGGTTTTTGGGAGGCAATGTCAGATTAATTGGTTTTCTGGCGGCGATGTCGAATGTTTAGGTTTTTTGGCAGCATTGTCAAATTTTTTTGGTTTTCCGTTGGCGATGTCGGATGTTTTGGTTTTCTGGCGGCGATGTCATTTTATTTTGTTTTTCGGCGCCTATGTTGGATGTTTTGGTTTTCTGGCGGCGATGTCAGATTATTTGGTTTTTCGGCGGAGTTGTTCGATGTTTTGGTTTTCCGGAGGCGATGTCGGATGTTTTGGTTTTCTGGCGGCAATGTCAGATTATTTGGTATTCCAGCGGCGATGTTGGATGTTTTGGTTTTCTGGCGGCAATGTCAGATTATCTGGTTTTCGGGCGGCGATGTCGGATAATTTGGTTTTCTGGCGGCGTGTCAGATTATTTGGTTTTCTTGCGGCGATGTTGGATGTTTTGGTTTTTTTTCGCGGCGATGTTGGATGTTTTGGTTTCCTGGCGGCGATGTCGGATGTTTTGGTTTTCTGGCGGCAATGTCAGATTATTTGGTTTTCGGGCGGCGATGTCGGATAATTTGGTTTTCTGGCGGCGTGTCAGATTATTTGGTTTTCTTGCGGCGATGTTGGATGTTTTGGTTTTTTTCGCGGCGATGTTGGATGTTTTGGTTTTCTGGCGGCGATGTTAGATTATTTGGTTTTCGGGCGGCGATGTTGGATGTTTTGGTTTTCTAGCGGCGATGTCGGATTATTTGGTTTTCCGGCGGCGATGTAGGATGTTTTGGTTTTCTAGCGGCGATGTTAGATTTATTGGTTTTTCGGCAGCGATGTTGGATGTTTTGGTTTCCTGGCGGCGATGTCGGATGTTTTGGTTTTCTGGCGGCAATGTCAGATTATTTGGTTTTCGGGCGGCGATGTCGGATAATTTGGTTTTCTGGCGGCGTGTCAGATTATTTGGTTTTCTTGCGGCGATGTTGGATGTTTTGGTTTTTTTCGCGGCGATGTTGGATGTTTTGGTTTTCTGGCGGCGATGTTAGATTATTTGGTTTTCTGGTGGCGATGTTGGATGTTTTGGTTTTCTAGCGGCGATGTCAGATTATTTGGTTTTCCGGCGGCGATGTAGGATGTTTTGGTTTTCTAGCGGCGATGTTAGATTTATTGGTTTTTCGGCAGCGATGTTGGATGTTTTGGTTTCCTGGCGGCGATGTCAGATGTTTTGGTTTTCTGGCGGCGATGTCAGATGTTTTGGTTTTCTGGCGGCGATGTCAGATTATTTGGTTTTCCGGCGGCGATGTCGGATGTTTTGGTTTTCTGGCGGCGATGTTAGAGTATTTGGTTTTTCGAAGGCGATGTTGGATGTTTTGGTCTTCCGGCGGCAATGTTGGATGTTTTGGTGTTCTGGCGACAATGTCAGATTTTTTGGTTTTCCGGTGGCGATGTCTGATTATTTGGTTTTCTAGCGGCGATGTCGGATGTTTTGATTTTCTGGCGGCGTTGTCAGATTATTTGGTTTTCCGACGGCGATGACAGATGTTTTGGTTTTCTGGCGGCGATGTCAGATTGTTTGGTTTTCCGGCGGAGATGTTGGACGTTTTGGTTTTCCGGCGGAGATGTTGGACGTTTTGGTTTTCCGGCGCCGATGTCGAATGTTTTGGTTTTCTGGCGGCAATGTCAGATTATTTGGTATTCCGGCGGCGATGTCAGATGTTTTGGTTTTCTGGCGACGATGTCAGATTATTTGGTTTTTCGACGGCGATGTTAGATGTTTTGGTATTCTGGCGGCGATATCAGATTATTTGGCTTTCCAGCGGCGATGTTGGATGTTTTGGTTTTCCGGCGGCGATGTCGGATGTTTTGGTTTTCTTGCAGCGATGTCAGATTATTAGGTTTTCCGGCAGCGATGTCCGATTATTTGGCCTTCCGGCGGTGATGTTGGATGTTTTGATATTCCGGAGGGGATGTCGGATGTTTTGGTTTTCTGGCGGCGATGTCATTTTATTTTGTTTTCGGCGCCGATGTTTGATGTTTTGGTTTTCTGGCGGCGATGTCAGATTATTTGGTTTTCCGGCCGAGTTGTTCGATGTTTTGGTTTTCCGAAGGCGATGTCGGATGTTTTGGTTTTCTGGTGGCGATGTCGGATGTTTTGGTTTTCCAGCGGCGATGTCAGATGTTTTGGTTTTCTGGCGGCAATGTCAGATTATTTGGTTTTTCGGCAGCGATGTTGGATGTTTTGGTTTTCGGGCGGCGATGTCGGATGTTTTGGTTTTCTGGCGGCGATGTCAGATTATTTGGTTTTCTTGCGGCGATGTTGGATGTTTTGCTTTTTTTCGCGGCGATGTTGGATGTTTTGGTTTTTTGACGGCGATGTTAGATTATTTGGTTTTCTGGCGGTGATGTTGGATGTTTTGGTTTTCTAGCGGCGATGTCAGATTATTTGGTTTTCCGGCGGCGATGTAGGATGTTTTGGTTTTCTAGCGGCGATGTTAGATTTATTGGTTTTTCGGCAGCGATGTTGGATGTTTTGGTTTCCCGGCGGCGATGGCAGATGTTTTGGTTTTCTGGCGGCGATGTCAGATTATTTGGTCTTTCAGCGGGGATGTTGGATGTCTTGGTTTTCTGGCAGCGAAGTCAGATGTTTTGGTTTTCTGGCGGCGATGTCAGATTAATTGGTTTTCGGGCGACGATGTCGGATGTTTTGGGTTTCTGGCGGCGATGTTAGATTTATTGGTTTTCCGACGGCGATGTTGGATGTTTTAGTCTTCCGTCGGCGATGTCGGATGTTTTGGTTTTCTGGCGACAATGTCAGATTTTTTGCTTTTCCGGTGGCGATGTCGGATGTTTTTATTTTTTGGCGGCGATGTCTGATTATTGTGTTTTCTAGCGACGATGTCGGATATTTTGGTTTTCTGGCGGCGTTGTAGGATTATTTGGTTCTCCGGCGGCGATGATAAATGTTTTGGTTTTCTGGTGGCAATGTCAGATTGTTTGGTTTTCCGGCAGAGATGTTGGACGTTTTGGTTTTCCGGCGGCGATGTCGGATGTTTTGGTTTTCTGGCGGCAATATCAGATTATTTGGTATTCCGGCGACGATCTCTGATGTTTTAGTTTTCTGGCGACGATGTCAGACAATTTGGTTTTCCGACGGCGATGTCAGATGTTTTGATTTTCTGGCGGCGATGTCAGATTATTTGGTTTTCCAGCGGCGATGTCAGATGTTTTGGTTTTCCGGCAGCGATGTTGGATGTTTTGGTTTTCCGGCGGCGATGTCGGATGTTTTTGTTTTCTGGCGGCGATGTCAGATTATTTGGTTTTCTTGCGGCGATGTTAGATGTTTTGGTTTTTTTAGCGGCGATGTTGGATGTTTTGGTTTTCTGGCGGCGATGTTGAATGGTTTGGTTTTCTAGCGGCGATGTCAGATTATTTGGTTTTTCGGCGGGGATGTAGGATGTTTTGGTTTTCTGGCGGCGATGTTAGATTTATTGGTTTTTCGGCAGCGATGTTGGATGTTTTGGTTTCCCGGCGGCGATGTAAGATGTTTTGGTTTTCTGGCGGCGATGTCAGATTGTTTGGTTTTCCGGCGGAGATTTTGGACGTTTTGGTTTTCCGACGGCGATGTCGGATGTTTTGGTTTTCTTGCGGCGATGTCAGATTATTTGGTATTCCGGCGGCGATGTCGGATGTTTTGGTTTTCTGGCGACGATGTCATATTATTTGGTTTTCCGGTGGCGATGTCGGATGTTTTGGTTTTCCAGCGGCGATGTCAGATTATTTGGTTTTCCAGCGACGATGTCGGATGTTTTGGTTTTCTGGCAGCAATGTCAGATTATTTGGTTTTCTGGCAGTAATGTTGGATGTTTTGGTTTTCCGGCGGCGATGTCGGATGTTTTGGTTTTCTTGTGGCGATGTTAGATTATTTGGTTTTCCAGCGACAATGACGGATGTTTTGGTTTTCTGCCGGCGATGTCAGATTATTTGGTTTTTCGGCAGAGTTGTTGGATGTTTTGGTTTTCCAGCAGCGATGCCGGATTATTTGGTTTTCTGGCGGCAATGTTAGATTATTTGGTATTCCGGCAGCGATGTCAGATGTTTTGGTTTTCTGGCGGCGATGTCATATTATTTGGTTTTCTGGCAGCGATGTCAAATGTTTTGGTTTTCTGGCGGCGATGTCAGATTATTTGGTTTTCCGGCGGCGATTTCAGATGTTTTGGTTTTCTGGCGGCGATGTCAGATTATTTTTTTTCTAGAGGCGATGTTGGATGTTGTGGTTTTCCGGCGGCGATGTCGTATGTTTTGGTTTTCTGGAGGCAATGTCAGATTATTTGGTTTTCTGGCGGCGATGTCGAATGTTTAGGTTTTCTGGCAGCGTTGTCAAATTTTTTTGGTTTTCCGGCGGCGATGTCAGATGTTTTGGTTTTCTGGCGGGGATGTCATTTTATTTTGTTTTTCGGCGCCGATGTTGGAAATTTTGTTTTTCTGGGGGCGATGTCAGATTATTTGGTTTTTCGGCGGAGTTGTTCGATGTTTTGGTTTTCCGGAGGCGATGTCGGATGTTTTGGTTTTCTGGCGGCAATGCCAGATTATTTGGTATTCCGGCGGCGATGTCGGATGTTTTGGTTTTCTGGCGGCAATGTCAGATTATTTGGTTTTCCGGTAGCGATGTTGGATGTTTTGGTTTTCGGGCGGCGATGTCGGATTTTTTGGTTTTCTGGCGGCGATGTCAGATTATATGGTATTCCGGCCGCGATGTCGGATGTTTTGGTTTTCTGGCGGCAATGTTAGATTATTTGATTTTCCGGCAGCGATGTCGGATGTTTTGGTTTTCCGGCGGCAATGTCAGATTATTTGGTATTCCGGCGGCGATGTCGGATGTTTTGGTTTTCTGGCGGCAATGTCAGATTATTTGGTTTTCCGGCAGCGATGTTGGATGTTTTGGTTTTCCGGCGGCGATGTCGGATGTTTTAATTTTTTGCCGGCGATGTCAGATTATTTGGTTTTCTTGCGGAGATGTTGGATGTTTTGGTTTTTTTCGCGGCGATGTTGGATGTTCTGGTTTTCTGGCGGCGATGTTAGATTATTTGGTTTTCTGGCGGCGATGTTGGATGTTTTGTTTTCTGGCGGCTATGTCAAATTATTTGCTTTTCCGTCGGCGATGTAGGATGTTTTGGTTTTTTGGCGGCGATGTCGGATGTTTTGGTTTTCTGGCGGCGATGTCAGATTATTTGGTCGTGCAGCGACGATGTTGGATGTTTTGGTTTTTTTGCGGCGATGTTAGATTATTTGGTTTTCTGGCAGCGTTGTCAAATTTTTTTGGTTTTCCGGCGGCGATATCAGATGTTTTGGTTTTCTTGTGGCGATGTCAGATTATTTGGTTTTGCAGCGGTGATGTCAGATGTTTTGGTTTTCTGGCGGCGATGTCAGATTATTTTGTTTTCCGGCGGAGATGTTGGATGTTTTGGTTTTCCGTCGGCGATGTCAGATCTTTTGGTTTTCTGGCGGAATGACAGATTATTTGGTTTTCCAGCGGCGATGTCAGATGTTTTGGTTTTCTGGAAGCAATGTCAGATTATTTGGTTTTCCGACGATGATGTCGGGTGTTTTGGTTTTCTGGCGACGATGTCAGATTATTTGGTTTTCCAACGGCGATGTCGGATGTTTTGGTTTTCTGGAGGCGATGTCAGATTATTTGGTTTTCCAACGGTGATGTTGGATGTTTTGGTTTTCCGGCGGCGATGTTAGATGTTTTAGTTTTCTTGTGGCGATGTCAGATTATTTGGTTTTTTGGCGACGATGTTGGGTGTTTTGCCTGTTTTGACGTCGATGTCGGATGTTTTGGTATTCTGGCGGCGATGTAAGATTATTTGGTTTTCCGGAGGCGATGTTGGATGTTTTGGTTTTCTGGCGGCGTTGTCAGATTATTTGGTTTTGCAGCGGCGATGTTGGATGTCTTGGTTTTCTGGCGGCGATGTCAGACGATTTGGTTTTGCGGCGACGACGTGGGATGTTTTGGTTTTCTGGCGGCGATGTCAGATTATTTGGTTTTCCGGCAGCGATGTTGGATGTTTTGGTTTTCCGGCAACGATGTCGAATGTTTTAGTTTTCTAGCAGCGATGTCAGATTATTTGGTTTTCCGGTGGCGATGTTTGATGTTTTGGTTTTCCGCTGGCGATGTCGGATGCTTTGGTTTTCTACCAGCGATGTCAGATTATTTGGTTTTCGGCAGCGATATCGGATGTTTTGGTTTCCTGGCGGCGATGTCAGATTATTTGGTTTTCCTGGGCGCTGTTAGATGTTTTGGTTTTTCGGCGGCAATGTCAGATTATTTGGTTTACCGGCGGCGATGTTAGATATTTTGGTTTTATGGCGGCGATGTCAAATTATTTGGTTTTCCGAGAGCGATGTCGGATGTTTTTGTTTTCTGGCTGCGATTTCAGATTATTTGGTTTTCCGGCGGCGATGTCTGATGTTTTGGTTTTCTGGCGGCGATATCAGATTATTTGGTTTTCCGGCAGCGGTGTTGGATGTTTTGGTTTTTTGGCGGCGATGTCGGATGTTTTGGTTTTCTGGCGGCGATGTCAGATTATTTGGTCGTGCAGCGACGATGTTGGATGTTTTGGTTTTCTTGCGGCGATGTTAGATTATTTGGTTTTCCAGCAACGATGACGGATGTTTTGGTTTTCTGGCGGCGATGTCGGATTATTTGGTTTTCCGGCGGCGATGTCAGATTATTTGGTTTTCCGACGGCGATGTCGGGTGTTTTGATTTTCTGGCGGCAATGTCAGATTATTTGGTTTTCCGGCAGCAATGTTGGATGTTTTGGTTTTCCGGCGGCGATGTCGAATATTTTGGTTTTCTTGCGGCGATGTCAGATTATTTGGTTTTCCAGCAACGATGACGGATGTTTTGGTTTTCGGCCGGTGATGTCAGATTATTTGGTTTTCCGGCGGAGTTGTTGGATGTTTTGGTTTTCCGGCGGCGATGTCGGATTATTTAATTTTCTGGCGGCAATGTTAGATTATTTGGTATTCCGGCGGCGATGTCAGATGTTTTGGTTTTCTGGTGGCGATGTCAGATTATTTGGTTTTCTGGCAGCGATGTCAAATGTTTTGGTTTTCTGGCGGCGATGTCAGATTATTTGGTTTTCCGACGGCGATTTCAGATGTTTTGGTTTTCTGGAGGCGATGTCAAATTTTTTTGGTTTTCCGGTGGCGATGTCGGATGTTTTGGTTTTCTGGCGGCGATGTCATTTTGTTTTGTTTTTCGGCGCCTATGTTGGATGTTTTGGTTTTCTGGCGGCGATGTCAGATTATTTGGTTTTTCGGCGGAGTTGTTCGATGTTTTGCTTTTCCGGAGGCGATGTCGGATGTTTTGGTTTTCTGGCGGCAATGTCAGATTATTTGGTTTTCGGGCGGCGATGTCGGATAATTTGGTTTTCTGGCGGTGTGTCAGATTATTTGGTTTTCTTGCGGCGATGTTGGATGTTTTGGTTTTTTTCACGGCGATGTTGGATGTTTTGGTTTTCTGGCGGCGATGTTAGATTATTTGGTTTTCTGGCGGCGATGTTGGATGTTTTGGTTTTCTAGCGGCGATGTCGGATTATTTGGTTTTCCGGCGGCGATGTAGGATGTTTTGGTTTTCTAGCGGCGATGTTAGATTTATTGGTTTTTCGGCAGCGATGTTGGATGTTTTGGTTTCCTGGCAGCGATGTTGGATGTTTTGGTTTCCTGGCGGCGATGTCGGATGTTTTGGTTTTCTGGTGGCAATGTCAGATTATTTGGTTTTCGGGCGGCGATGTCGGATAATTTGGTTTTCTGGCGGCGTGTCAGATTATTTGGTTTTCTTGCGGCGATGTTGGATGTTTTGGTTTTTTTCGCGGCGATGTTGGATGTTTTGGTTTTCTGGCGGCGATGTTAGATTATTTGGTTTTCTGGCGGCGATGTTGGATGTTTTGGTTTTCTAGCGGCGATGTCGGATTATTTGGTTTTCCGGCGGCGATGTAGGATGTTTTGGTTTTCTAGCGGCGATGTTAGATTTATTGGTTTTTCGGCAGCGATGTTGGATGTTTTGGTTTCCTGGCGGCGATGTCAGATGTTTTGGTTTTCTGGCGGCGATGTCAGATGTTTTGGTTTTCTGGCGCCGATGTCAGATTATTTGGTTTTCCGGCGGCGATGTCGGATGTTTTGGTTTTCTGGCGGCGATGTTAGAGTATTTGGTTTTTCGAAGGCGATGTTGGATGTTTTGGTCTTCCGGCGGCAATGTTGGATGTTTTGGTGTTCTGGCGACAATGTCAGATTTTTTGGTTTTCCGGTGGCGATGTCTGATTATTTGGTTTTCTAGCGGCGATGTCGGATGTTTTGATTTTCTGGCGGCGTTGTCAGATTATTTGGTTTTCCGACGGCGATGACAGATGTTTTGGTTTTCTGGCGGCGATGTCAGATTGTTTGGTTTTCCGGCGGAGATGTTGGACGTTTTGGTTTTCCGGCGCCGATGTCGGATGTTTTGGTTTTCTGGCGGCAATGTCAGATTAATTGGTATTCCGGCGCCGATGTCGGATGTTTTGGTTTTCTGGCGACGATGTCAGATTATTTGGTTTTTCGACGGCGATGTCAGATGTTTTCGTTTTCTGGCGGCGATATCAGATTATTTGGCTTTCCGGCGGCGATGTTGGATGTTTTGGTTTTCCGGCGGCGATGTCGGATGTTTTGGTTTTCTTGCAGCGATGTCAGATTATTAGGTTTTCCGGCGGCGATGTCGGATATTTTGGTTTTCTGGAGGCAATGTCAGATTAATTGGTATTCCGACGACGATGTCGGGTGTTTTGGTTTTCTGGCGACGATGTCAGATTATTTGGTTTTCCGACGGCGATGTCGGATGTTTTTGGTTTTCTGGAGGCGATGTCAGATTATTTGGTTTTCCAACGGCGATGTTGGATGTTTTGGTTTTCCGGCTGCGATGTGAGATGTTTTGGTTTTCTGGCGGCGATGTCAGATTATTTGGTATTCCAGCGCCAATGTCGGATGTTTTGGTTTTTTGACGACGATGTCAGATTATTTGGTTTTTCGACGGCGATGTCAGATGTTTTGGTTTTCTGGCGACGGTGTCAGATTATTTGGTTTTTCGGCGCCGATGTCGGATGTTTTGGTTTTTCTGGTGGTGATATCAGATTATTTGGTTTTCCAACGGGTTGTTGGATGTTTTGGTTTTCCGGCAGCGATGTCGTATGTTTCGGTTTTTTGGCGGCAATGTCATATTTTTTTGTTTTCCAGCGGCGATGTCGGATGTTTTGGTTTTCTGGAGGCGATGTCGGATTATTTGGTTTTCTGGCGCTATGTCAGATTATTGGGTTTTCCGATGGCGATGCCGATGACAGATGTTTTGGTTTTCTGGCGGCGATGTCAGATTATTTGGTTTTCCGGCGCAGATGTTGGATGTTTTGGTTTTCCGACGGCGATGTCGGATGTTTTGGTTTTCTGGCGACGATGTCAGATTATTTGGTTTTTCCAATGGCGATGTCAGATGTTTTGGTTTTCTGGCGGCGATGTCAGATTATTTGGTTTTCTGGCGGCGATGTCGGATTATTTGGTTTTCCGGCAGCGATATCAGATTATTTGGATTATTTGGTTTTCTGGCTGCGATATCAGATTATTTAGTTTTCCGGCGGCGATGTTGGATGTTTTGGTTTTCCGGCGGCGATGTCGGATGTTTTGGTTTTCTAGCGGCGATGTTGAATGGTTTGGTTTTCTAGCGGCGATGTCAGATTATTTGGTTTTTCGGCGGGGATGTAGGATGTTTTGGTTTTCTGGCGGCGATGTTAGATTATTGGTTTTTCGGCAGCGATGTTGGATGTTTTGGTTTCCCGGCGGCGATGTAAGATGTTTTGGTTTTCTGGCGGCGATGTCAGATTGTTTGGTTTTCCGGCGGAGATTTTGGACGTTTTGGTTTTCCGACGGCGATGTCAGATGTTTTGGTTTTCTTGCGGCGATGTCAGATTATTTGGTATTCCGGCGGCGATGTCGGATGTTTTGGTTTTCTGGCGACGATGTCATATTATTTGGTTTTCCGGTGGCGATGTCGGATGTTTTGGTTTTCCAGCGGCGATGTCAGATTATTTGGTTTTCCAGCGACGATGTCGGATGTTTTGGTTTTCTGGCAGCAATGTCAGATTATTTGGTTTTCTGGCAGTAATGTTGGATGTTTTGGTTTTCCGGCGGCGATGTCGGATGTTTTGGTTTTCTTGTGGCGATGTTAGATTATTTGGTTTTCCAGCGACAATGACGGATGTTTTGGTT
Source organism: Lathyrus sativus (assembly GCA_963859935.3). Taxonomy (NCBI): domain Eukaryota; kingdom Viridiplantae; phylum Streptophyta; class Magnoliopsida; order Fabales; family Fabaceae; genus Lathyrus; species Lathyrus sativus. The sequence continues at coordinate 1,926,191 of CAWUDS030000990.1, read as the reverse complement.
TTCTGCCGGCGATGTCAGATTATTTGGTTTTTCGGCAGAGTTGTTGGATGTTTTGGTTTTCCAGCAGCGATGCCGGATTATTTGGTTTTCTGGCGGCAATGTTAGATTATTTGGTATTCCGGCAGCGATGTCAGATGTTTTGGTTTTCTGGCGGCGATGTCATATTATTTGGTTTTCTGGCAGCGATGTCAAATGTTTTGGTTTTCTGGCGGCGATGTCAGATTATTTGGTTTTCCGGCGGCGATTTCAGATGTTTTGGTTTTCTGGCGGCGATGTCAGATTATTTTTTTTCTAGAGGCGATGTTGGATGTTGTGGTTTTCCGGCGGCGATGTCGTATGTTTTGGTTTTCTGGAGGCAATGTCAGATTATTTGGTTTTCTGGCGGCGATGTCGAATGTTTAGGTTTTCTGGCAGCGTTGTCAAATTTTTTTGGTTTTCCGGCGGCGATGTCAGATGTTTTGGTTTTCTGGCGGGGATGTCATTTTATTTTGTTTTTCGGCGCCGATGTTGGAAATTTTGTTTTTCTGGGGGCGATGTCAGATTATTTGGTTTTTCGGCGGAGTTGTTCGATGTTTTGGTTTTCCGGAGGCGATGTCGGATGTTTTGGTTTTCTGGCGGCAATGCCAGATTATTTGGTATTCCGGCGGCGATGTCGGATGTTTTGGTTTTCTGGCGGCAATGTCAGATTATTTGGTTTTCCGGTAGCGATGTTGGATGTTTTGGTTTTCGGGCGGCGATGTCGGATTTTTTGGTTTTCTGGCGGCGATGTCAGATTATATGGTATTCCGGCCGCGATGTCGGATGTTTTGGTTTTCTGGCGGCAATGTTAGATTATTTGATTTTCCGGCAGCGATGTCGGATGTTTTGGTTTTCCGGCGGCAATGTCAGATTATTTGGTATTCCGGCGGCGATGTCGGATGTTTTGGTTTTCTGGCGGCAATGTCAGATTATTTGGTTTTCCGGCAGCGATGTTGGATGTTTTGGTTTTCCGGCGGCGATGTCGGATGTTTTAATTTTTTGCCGGCGATGTCAGATTATTTGGTTTTCTTGCGGAGATGTTGGATGTTTTGGTTTTTTTCGCGGCGATGTTGGATGTTCTGGTTTTCTGGCGGCGATGTTAGATTATTTGGTTTTCTGGCGGCGATGTTGGATGTTTTGTTTTCTGGCGGCTATGTCAAATTATTTGCTTTTCCGTCGGCGATGTAGGATGTTTTGGTTTTTTGGCGGCGATGTCGGATGTTTTGGTTTTCTGGCGGCGATGTCAGATTATTTGGTCGTGCAGCGACGATGTTGGATGTTTTGGTTTTCTTGCGGCGATGTTAGATTATTTGGTTTTCTGGCAGCGTTGTCAAATTTTTTTGGTTTTCCGGCGGCGATATCAGATGTTTTGGTTTTCTTGTGGCGATGTCAGATTATTTGGTTTTGCAGCGGTGATGTCAGATGTTTTGGTTTTCTGGCGGCGATGTCAGATTATTTTGTTTTCCGGCGGAGATGTTGGATGTTTTGGTTTTCCGTCGGCGATGTCAGATCTTTTGGTTTTCTGGCGGAATGACAGATTATTTGGTTTTCCAGCGGCGATGTCAGATGTTTTGGTTTTCTGGAAGCAATGTCAGATTATTTGGTTTTCCGACGATGATGTCGGGTGTTTTGGTTTTCTGGCGACGATGTCAGATTATTTGGTTTTCCAACGGCGATGTCGGATGTTTTGGTTTTCTGGAGGCGATGTCAGATTATTTGGTTTTCCAACGGTGATGTTGGATGTTTTGGTTTTCCGGCGGCGATGTTAGATGTTTTAGTTTTCTTGTGGCGATGTCAGATTATTTGGTTTTTTGGCGACGATGTTGGGTGTTTTGCCTGTTTTGACGTCGATGTCGGATGTTTTGGTATTCTGGCGGCGATGTAAGATTATTTGGTTTTCCGGAGGCGATGTTGGATGTTTTGGTTTTCTGGCGGCGTTGTCAGATTATTTGGTTTTGCAGCGGCGATGTTGGATGTCTTGGTTTTCTGGCGGCGATGTCAGACGATTTGGTTTTGCGGCGACGACGTGGGATGTTTTGGTTTTCTGGCGGCGATGTCAGATTATTTGGTTTTCCGGCAGCGATGTTGGATGTTTTGGTTTTCCGGCAACGATGTCGAATGTTTTAGTTTTCTAGCAGCGATGTCAGATTATTTGGTTTTCCGGTGGCGATGTTTGATGTTTTGGTTTTCCGCTGGCAATGTCGGATGCTTTGGTTTTCTACCAGCGATGTCAGATTATTTGGTTTTCGGCAGCGATATCGGATGTTTTGGTTTCCTGGCGGCGATGTCAGATTATTTGGTTTTCCTGGGCGCTGTTAGATGTTTTGGTTTTTCGGCGGCAATGTCAGATTATTTGGTTTACCGGCGGCGATGTTAGATATTTTGGTTTTATGGCGGCGATGTCAAATTATTTGGTTTTCCGAGAGCGATGTCGGATGTTTTTGTTTTCTGGCTGCGATTTCAGATTATTTGGTTTTCCGGCGGCGATGTCTGATGTTTTGGTTTTCTGGCGGCGATATCAGATTATTTGGTTTTCCGGCAGCGGTGTTGGATGTTTTGGTTTTTTGGCGGCGATGTCGGATGTTTTGGTTTTCTGGCGGCGATGTCAGATTATTTGGTCGTGCAGCGACGATGTTGGATGTTTTGGTTTTCTTGCGGCGATGTTAGATTATTTGGTTTTCCAGCAACGATGACGGATGTTTTGGTTTTCTGGCGGCGATGTCGGATTATTTGGTTTTCCGGCGGCGATGTCAGATTATTTGGTTTTCCGACGGCGATGTCGGGTGTTTTGATTTTCTGGCGGCAATGTCAGATTATTTGGTTTTCCGGCAGCAATGTTGGATGTTTTGGTTTTCCGGCGGCGATGTCGGATATTTTGGTTTTCTTGCGGCGATGTCAGATTATTTGGTTTTCCAGCAACGATGACGGATGTTTTGGTTTTCGGCCGGTGATGTCAGATTATTTGGTTTTCCGGCGGAGTTGTTGGATGTTTTGGTTTTCCGGCGGCGATGTCGGATTATTTGATTTTCTGGCGGCAATGTTAGATTATTTGGTATTCCGGCGGCGATGTCAGATGTTTTGGTTTTCTGGTGGCGATGTCAGATTATTTGGTTTTCTGGCAGCGATGTCAAATGTTTTGGTTTTCTGGCGGCGATGTCAGATTATTTTGTTTTCCGACGGCGATTTCAGATGTTTTGGTTTTCTGGAGGCGATGTCAAATTTTTTTGGTTTTCCGGTGGCGATGTCGGATGTTTTGGTTTTCTGGCGGCGATGTCATTTTGTTTTGTTTTTCGGCGCCTATGTTGGATGTTTTGGTTTTCTGGCGGCGATGTCAGATTATTTGGTTTTTCGGCGGAGTTGTTCGATGTTTTGCTTTTCCGGAGGCGATGTCGGATGTTTTGGTTTTCTGGCGGCAATGTCAGATTATTTGGTATTCCAGCGGCGATGTCGGATGTTTTGGTTTTCTGGCGGCAATGTCAGATTATTTGGTTTTCGGGCGGCGATGTCGGATAATTTGGTTTTCTGGCGGTGTGTCAGATTATTTGGTTTTCTTGCGGCGATGTTGGATGTTTTGGTTTTTTTCGCGGCGATGTTGGATGTTTTGGTTTTCTGGCGGCGATGTTAGATTATTTGGTTTTCTGGCGGCGATGTTGGATGTTTTGGTTTTCTAGCGGCGATGTCGGATTATTTGGTTTTCCGGCGGCGATGTAGGATGTTTTGGTTTTCTAGCGGCGATGTTAGATTTATTGGTTTTTCGGCAGCGATGTTGGATGTTTTGGTTTCCTGGCGGCGATGTCGGATGTTTTGGTTTTCTGGTGGCAATGTCAGATTATTTGGTTTTCGGGCGGCGATGTCGGATAATTTGGTTTTCTGGCGGCGTGTCAGATTATTTGGTTTTCTTGCGGCGATGTTGGATGTTTTGGTTTTTTTCGCGGCGATGTTGGATGTTTTGGTTTTCTGGTGGCGATGTTAGATTATTTGGTTTTCTGGCGGCGATGTTGGATGTTTTGGTTTTCTAGCGGCGATGTCGGATTATTTGGTTTTCCGGCGGCGATGTAGGATGTTTTGGTTTTCTAGCGGCGATGTTAGATTTATTGGTTTTTCGGCAGCGATGTTGGATGTTTTGGTTTCCTGGCGGCGATGTCAGATGTTTTGGTTTTCTGGCGGCGATGTCAGATGTTTTGGTTTTCTGGCGCCGATGTCAGATTATTTGGTTTTCCGGCGGCGATGTCGGATGTTTTGGTTTTCTGGCGGCGATGTTAGAGTATTTGGTTTTTCGAAGGCGATGTTGGATGTTTTGGTCTTCCGGCGGCAATGTTGGATGTTTTGGTGTTCTGGCGACAATGTCAGATTTTTTGGTTTTCCGGTGGCGATGTCTGATTATTTGGTTTTCTAGCGGCGATGTCGGATGTTTTGATTTTCTGGCGGCGTTGTCAGATTATTTGGTTTTCCGACGGCGATGACAGATGTTTTGGTTTTCTGGCGGCGATGTCAGATTGTTTGGTTTTCCGGCGGAGATGTTGGACGTTTTGGTTTTCCGGCGCCGATGTCGGATGTTTTGGTTTTCTGGCGGCAATGTCAGATTAATTGGTATTCCGGCGCCGATGTCGGATGTTTTGGTTTTCTGGCGACGATGTCAGATTATTTGGTTTTTCGACGGCGATGTCAGATGTTTTCGTTTTCTGGCGGCGATATCAGATTATTTGGCTTTCCGGCGGCGATGTTGGATGTTTTGGTTTTCCGGCGGCGATGTCGGATGTTTTGGTTTTCTTGCAGCGATGTCAGATTATTAGGTTTTCCGGCGGCGATGTCGGATATTTTGGTTTTCTGGAGGCAATGTCAGATTAATTGGTATTCCGACGACGATGTCGGGTGTTTTGGTTTTCTGGCGACGATGTCAGATTATTTGGTTTTCCGACGGCGATGTCGGATGTTTTTGGTTTTCTGGAGGCGATGTCAGATTATTTGGTTTTCCAACGGCGATGTTGGATGTTTTGGTTTTCCGGCTGCGATGTGAGATGTTTTGGTTTTCTGGCGGCGATGTCAGATTATTTGGTATTCCAGCGCCAATGTCGGATGTTTTGGTTTTTTGACGACGATGTCAGATTATTTGGTTTTTCGACGGCGATGTCAGATGTTTTGGTTTTCTGGCGACGGTGTCAGATTATTTGGTTTTTCGGCGCCGATGTCGGATGTTTTGGTTTTTCTGGTGGTGATATCAGATTATTTGGTTTTCCAACGGGTTGTTGGATGTTTTGGTTTTCCGGCAGCGATGTCGTATGTTTCGGTTTTTTGGCGGCAATGTCATATTTTTTTGTTTTCCAGCGGCGATGTCGGATGTTTTGGTTTTCTGGAGGCGATGTCGGATTATTTGGTTTTCTGGCGCTATGTCAGATTATTGGGTTTTCCGATGGCGATGCCGATGACAGATGTTTTGGTTTTCTGGCGGCGATGTCAGATTATTTGGTTTTCCGGCGCAGATGTTGGATGTTTTGGTTTTCCGACGGCGATGTCGGATGTTTTGGTTTTCTGGCGACGATGTCAGATTATTTGGTTTTTCCAATGGCGATGTCAGATGTTTTGGTTTTCTGGCGGCGATGTCAGATTATTTGGTTTTCTGGCGGCGATGTCGGATTATTTGGTTTTCCGGCAGCGATATCAGATTATTTGGATTATTTGGTTTTCTGGCTGCGATATCAGATTATTTAGTTTTCCGGCGGCGATGTTGGATGTTTTGGTTTTCCGGCGGCGATGTCGGATGTTTTGGTTTTCTTGCGGCGATGTCAGATTATTTGGTTTTACGGCGGCGATGTCGGATGTTTTGGTTTTTTGGCGGCGATGTCAGATAATTTGGTTTTCTGGCGGTGATGTTGGATGTTTTGGTTTTCTTGCGGCGATGTCATATTATTTGGCTATCCGGCGGCGATGTTGGATGTTTTGATTTTCCGACGGCGATGATAAATGTTTTGGTTTTTTCTGGTGGCAATGTCAGATTGTTTGGTTTTCCGGCAGAGATGTTGGACGTTTTGGTTTTCCGGCGGAGATGTCGGATATTTTGGTTTTCTGGAGGCAATGTCAGATTATTTGGTATTCCGACGACGATGTCGGGTGTTTTGGTTTTCTGGCGACGATGTCAGATTATTTGGTTTTCCGACGGCGATGTCGGATGTTTTGGTTTTATGGAGGCGATGTCAGATTATTTGGTTTTCCAACGGCGATGTTGGATGTTTTGGTTTTCCGGCTGCGATGTGAGATGTTTTGGTTTTCTGGCGGCGATGTCAGATTATTTGGTATTCCAGCGCCGATGTCGGATGATTTGGTTTTTTGACGACGATGTCAGATTATTTGGTTTTTAGACGGCGATGTCAGATGTTTTGGTTTTCTGGCGACGATGTCAGATTATTTGGTTTTTCGGCGCCGATGTCGGATGTTTTGGTTTTTCTGGTGGTGATATCAGATTAATTGGTTTTCCAACGGGTTGTTGGATGTTTTGGTTTTCCGGCAGCGATGTCGTATGTTTCGGTTTTCTGGCGGTAATGTCATATTTTTTTGTTTTCCAGCGGCGATGTCGGATGTTTTGGTTTTCTGGAGGCGATGTCGGATTATTTGGTTTTCTGGCGCTATGTCAGATTATTGGGTTTTCCGATGGCGATGACGGATGTTTTGGTTTTCTGGCGGCGATGTCAGATTATTTGGTTTTCCGGTGGAGATGTTGGATGTTTTGGTTTTCCGACGGCGATGTTGGATGTTTTGGTTTTCTGGCGACGATGTCAGATTATTTGGTTTTTCCAATGGCGATGCCAGATGTTTTGGTTTTCTGGCGGCGATGTCAGATTATTTGGTTTTCTGGCGGCGATGTCGGATTATTTGGTTTTCCGGCAGCGATATCAGATTATTTGGTTTTCTGGCGGCGATATCAGATTATTTGGTTTTCCGGCGGCGATGTTGGATGTTTTGGTTTTCCGGCGGCGATGTCGGATGTTTTGGTTTTCTTGCGGCGATGTCAGATTATTTGGTTTTACGGCGGCGATGTCGGATGTTTTGGTTTTTTGGCGGCGATGTCAGATTATTTGGTTTTCTGGCGGCGATGTTGGATGTTTTGATTTTCCGACGGCGATGATAAATGTTTTGGTTTTCTGGTGGCAATGTCAGATTGTTTGGTTTTCCGGCAGAGATGTTGGATGTTTTGGTTTTCCGGCGGCGATGTCGGATGTTTTGGTTTTCTGGCGGCAATATCAGATTATTTTGTATTCCGGCGACGATGTCGGATGTTTTGGTTTTTTGGCGACGATGTCAGACAATTTGGTTTTCCGACGGCGATGTCAGATGTTTTGATTTTCTGGCGGCGATGTCAGATTATTTGGTTTTCCGACGGCGATGTCAGATGTTTTGGTTTTCCGGCAGCGATGTTGGATGTTTTAGTTTTCCGGCGGCGATGTCGGATGTTTTTGTTTTCTGGCGGCGATGTCAGATTATTTGGTTTTCTTGCGGCGATGTTAGATGTTTTGGTTTTTTTCACGGCGATGTTGGATGTTTTGGTTTTCTGGCGGCGATGTTGAATGGTTTGGTTTTCTAGCGGCGATGTCAGATTTATTGGTTTTTCGGCGCCGATATAGGATGTTTTGGTTTTCTGGCGGCAATGTTAGATTTATTGGTTTTTCGGCAGCGATGTTGGATGTTTTGGTTTCCCGGCGGCGATGTAAGATGTTTTTGTTTTCTGGCGGCGATGTCAGATTGTTTGGTTTTCCGGCGGAGATGTTGGACATTTTGGTTTTCCGGCGGCGATGTCGGATGTTTTGGTTTTCTTGCGGCGATGTCGGATGTTTTGGTTTTCTGGCGACGATGTCAGATTATTTGGTTTTTCGGTGGCGATGTCGGATGTTTTGGTTTTCCAGCGGCGATGTCAGATTATTTGGTTTTCCAGCGACGATGTCGGATGTTTTGGTTTTCTGGCAGCAATGTCAGATTATTTGGTTTTCCGGCAGCAATGTTGGATGTTTTGGTTTTCCGGCGGCGATGTCAGATGTTTTGGTTTTCTTGCGGCGATGTTAGATTATTTGGTTTTCCAGCGACGATGACGGAAGTTTTGGTTTTCTGCCGGCGATGTCAGATTATTTGGTTTTTCGGCAGAGTTGTTGGATGTTTTGGTTTTCCAGCAGCGATGTCGGATTATTTGGTTTTCTGGCGGCAATGTTAGATTATTTGGTATTCCGGCAGCGATGTCAGATGTTTTGGTTTTCTGGCGGCGATGTCATATTATTTGGTTTTCTGGCAGCGATGTCAAATGTTTTGGTTTTCTGGAGGCGATGTCAGATTATTTGGTTTTCCAACGGCTATGTTGGATGTTTTGGTTTTCCGGCTGCGATGTGAGATGTTTTGGTTTTCCGGCTGCGATGTGAGATGTTTTGGTTTTCTGGCGGCGATGTCAGATTATTTGGTATTCCAGCGCCGATGTCGGATGTTTTGGTTTTTTGACGACGATGTCAGATTATTTGGTTTTTCGACGGCGATGTCAGATGTTTTGGTTTTCTGGCGACGATGTCAGATTATTTGGTTTTTCGGCGCCGATGTCAGATGTTTTGGTTTTTCTGGTGGTGATATCAGATTATTTGGTTTTCCAACGGGTTGTTGGATGTTTTGGTTTTCCGGCAGCGATGTCGTATGTTTCGGTTTTCTGGCGGTAATGTCATATTTTTTTGTTTTCCAGCGGCGATGTCGGATGTTTTGGTTTTCTGGAGGCGATGTCGGATTATTTGGTTTTCTGGCGCTATGTCAGATTATTGGGTTTTCCGATGGCGATGACGGATGTTTTGGTTTTCTGGCGGCGATGTCAGATTATTTGGTTTTCCGGTGGAGATGTTGGATGTTTTGGTTTTCCGACGGCGATGCCGGATGTTTTGGTTTTCTGGCGACGATGTCAGATTATTTGGTTTTTCCAATGGCGATGCCAGATGTTTTGGTTTTCTGGCGGCGATGTCAGATTATTTGGTTTTCTGGCGGCGATGTCGGATTATTTGGTTTTCCGGCAGCGATATCAGATTATTTGGTTTTCTGGCGGCGATATCAGATTATTTGGTTTTCCGGCGGCGATGTTGGATGTTTTGGTTTTCCGGCGGCGATGTCAGATGTTTTGGTTTTCTTGCGGCGATGTCAGATTATTTGGTTTTACGGCGACGATGTCGGATGTTTTGGTTTTTTGGCGGCGATGTCAGATTATTTGGTTTTCTGGCGGCGATGTTGGATGTTTTGGTTTTCTTGTGGCGATGTCATATTATTTGGCTATCCGGCGGCGATGTTGGATGTTTTGGTTTTCCGGCGGCGATGTCAGATGTTTTGGTTTTCTTGCGGCGATGTCAGATTATTTGGTTTTACGGCGGCGATGTCGGATGTTTTGGTTTTCTGGCGACAATGTCAGATTTTTTGGTTTTCCGGCGGCGATGTCGGGTGTTTTTGTTTTTTGGCGGCGTTGTCAGATTATTTGGTTTTCCGACGGCGATGATAAATGTTTTGGTTTTCTGGTGGCAATGTCAGATTGTTTGGTTTTCCGGCAGAGATGTTGGACGTTTTGGTTTTCCGGCGGCGATGTCGGATGTTTTGGTTTTCTGGCGGCATTATCAGATTATTTTGTATTCCGGCGACGATGTCGGATGTTTTGGTTTTCTGGCGACGATGTCAGACAATTTGGTTTTCCGACGGCGATGTCAGATGTTTTGATTTTCTGGCGGCGATGTCAGATTATTTGGTTTTCCGACGGCGATGTCAGATGTTTTGGTTTTCCGGCAGCGATGTTGGATGTTTTAGTTTTCCGGCGGCGATGTCGGATGTTTTTGTTTTCTGGCGGCGATGTCAGATTATTTGTTTTTCTTGTGGCGATGTTAGATGTTTTTGTTTTTTTCACGGCGATGTTGGATGTTTTGGTTTTCTGGCGGCGATGTTGAATGGTTTGGTTTTCTAGCGGCGATGTCAGATTATTTGGTTTTTCGGCGGCGATATAGGATGTTTTGGTTTTCTGGCGGCAATGTTAGATTTATTGGTTTTTCGGCAGCGATGTTGGATGTTTTGGTTTCCCGGCGGCGATGTAAGATGTTTTTGTTTTCTGGCGGCGATGTCAGATTGTTTGGTTTTCCGGCGGAGATGTTGGACGTTTTGGTTTTCCGGCGGCGATGTCGGATGTTTTGGTTTTCTTGCGGCGATGTCGGATGTTTTGGTTTTCTGGCGACGATGTCAGATTATTTGGTTTTTCGGTGGCGATGTCGGATGTTTTGGTTTTCCAGCGGCGATGTCAGATTATTTGGTTTTCCAGCGACGATGTCGGATGTTTTGGTTTTCTGGCAGCAATGTCAGATTATTTGGTTTTCCGGCAGCAATGTTGGATGTTTTGGTTTTCCGGCGGCGATGTCAGATGTTTTGGTTTTCTTGCGGCGATGTTAGATTATTTGGTTTTCCAGCGACGATGACGGAATTTTGGTTTTCTGCCGGCGATGTCAGATTATTTGGTTTTTCGGCAGAGTTGTTGGATGTTTTGGTTTTCCAGCAGCGATGTCGGATTATTTGGTTTTCTGGCGGCAATGTTAGATTATTTGGTATTCCGGCAGCGATGTCAGATGTTTTGGTTTTCTGGCGGCGATGTCATATTATTTGGTTTTCTGGCAGCGATGTCAAATGTTTTGGTTTTCTGGCGGCGATGTCAGATTATTTGGTTTTCCGGCGGCGATTTCAGATGTTTTGGTTTTCTGGCGGCGATGTCAGATTATTTTTTTTCTAGAGGCGATGTTGGATGTTGTGGTTTTCCGGCGGCGATGTCGTATGTTTTGGTTTTCTGGAGGCAATGTCAGATTATTTGGTTTTCTGGCGGCGATGTCGAATGTTTAGGTTTTCTGGCAGCGTTGTCAAATTTTTTTGGTTTTCCGGCGGCGATGTCGGATGTTTTGGTTTTCTGGCGGGGATGTCATTTTATTTTGTTTTTCGGCGCCGATGTTGGAAATTATGTTTTTCTGGGGGCGATGTCAGATTATTTGGTTTTTCGGCGGAGTTGTTCGATGTTTTGCTTTTCCGGAGGCGATGTCGGATGTTTTGGTTTTCTGGCGGCAATGCCAGATTATTTGGTATTCCGGCGGCGATGTCGGATGTTTTGGTTTTCTGGCGGCAATGTCAGATTATTTGGTTTTCCGGTAGCGATGTTGGATGTTTTGGTTTTCGGGCGGCGATGTCGGATTTTTTGGTTTTCTGGCGGCGATGTCAGATTATATGGTATTCCGGCCGCGATGTCGGATGTTTTGGTTTTCTGGCGGCAATGTTAGATTATTTGATTTTCCGGCAGCGATGTTGGATGTTTTGGTTTTCCGGCGGCGATGTCGGATGTTTTGGTTTTCTTGCGGCGATGTTAGATTATTTGGTTTTCCAGCGACGATGACGGAATTTTGGTTTTCTGCCGGCGATGTCAGATTATTTGGTTTTTCGGCAGAGTTGTTGGATGTTTTGGTTTTCCAGCAGCGATGTCGGATTATTTGGTTTTCTGGCGGCAATGTTAGATTATTTGGTATTCCGGCAGCGATGTCAGATGTTTTGGTTTTCTGGCGGCGATGTCATATTATTTGGTTTTCTGGCAGCGATGTCAAATGTTTTGGTTTTCTGGCGGCGATGTCAGATTATTTGGTTTTCCGGCGGCGATTTCAGATGTTTTGGTTTTCTGGCGGCGATGTCAGATTATTTTTTTTCTAGAGGCGATGTTGGATGTTGTGGTTTTCCGGCGGCGATGTCGTATGTTTTGGTTTTCTGGAGGCAATGTCAGATTATTTGGTTTTCTGGCGGCGATGTCGAATGTTTAGGTTTTCTGGCAGCGTTGTCAAATTTTTTTGGTTTTCCGGCGGCGATGTCGGATGTTTTGGTTTTCTGGCGGGGATGTCATTTTATTTTGTTTTTCGGCGCCGATGTTGGAAATTATGTTTTTCTGGGGGCGATGTCAGATTATTTGGTTTTTCGGCGGAGTTGTTCGATGTTTTGCTTTTCCGGAGGCGATGTCGGATGTTTTGGTTTTCTGGCGGCAATGCCAGATTATTTGGTATTCCGGCGGCGATGTCGGATGTTTTGGTTTTCTGGCGGCAATGTCAGATTATTTGGTTTTCCGGTAGCGATGTTGGATGTTTTGGTTTTCGGGCGGCGATGTCGGATTTTTTGGTTTTCTGGCGGCGATGTCAGATTATATGGTATTCCGGCCGCGATGTCGGATGTAATTGAGTGAGTTTTCTCCTTTGATTTCAACCAAAGATGGATGTTTGAAGTGTTACTTTATCATGAAGTAATCCACCAAAATGCCATGAAATGAGTATCAACTCAAAAATGTAATAATGCAAAAGTGTTAAGAATATTATCTCCAATCAAAATGAGTACTAGCTTGGCTTGAAATCATTCAATTACCAATTGTTTTGAATTTTTCCCTTTTAATTCATTAAAATGACCTTTTTGAGAAATTCCTTCAACCAATGCTTGCTCAAATCCATATAAATGGACTCTTGATACTTGGCTGAGCTAAAAACATCATTTTGAGCAACTTTCAAGTTGAACAAAACTCCTTTTGAGGCTTGCAAGGTAGTGAAATGGACCCATAATTCAAAATGACCTGTAATGTCCAAATACCCAAAATACCCTTGACTTGTCAAAGCCACAACTTGAGTTCTATAAATCCAATCATGGACTTCTAGTACTCTCTATAAAGCTAAGAGAATAAGGAAAAACATTCATGTTGACCAAAAGTTCATAGGAATCATCCTTCTAGGGCAAAAGTGTCATGCAAGTTGGGTAACTTTCAAGCTCCAAATTCATATGCCTCAGATGACTTGTAACTTGTCTGACTCATAACTTGAGTTCTATAAACCCTATAAAGGACTTCTAGTACTCAAATTAAAGATAAGATCATGCCCTACAACAATCATGTTGGGGTCAAGATAAGGTGAACATCATATCTTGAGTTAAATAGTCTTGAAGTCAGGGGTCAAGCTAGGGGATTTTAAACTGTCAAGCCTTAGAAACCCTAGCCTAAAACTTCTCAAACTCTTCAACCATGATAAGTTGACCTTGGAATCATCCTTCGATCATCTAAACACATCAATCCATGGTAACATGGCTCTTGGATTAGGTCTCAACCTTCTTCAAATCATCAGTTATCTTAGGGTCACCCAAATGAAGGCCTAGTTGCACCAATGTTGAGTATATCTTCATATCCTTTGCACAATAACCTATCTAGGCTTCCAAATGAACTTCAACATTTCTCATGATCTCTCTGAAGACCTCAAGTCCAACTTCATGGCCTCAGAATCATCTGATGATCTTCCCACAACTCTCAAGTTAGGAGACCTACACACTTGGCTTCAACCCTTTCTCTAAGGATCTTTTAACTTCTCTGACAAGGATATAAACCCTTGAACACTTGAATAACCTTCTTAGCTAGCTTCATAGTCTTGTATAGCTCTTGATTGGTAATCATAACTCTTGATCTCCTGCACACATGTCAATGAAATGCAAATGATAATGCCAATGTGAATGAAATGAAACACAAGCTAGGTAAAGAAAAGTTGGGCAAAATTTGGGGTGCAACAACCCCTAGTAGCTGGAAGGCCTTTAATCATGTAATTAATGGTTCTTGAGAATAGTATGGGTTGTGTTCTCTTGTCAACATGGCGAGACTGGAAGAAAAGAGCATGCGATCTATTATTTGAGTAAAAAGTTCACAGACTGTGAGTCTCGTTACTCAATGCTCGAGAAAACGTGTTGTGCACTCGCTTGGGTTGCCAAACGTTTGAGACAATATATGCTTAATAATACAACCATGTTTATTTCGAAGATGGATCCGATTAAGTATGTCTTCGAGAAGCAAGCGCTCTCAGGAAGAATTGCCCGGTGGTAGATGGTACTAACAGAGTACGATATACAATATGTTTCCCAGAAAGCTATCAAGGGAAGTGTTTTGTCAGAGTACCTCGCTAAACAGCCAATCGAAGACTATTAACCGATGAAGTTTGAATTTCCTGACGAAGACATCATGTTCCTCAAGATGAAGGACTGTGAAGAGCAATTACTTGACGAAGGTCCAGAGAAGGGTTCCTAGTGGTAGATGATATTCGACGGTGCCGTCAACTCCTACGGTAGTGGAATTGGGGAAATAATTACAACTCCTCATGGTACTCATATCCCCTTCACTGCCAGGTCGATGTTCCCTTGCATTAATAATGCAGCCGAGTATGAAGCGTGCATCATGGGTCTGGAAGAGGCTATATATCTGAGAATCAAGAATTTGGATGTATATGGCGATTCAACACTAGTGGTTAATTAGATCATGGAAGAGTGGGAAACTCGTCAGCCAAATCTAATTACTTACAAAGAGTATGCAAGGAGGTTGTTACCTTTGTTTGACAGGGTAGAGTTTCACCATATGCCACGAGCAGAGAATCAGATGGCAGACGCTTTGGCAACGCTATCTTTGATGTATAAAGTGAATTTCTGGAATGATTCTCCAAGAATAGTCATATCTCGCCTTGATAGGCCCGCTTTTGTATTCGCCATTGAGGAAGCTGCTGATGGAAAACCATGGTTTTACGACATACATAATTTCCTTAAAAACCAAGAGTATCCGCCAGGGGCTTCGGCTCAGGATAAAAAGACTCTGAGGAGGTTGTCTGGTAACTTTTATCTGAACCCAGATGGTGTGCTTTATAGAAGGAACCATGATTTGGTGTTATTGAGATGTGTGGACGAAAAGGAAGCAGCGTTGCTTATGGAAGAGGTCCACGAGGGTACTTTTGGTACACACACCGGTGGGCATGCCATGTCTCGAAAGTTGTTATGAGCAGGGTATTATTGGCTAACAATGGAGTTAGATTGTTTCAAATTTGCGAAGAAATGCCATAAATGCCAGATTTATGCAGATAAAATTCATGTACCGCCGTGCCCGTTGAATGTTATAGCGCCCCCGTGACCTTTCTCTATGTGGGGCATTGACATGATTGGCAGGATTGAGCCAACCGCATCCAATGGACATCGTTTCATCTTGGTTGCCATTGATTACTTCACTAAATGGGTTGAAGCAGCCTCGTATGCCAATGTCCCAAAGCAAGTTGTAGCCCCGTTCATAAAGAAGGACATCATCTGCAAATATGGAGTACCCGAGCGAATCATTACGGACAATGGTTCGAATTTAAATAATAAGATGATGAAGGAATTATGCCAGAATTTCAAAATCGAGCATCATAACTCATCTCCCTATCGTCCGAAGATGAATGGCGCTGTTGAAACGGCCAACAAGAATATCAAGAAAATAGTGCAAAAGATGGTTGTCACTTACAAGGATTGGCATGAGATGTTGCCCTTTGCTTTACACAGTTATCGTACTACGGTATGTACATCAACTGGGGCAACTCCTTTCTCGCTGGTATATGGTATGATAGCTGTCCTACCATTGGAGGTCTAGATTCCTTCTTTAACAGTGTTGGTCGACGTCAAGCTCGATGAGGCAGAATGGATAAAGAACAGATTGAATCAGCTTAGCCTGATGGATGAGAAAAGGCTAGCATTTATTGCATATGGTCGGTTGTATCAGAGCCGGATAAAGAAAGCTTTCGACAAGAAGGTGCGTCCTCAGAGCTTTCAGACGGGCGATCTTGTGTTGAAAAAGATTCTCCAACCATAATCAGATCACAGGGGCAAATGGACTCCCAACTATGAAGGTCTATATGTCGTTCAAAAGGTCTTCTCTAGAGGAGCCTTGTTGCTGTCCACCATGGATGGCGAGGATTTTACATCCCCTGTGAACGCAGACGCAGTTAAAAAATAGTTTGCTTAAAGAGACCCGCTGGAAAGAAAAAAGAATATCCAGGCAAAAATGGGGCATCCCGACGAACCATAAAAAAGGAATTGGGTTCGGGAAAAAATTAGGGATAAAATTGAAAAAGATGTAAACCCGCAAAGTCAAAAACCTGAAAAGGCGAATTTGGCAAAAATGGGTATCCCTGTGAATTGAAAACCCGAAAGGGCGGTTCAGGAAAAAGTTAGGGATTGAAAAGCAAATGATTGCGGCCTGTGTGGGAACTTCATTGCTTAGTGGATTGGGAGGACCTGAGGGCCGTTTATCCGAATCAATCTCTTCTGAAGACGAAGCGTCAGGAAAGCATTAAGGTCAGGCGAGTCATAGAGGGATCAGCTCATGGTGTTTGTCTGTGCAACATTGCCGACATTTCTATACACTTTTATATATTTCTGTGCATATCTGTATTGTTTGTTTGCGCAACTTCCTCTTTTCAGGGGTTGCATCTGTTGTAAAACTTTGTCTATTTACAGGCCATTTGTCAATAAACATATATTATTCAGTATCTGGTTCACTTTTTTTTAATGTTTACTATTTTGTTTGTGAAAAAACGCCCAATGTTTTGATAAACTTATACATACATAAACTTGCAGGCCTTGGCCAATAACTGTTAAAACTTTGAATTAATTGAACAACGTCATGAATGATGACTAAGACAGTTCTGTTTGCGTAGGATATCTTGTCTGTTTGTTCATTTTTGCAGGGTCGTCACCCTTGGGGCAAAGAGGTATGGATGAAATCCGTTTATCTCCAACCAAAGTCTATTCCCCAGTAAGTGGAGTTGGCATCTCTAACCCCAGTAAAGTTTACATGCAGTTTAAGTGAGCAGGTAGCATGTACGCTTTCCCTCGGCAGTTGGTGCATATTTAATACCCGCAAAGTGCATGTTCGTATGCACTCCCCAGTGAGTTGTGGTTGGATTTTCTTCCCACTGAGTAAGCTACAGCCTAGGTAGATTCGCTCCCAGTTGAGTAATCCCCAGCAAGATGAAGGAATGTTGTTACCTCGGCATTTTCTTTGCAGAAGGCCAGCAAGGGCCTGTTTCTCGGCATAAGTTCAATTGTTATTGGCATGAGTAGGTTGTTTCCCCAGCAGGGTGGTTTCTGTATCTCTAGCATTTATTTTGCTGGTTCAGTTCCGTTGCATCTGCATGCGTGCATAACATCTACCCAAACGCGTAGCATTTCCATTTTGTATAGAGCATTATGCCATTCTCAAACATGTGCATGTGAAACATAAGCCAGGTTGTTACCTCTCTGTTCTCAGGTGTATCTTACAGATGGTTGGTATCTTGGCCCGCGTGGTGTCTAGACCCCAGTTTATGTTATTTCTGCAACGAAGTTTCCTTGTGATTGTCGCTACTGCGAAAATCGGCGCCGGCTGACAGAAGAGTCGCCACCGTGCGTTATTTATCCCACGGGAGGGAAAGGAAATGCTCAGAGTAAACCTCGCGAAAAATGGGAAAGGTATCGTCATCGCAACCAAAACCTGGATTCGGGAGTCGGTTACGCAAGGGGAAGGTATTAGCACCCCTCACGTCCGTCGTACTCGACGGGATCCACGCTTGTTTTCGGGAATGGATTGTTATTCTATCTACTCTAAGGGTCAGGGGTTAAAAAGAAAATAAACTGACTCGGCAAAGTATCGCACTTTATGCCTACGTATTCTCGTCTGGAACGAGAAATCAGAGTCAACGTAGTTCGCCTACCTACGGGAAAGGAGGGGAAGGTTGCTCGCTAGGATATCACATCCTATGCCTACGTACTTCCACACTGCATGGAAGATCAGAGCAAACGTAGTTCGGGCCACGTACTACACAAGTCTGTTTTGATTGTTTTTATTCCTTCTGAAAAAGGGTTTTTCTGATTAACAGTCCAAACGGACAAAAATGACGTTTTGATGAGCTCACATTCTTTTACGGAAGAAATGCATTTTATTGTGTTTGAAATCTTATTGTGTTTTTCTGTTTGTTTTGAGAAAGAAGAGACAGAACTCTAACCTATGGTTGCGAAGGGAATCAGACTAACCTAATGTTATCATGCATGGGTTAAGACCTAGTGTCTATCATGCTCCTCTCTTACACAGAGAG
The DNA here is from genome assembly GCA_963859935.3 of Lathyrus sativus. Classification (NCBI taxonomy): domain Eukaryota; kingdom Viridiplantae; phylum Streptophyta; class Magnoliopsida; order Fabales; family Fabaceae; genus Lathyrus; species Lathyrus sativus. The sequence goes on along the minus strand of CAWUDS030000990.1, from coordinate 1,908,228 downwards.
AAACAGAGATCCTACGGGATAGACGGAAACAGAAACAATATTAGATATATACAGTAAAACAGTAAAATGCATGGATGCAACAATACAAGCGAGGCAAGGGAGTCCCAATCAACCTCGAACCTAGAAAACAATAGGCAAAAGTGAACAGGCTTCACTTTCAACCCAATAGGGTAAACAGCAAACAATACAGTCCAGAAAACCAATCAATACATCAGAAATGAAATACAGCAAACATAAACACCCACAGCAGCTCTGCACCACATCTGTCTTCAAGTCATCTCCAAACAGCTACAAGCTTTAGCAAGCATCAATCTTCATCTCCATATACTTCAAGCAAGGTCTTGATCATCAATCTTCCATCTACAATGGCTTTTCTTCAAGTCTCAATCTCCTAAGAGGGATATCAGTCAACCAGATGAAGTGAGTGAATGTTGGACAGTCAATTACCTACCAAGGGTGGTTCATTAACTGTTAACATTAAACAGACGGTTTTCTCTCAAAAGTTCTATCTTTCAAATACATTCACTGATCCTTCCAAAGGAAGGAGGTGGATATTTGAAAGAGACTTTGAATCCTAGAGAAAGGATGGAGGCAGACAAGGCACTCCATGTTTGAGAAACAAGCTTTCCAATCTAGAGCTCTGCCTAGCTCCTAAACCCTAATCTCCTCAACAGCTGCTAGCAAGAATCTCCTCATCAACTCTGGAAGTTGGTCTTCAAGCTCTAGATATTCAATGGCTTCATCATCACAGGTCTTCAGCTCTCCCAATCCCCAAGCAATCCCAATACCCATACAGACAAACAATAATCCCCAGAGGGCACACCACACCAATCAATCCAATACAGACAGTATTATACCAATAGCAGTAGGGGAATCCTAGTGATTTTTAAGGGATCTAATAACTACCCATAGTCCCTATAGTCCCATATCTAACATATTCAATCTCTAAGTCCTAAAGGAAATGAACTAATTCACCTAAGTCATCACTTAAACCCTAATTTTATTCATGTTGTTCACACCTAAACCAATCACCTGAAATTAAGTCCTAAAACAATGAGAACTAAATTTTATACACAAGCTAATCTTATCTACTAATCAACCTAAAAAAATGGGGGGAAAATATTAAAGCAACTATTAGATCAAAAATTAACAAATTCATGTATGAAATGAAACACCTAAAATAAGCATTTATTTGGAAAATATGGGAAAAATATCAAATAAAAAATAAAATTCAATTTTTATTTTTTATAATTTTCTAGACATCTTGAAGAAATTAATGCAAAAAGAATCATTAAAAAATATGAAGTTGTCATTTTCTTATGATTTTTTAAAGAAATGAAATTTTGAAAGAAAATAAAAATGGAATTAATATGGAAAGGGGTGCAGCTAGCATGAAAAATCAATTGAAATAAAGGATGGGCCCAGACAGGGGGGCGCGCATAGCAAGCGCGTATGGGCCCAATGACTCAGAAAACCAAATCAAAAATCAAAAAAACGAAAAAGGTGCAGTTAGCAAATTAATTAGTTCAAACACAATGGGCCTGATTGGGGAGGTGCTATTAGCAATGGAATTCAAAGCCCATTCAGAAAACTTAAATGAAACGGGGCGTTTTGGTGCCCAGGGTTTCCCTCCGTTTCATCTTTAAACGTGGACCACACGATCAAGGTCTGAGTCAATGAGAAAGACCTCATCCAACGGATATCATGCGTCTTCTCCAAATGGCTAGGGTTTCTGCCATGGAAGCTCCATGCACAAGCTTGCAGACCAGATCTTCCACCTTCCCTCACGCCCTCAATTCGCCATGAAAGCTCGCGATGTAAAGAGCAAAGATGCTCTAATTTCTTCCCTCTACACAACCATGCCATCATCTCCTTCTAAAACTCACTCAAGAAACAAACCCGATGCACATAACAGTTGGAATCCACCATTTTCACCTGTGATCAAATCCTCCAATCCTTGCCAATCTTTACCCTAGCCTAATCTACATTCCATGCTGAACAAATTAAGCTAAAAATCTAAGGTTCTCGTGCTATATTCTTGGTGTTACAAGCTCTAACAGTTTATGCACTCCATAGCCAATCCTCATGAAACCTCTCCAAACTCACCAAAATCAGTCATCTAACTATGCTTAACCATTCTAACCTAATAACTATCTATGATTCTAGCTAATTCAGCCAATTCGAAGAGAAACTAACCTGGTGCAAAATGGTGAAAACAGCTATGAAAACCCTTGGATCTGATGCTTGCAGTGATTGGAAATTGATCAGTGACCTTGATTATGAGTTCTGTATGCAATGGATCTTGTGCAAACTCCTTGAATCTTGTACTTGAAACCTTCTTGCAACTTGGATGATGAAGATGGATAGCACGATTCTTGCTCAATTCAACCAAATCTTTGATGGAATTCTGATCTATGAATGATCTAGATGATGATCAAATCAAGAAATGTGGGAATTGATGGAGATTTGAGAGAGTTTGAGATGCTTTTGCAAATTGGAGAAAGTGTGTGAAACTTGGGGCTTTGAGTAAATGTGATCACCAACCATGGCATGAACCATCTCATATCAATATATACATGTTCTTAGAACCTCCTAGAAACTTGGAGAAGCTTCCCTTGCACTCTTTCCTTTGGATTTGGTTTATGTATCTTCCATTACAAGTAACCATGAATAACTCTTAAAATGTGAACCAAGCTCAAAATTTTACTTTAGCCAATGTCCTTAAAATGATCTTTCCATTCAAAATGACCTATAATTTCACCTCATTTGGCCAAAATATGAAAAATCTCATTTTTAAGTCCATTTTTTATTCATTAAATCCAACAATTTTGAAACCTTGTGCTATGAATCTTTCCAATCTCTCATGGTCACTTTTCTAAACTCAAAATGTCATTTGGAACAAGTTTGATGTTGTGAAGTTTTTCATTTGAAACTTCCTTGTATGAGTTTTGGGCATAGGCTTGAAATGACTTGTAATTCTCAGATGACCAAAATACCCTTTGCTTGCCAAGACCATAAGTAGAGTTCCACAAATCATATGAAGGCATACTATACCATTCTAGAAAGATAAGACAATTAGTAACAATTCTTATGTTAACCAGAAATTCATTTGAAATCTCCTTGAGGGGTAAAAATAGCTTGGAAGTCAAGTCACTTTCACAGACAAAATTTCAGATACCTCAGATGACCTGTAACTTGCAAGGACCATAACTTGAGTTCTATAAATCTCCTTAATGTCTTCCACCACTCAAATTAAAGGTCTTGAGCTCCTCTACAAGTTTCATGTTGGCCAAGGATCCATTTGAAGCTTGCATTTTGACTTATCTTGCTTGGAAATTTGACCTAAACTAGGGGATTTTACACAGAAACCCTAATTTAGAAACTCCTCTTCTCCTTGATTTCTCTTGATTTCTTCTTATCACCACACCATATCCTTATTCTTCATGTCAAATGATAAACCCCACATCTCTTCAATAGACCTTAATGCCTTTCAATCAATCAATTGACCTAGAGTTGACCCTAGATGAAACCCTAGTTGACTGCCTTCAACTGCAATTCTTGTGATCACACCAAGGACTTGTATCCTTCTCCAAATGACTTTATAAGTCCTCCAAGATGTCTAGATACTCCCCATGCTCAGCCCACAGCTCACAACTTACTTTGTTGATCCTCAGAGACCCTCAGATAGGAGCTAGAAGCCCTGCTTGATCCATTGACTTGATAGCTTTCAGATCCTTTCTGATGACTTGAATGGGATTGAATTAGAATAATAACCTCTTGATAGGCCTCCAGAGATGAGAATAATGATTGGTCCCCTGTTGGATGACTTGCCATGCTTATGCTATGCAGATGGTTAGGCTATGTACATGACTCTATATGCAAATGCTAATGATATTGAAACATAAACCAAGTGAATAAGGTTGGGCAAATTTTAGGGTGCAACAGTGATTGTTATCATTGGGTGATTTTTAATTTTGTGTGGATCTTGATGCTCGCTTTTATTTAGCGAAGGCTTGGCGGCGATCTCAGATGTTTCTACTTTTACTGACGGCGAGGTCTGAGGTTTCACAGATTTGTAGTTATCTGGCAGCAAAGTCAGCTTCTCTTATCAGATGTGTGGTTTTCTAATAGCGATGTCAGAATTTTATCTACCTTTTGTTTGTCTGACGGCGACGTCAGGTGTTCCAACAGATTTATGTTTGTCTGACGGGGATGTCAGGTGTTTCTCAAATTTTTGGTTACTGGCGGCGACGTCAGGATCTATTACAAGATTTATGTTGGTCTGGCGGCGATGTCAGATTATTTGGTTTTCTGACGGTGATGTCGAATGTTTTGGTTTTTCGGTCGTGATGTCGGATGTTTTGGTTCTCCGGCAGCGATGTCAGATGATTTGGTTTTCCGGCAGCGATGTCGGGTGTTTTGGTTTTCTGGCAGCGATGTCAGATTATTTGGTTTTCCGGCGGCGATGTCAAATGTTTTGGTTTTCTGGCGGCGATGTCAGATTATTTGGTTTTTCGGCGGCAATGTTGGATGTTTTGGTTTTCCAGCGGCGATGTCGGATGTTTTGGTTTTCCAGCAGTGATGTCAGATTATTTGGTCTTCCAGCGGCGATGTTGGATGTTTTGGTTTTCCAGCGGCGAAGTCAGATGTTTTGGTTTTCTTGTGGCGATGTCAGATTATTTGGTTTTGCAGCGGTGATGTCAGATGTTTTGGTTTTCTGGCGGCGATGTCAGATTATTTTGTTTTCCGGCGGAGATGTTGGATGTTTTGGTTTTCCGTCGGCGATGTCAGATCCTTTGGTTTTCTGGCGGAATGACAGATTATTTGGTTTTCCAGCGGCGATGTCGGATGTTTTGGTTTTCTGGCAGCAATGTCAGATTATTTGGTTTTCCGACGACGATGTCGGGTGTTTTGGTTTTCTGGCGACGATGTCAGATTATTTGGTTTTCCGACGGTGATGTCGGATGTTTTGGTTTTCTGGAGGCGATGTCAGATTATTTGGTTTTCCAACGGTGATGTTGGATGTTTTGGTTTTCCGGCGGCAATGTTAGATGTTTTAGTTTTCTTGTGGCGATGTCAGATTATTTGGTTTTCTGGCGACGATGTTGGATGTTTTGCCTATTTTGACGTCGGTGTCGGATGTTTTGGTATTCTGGCGGCGATGTAAGATTATTTGGTTTTCCGGTGGCGATGTTGGATGTTTTGGTTTTCTGGCGGCGTTGTCAGATTATTTGGTTTTGCAGCGGCGATGTTGGATGTCTTGGTTTTCTGGCGGCGATGTCAGACGATTTGGTTTTGCGGCGACGACGTCTGATGTTTTGGTTTTCTGGCGGCGATGTCAGATTATTTGGTTTTCCGGCAGCGATGTTGGATGTTTTGGTTTTCCGGCAACGATGTCGAATGTTTTAGTTTTATAGCAGCGATGACAGATTATTTGGTTTTCCAGTGGCGATGTTTGATGTTTTGGTTTTCCGCTGGCGATGTCGGATGCTTTGGTTTTCTACCAGCGATGTCAGATTATTTGGCTTTCGGCAGCGATATCGGATGTTTTGGTTTCCTGGCGGCGATGTCAGATTATTTGGTTTTCCTGGGCGCTGTTAGATGTTTTGGTTTTCTGGCGGCAATGTCAGATGTTTTGGTTTTTCGGCGGCAATGTCAGATTATTTGGTTTTCCGGCGGCGATGTTAGATATTTTGGTTTTATGGCGGCGATGTCAAATTATTTGGTTTCCCGAGAGCGATGTCGGATGTTTTTGTTTTCTGGCGGCGATTTCAGATTATTTGTTTTTCCGGCGGCGATGTCTGATGTTTTGGTTTTCTGGCGGCGATATCAGATTATTTGGTTTTCCGGCAGCGGTGTTGGATGTTTTGGTTTTTTGGCGGCGATGTCGGATGTTTTGGTTTTCTGGCGGCGATGTTAGATTATTTGGTTTTCCAGCAACGATGAAAGATGTTTTGGTTTTCTGGCGGCGATGTCGGATTATTTGGTTTTCCGGCGGCGATGTCAGATTATTTGGTTTTCCGACGGCGATGTCGGGTGTTTTGGTTTTCTGGCGGCAATGTCAGATTATTTGGTTTTCCGGCAGCAATGTTGGATGTTTTGGTTTTCCGGCGGCGATGTCAGATGTTTTGGTTTTCTTGCGGCGATGTCAGATTATTTGGTTTTCCAGCAACGATGACGAATGTTTTGGTTTTCTGTCGGCGATGTCAGATTATTTGGTTTTCCGGCGGAGTTGTTGGATGTTTTGGTTTTCCGGCGGCGATGTCGGATTATTTGATTTTCTGGCGGCAATGTTAGATTATTTGGTATTCCGGCGGCGATGTCAGATGTTTTGGTTTTCTGGTGGCGATGTCAGATTATTTGGTTTTCTGGCAGCGATGTCAAATGTTTTGGTTTTCTGGCGGCGATGTCAGATTATTTGGTTTTCCGACGGCGATTTCAGATGTTTTGGTTTTCTGGAGGCGATATCAGATTATTTGGTTTTCCAGCGGCGATGTTGGATGTTGTGGTTTTCCGGCGGCGATGTCAGATGTTTTGGTTTTTGGGAGGCAATGTCAGATTAATTGGTTTTCTGGCGGCGATGTCGAATGTTTAGGTTTTTTGGCAGCATTGTCAAATTTTTTTGGTTTTCCGGTGGCGATGTCGGATGTTTTGGTTTTCTGGCGGCGATGTCATTTTATTTTGTTTTTCGGCGCCTATGTTGGATGTTTTGGTTTTCTGGCGGCGATGTCAGATTATTTGGTTTTTCGGCGGAGTTGTTCGATGTTTTGGTTTTCCGGAGGCGATGTCGGATGTTTTGGTTTTCTGGCGGCAATGTCAGATTATTTGGTATTCCAGTGGCGATGTTGGATGTTTTGGTTTTCTGGCGGCAATGTCAGATTATCTGGTTTTCGGGCGGCGATGTCGGATAATTTGGTTTTCTGGCGGCGTGTCAGATTATTTGGTTTTCTTGCGGCGATGTTGGATGTTTTGGTTTTTTTCGCGGCGATGTTGGATGTTTTGGTTTCCTGGCAGCGATGTCGGATGTTTTGGTTTTCTGGCGGCAATGTCAGATTATTTGGTTTTCGGGCGGCGATGTCGGATAATTTGGTTTTCTGGCGGCGTGTCAGATTATTTGGTTTTCTTGCGGCGATGTTGGATGTTTTGGTTTTTTTCGCGGCGATGTTGGATGTTTTGGTTTTCTGGCGGCGATGTTAGATTATTTGGTTTTCGGGCGGTGATGTTGGATGTTTTGGTTTTCTAGCGGCGATGTCGGATTATTTGGTTTTCCGGCGGCGATGTAGGATGTTTTGGTTTTCTAGCGGCGATGTTAGATTTATTGGTTTTTCGGCAGCGATGTTGGATGTTTTGGTTTCCTGGCGGCGATGTCGGATGTTTTGGTTTTCTGGCGGCAATGTCAGATTATTTGGTTTTCGGGCGGCGATGTCGGATAATTTGGTTTTCTGGCGGCGTGTCAGATTATTTGGTTTTCTTGCGGCGATGTTGGATGTTTTGGTTTTTTTCGCGGCGATGTTGGATGTTTTGGTTTTCTGGCGGCGATGTTAGATTATTTGGTTTTCTGGCGGCGATGTTGGATGTTTTGGTTTTCTAGCGGCGATGTCAGATTATTTGGTTTTCCGGCGGCGATGTAGGATGTTTTGGTTTTCTAGCGGCAATGTTAGATTTATTGGTTTTTCGGCAGCGATGTTGGATGTTTTGGTTTCCTGGCGGCGATGTCAGATGTTTTGGTTTTCTGGCGGCGATGTCAGATGTTTTGGTTTTCTGGCGGCGATGTCAGATTATTTGGTTTTCCGGCGGCGATGTCGGATGTTTTGGTTTTCTGGCGGCGATGTTAGAGTATTTGGTTTTTCGAAGGCGATGTTGGATGTTTTGGTCTTCCGGCGGCAATGTTGGATGTTTTGGTGTTCTGGCGACAATGTCAGATTTTTTGGTTTTCCGGTGGCGATGTCTGATTATTTGGTTTTCTAGCGGCGATGTCGGATGTTTTGATTTTCTGGCGGCGTTGTCAAATTATTTGGTTTTCCGACGGCGATGACAGATGTTTTGGTTTTCTGGCGGCGATGTCAGATTGTTTGGTTTTCCGGCGGAGATGTTGGACGTTTTGGTTTTCCGGCGGAGATGTTGGACGTTTTGGTTTTCCGGCGCCGATGTCGGATGTTTTGGTTTTCTGGCGGCAATGTCAGATTATTTGGTATTCCGGCGGCGATGTCAGATGTTTTGGTTTTCTGGCGACGATGTCAGATTATTTGGTTTTTCGACGGCGATGTCAGATGTTTTGGTTTTCTGGCGGCGATATCAGATTATTTGGCTTTCCGGCGGCGATGTTGGATGTTTTGGTTTTCCGGCGGCGATGTCGGATGTTTTGGTTTTATTGCAGCGATGTCAGATTATTAGGTTTTCCGGCAGCGATGTCCGATTATTTGGCCTTCCGGCGGCGATGTTGGATGTTTTGATATTCCGGAGGGGATGTCGGATGTTTTGGTTTTCTGGCGGCGATGTCATTTTATTTTATTTTCGGCGCCGATGTTTGATGTTTTGGTTTTCTGGCGGCGATGTCAGATTATTTGGTTTTCCGGCCGAGTTGTTCGATGTTTTGGTTTTCCGAAGGCGATGTCGGATGTTTTGGTTTTCCGAAGGCGATGTCGGATGTTTTGGTTTTCTGGTGGCGATGTCGGATGTTTTGGTTTTCCAGCGGCGATGTCAGATGTTTTGGTTTTCTGGCGGCAATGTCAGATTATTTGGTTTTTCGGCAGCGATGTTGGATGTTTTGGTTTTCGGGCGGCGATGTCGGATGTTTTGGTTTTCTGGCGGCGATGTCAGATTATTTGGTTTTCTTGCGGCGATGTTGGATGTTTTGCTTTTTTTCGCGGCGATGTTGGATGTTTTGGTTTTTTGACGGCGATGTTATATTATTTGGTTTTCTGGCGGCGATGTTGGATGTTTTGGTTTTCTAGCGGCGATGTCAGATTATTTGGTTTTCCGGCGGCGATGAAGGATGTTTTGGTTTTCTAGCGGCGATGTTAGATTTATTGGTTTTTCGGCAGCGATGTTGGATGTTTTGGTTTCCCGGCGGCGATGGCAGATGTTTTGGTTTTCTGGCGGCGATGTCAGATTATTTGGTCTTTCAGCGGGGATGTTGGATGTCTTGGTTTTCTGGCAGCGAAGTCAGATGTTTTGGTTTTCTGGCGGCGATGTCAGATTAATTGGTTTTCGGGCGACGATGTCGGATGTTTTGGTTTTCTGGCGGCGATGTTAGATTTATTGGTTTTCCGACGGCGATGTTGGATGTTTTAGTCTTCTGTCGGCGATGTCGGATGTTTTGGTTTTCTGGCGACAATGTCAGATTTTTTGGTTTTCCGGTGGCGATGTCGGATGTTTTTATTTTTTGGCGGCGATGTCTGATTATTGTGTTTTCTAGCGGCGACGTCGGATATTTTGGTTTTCTGGCGGCGTTGTAGGATTATTTGGTTCTCCGGCGGCGATGATAAATGTTTTGGTTTTCTGGTGGCAATGTCAGATTGTTTGGTTTTCCGGCAGAGATGTTGGACGTTTTGGTTTTCCGGCGGCGATGTCGGATGTTTTGGTTTTCTGGCGGCAATATCAGATTATTTGGTATTTCGGCGACGATGTCTGATGTTTTAGTTTTCTGGCGACGATGTCAGACAATTTGGTTTTCCGACGGCGATGTCAGATGTTTTGATTTTCTGGCGGCGATGTCAGATTATTTGGTTTTCCAGCGGCGATGTCAGATGTTTTGGTTTTCCGGCAGCGATGTTGGATGTTTTGGTTTTCCGGCGGCGATGTCGGATGTTTTTGTTTTCTGGCGGCGATGTCAGATTATTTGGTTTTCTTGCGGCGATGTTAGATGTTTTGGTTTTTTTAGCGGCGATGTTGGATGTTTTGGTTTTCTGGCGGCGATGTTGAATGGTTTGGTTTTCTAGCGGCGATGTCGGATTATTTGGTTTTCCGGCGGCGATGTAGGATGTTTTGGTTTTCTAGCGGCGATGTTAGATTTATTGGTTTTTCGGCAGCGATGTTGGATGTTTTGGTTTCCTGGCGGCGATGTCGGATGTTTTGGTTTTCTGGCGGCAATGTCAGATTATTTGGTTTTCGGGCGGCGATGTCGGATAATTTGGTTTTCTGGCGGCGTGTCAGATTATTTGGTTTTCTTGCGGCGATGTTGGATGTTTTGGTTTTTTTCGCGGCGATGTTGGATGTTTTGGTTTTCTGGCGGCGATGTTAGATTATTTGGTTTTCTGGCGGCGATGTTGGATGTTTTGGTTTTCTAGCGGCGATGTCAGATTATTTGGTTTTCCGGCGGCGATGTAGGATGTTTTGGTTTTCTAGCGGCAATGTTAGATTTATTGGTTTTTCGGCAGCGATGTTGGATGTTTTGGTTTCCTGGCGGCGATGTCAGATGTTTTGGTTTTCTGGCGGCGATGTCAGATGTTTTGGTTTTCTGGCGGCGATGTCAGATTATTTGGTTTTCCGGCGGCGATGTCGGATGTTTTGGTTTTCTGGCGGCGATGTTAGAGTATTTGGTTTTTCGAAGGCGATGTTGGATGTTTTGGTCTTCCGGCGGCAATGTTGGATGTTTTGGTGTTCTGGCGACAATGTCAGATTTTTTGGTTTTCCGGTGGCGATGTCTGATTATTTGGTTTTCTAGCGGCGATGTCGGATGTTTTGATTTTCTGGCGGCGTTGTCAAATTATTTGGTTTTCCGACGGCGATGACAGATGTTTTGGTTTTCTGGCGGCGATGTCAGATTGTTTGGTTTTCCGGCGGAGATGTTGGACGTTTTGGTTTTCCGGCGGAGATGTTGGACGTTTTGGTTTTCCGGCGCCGATGTCGGATGTTTTGGTTTTCTGGCGGCAATGTCAGATTATTTGGTATTCCGGCGGCGATGTCAGATGTTTTGGTTTTCTGGCGACGATGTCAGATTATTTGGTTTTTCGACGGCGATGTCAGATGTTTTGGTTTTCTGGCGGCGATATCAGATTATTTGGCTTTCCGGCGGCGATGTTGGATGTTTTGGTTTTCCGGCGGCGATGTCGGATGTTTTGGTTTTATTGCAGCGATGTCAGATTATTAGGTTTTCCGGCAGCGATGTCCGATTATTTGGCCTTCCGGCGGCGATGTTGGATGTTTTGATATTCCGGAGGGGATGTCGGATGTTTTGGTTTTCTGGCGGCGATGTCATTTTATTTTATTTTCGGCGCCGATGTTTGATGTTTTGGTTTTCTGGCGGCGATGTCAGATTATTTGGTTTTCCGGCCGAGTTGTTCGATGTTTTGGTTTTCCGAAGGCGATGTCGGATGTTTTGGTTTTCCGAAGGCGATGTCGGATGTTTTGGTTTTCTGGTGGCGATGTCGGATGTTTTGGTTTTCCAGCGGCGATGTCAGATGTTTTGGTTTTCTGGCGGCAATGTCAGATTATTTGGTTTTTCGGCAGCGATGTTGGATGTTTTGGTTTTCGGGCGGCGATGTCGGATGTTTTGGTTTTCTGGCGGCGATGTCAGATTATTTGGTTTTCTTGCGGCGATGTTGGATGTTTTGCTTTTTTTCGCGGCGATGTTGGATGTTTTGGTTTTTTGACGGCGATGTTATATTATTTGGTTTTCTGGCGGCGATGTTGGATGTTTTGGTTTTCTAGCGGCGATGTCAGATTATTTGGTTTTCCGGCGGCGATGAAGGATGTTTTGGTTTTCTAGCGGCGATGTTAGATTTATTGGTTTTTCGGCAGCGATGTTGGATGTTTTGGTTTCCCGGCGGCGATGGCAGATGTTTTGGTTTTCTGGCGGCGATGTCAGATTATTTGGTCTTTCAGCGGGGATGTTGGATGTCTTGGTTTTCTGGCAGCGAAGTCAGATGTTTTGGTTTTCTGGCGGCGATGTCAGATTAATTGGTTTTCGGGCGACGATGTCGGATGTTTTGGTTTTCTGGCGGCGATGTTAGATTTATTGGTTTTCCGACGGCGATGTTGGATGTTTTAGTCTTCTGTCGGCGATGTCGGATGTTTTGGTTTTCTGGCGACAATGTCAGATTTTTTGGTTTTCCGGTGGCGATGTCGGATGTTTTTATTTTTTGGCGGCGATGTCTGATTATTGTGTTTTCTAGCGGCGACGTCGGATATTTTGGTTTTCTGGCGGCGTTGTAGGATTATTTGGTTCTCCGGCGGCGATGATAAATGTTTTGGTTTTCTGGTGGCAATGTCAGATTGTTTGGTTTTCCGGCAGAGATGTTGGACGTTTTGGTTTTCCGGCGGCGATGTCGGATGTTTTGGTTTTCTGGCGGCAATATCAGATTATTTGGTATTCCGGCGACGATGTCTGATGTTTTAGTTTTCTGGCGACGATGTCAGACAATTTGGTTTTCCGACGGCGATGTCAGATGTTTTGATTTTCTGGCGGCGATGTCAGATTATTTGGTTTTCCAGCGGCGATGTCAGATGTTTTGGTTTTCCGGCAGCGATGTTGGATGTTTTGGTTTTCCGGCGGCGATGTCGGATGTTTTTGTTTTCTGGCGGCGATGTCAGATTATTTGGTTTTCTTGCGGCGATGTTAGATGTTTTGGTTTTTTTAGCGGCGATGTTGGATGTTTTGGTTTTCTGGCGGCGATGTTGAATGGTTTGGTTTTCTAGCGGCGATGTCAGATTATTTGGTTTTTCGGCGGCGATGTAGGATGTTTTGGTTTTCTGGCGGCGTTGTTAGATTTATTGGTTTTTCGGCAGCGATGTTGGATGTTTTGGTTTCCCGGCGGCGATGTAAGATGTTTTGGTTTTCTGGCGGCGATGTCAGATTGTTTGGTTTTCCGGCGGAGATTTTGGACGTTTTGGTTTTCCGGCGGCGATGTCGGATGTTTTGGTTTTCTTGCGGCGATGTCAGATTATTTGGTATTCCGGCGGCGATGTCGGATGTTTTGGTTTTCTGGCGACGATGTCATATTATTTGGTTTTCCGGTGGCGATGTCGGATGTTTTGGTTTTCCAGCGGCGATGTCAGATTATTTGGTTTTCCAGCGACGATGTCGGATGTTTTGGTTTTCTGGCAGCAATGTCAGATTATTTGGTTTTCTGGCAGCAATGTTGGATGTTTTGGTTTTCCGGCGGCGATGTCGGATGTTTTGGTTTTCTTGTGGCGATGTTAGATTATTTGGTTTTCCAGCGACAATGACGGATGTTTTGGTTTTCTGCCGGCGATGTCAGATTATTTGGTTTTTCGGCAGAGTTGTTGGATGTTTTGGTTTTCCAGCAGCGATGCCGGATTATTTGGTTTTCTGGCGGCAATGTTAGATTATTTGGTATTCCGGCAGCGATGTCAGATGTTTTGGTTTTCTGGCGGCGATGTCATATTATTTGGTTTTCTGGCAGCGATGTCAAATGTTTTGGTTTTCTGGCGGCGATGTCAGATTATTTGGTTTTCCGGCGGCGATTTCAGATGTTTTGGTTTTCTGGCGGCGATGTCAGATTATTTTTTTTCTAGAGGCGATGTTGGATGTTGTGGTTTTCCGGCGGCGATGTCGTATGTTTTGGTTTTCTGGAGGCAATGTCAGATTATTTGGTTTTCTGGCGGCGATGTCGAATGTTTAGGTTTTCTGGCAGCGTTGTCAAATTTTTTTGGTTTTCCGGCGGCGATGTCGGATGTTTTGGTTTTCTGGCGGGGATGTCATTTTATTTTGTTTTTCGGCGCCGATGTTGGAAATTTTGTTTTTCTGGGGGCGATGTCAGATTATTTGGTTTTTCGGCGGAGTTGTTCGATGTTTTGGTTTTCCGGAGGCGATGTCGGATGTTTTGGTTTTCTGGCGGCAATGCCAGATTATTTGGTATTCCGACGGCGATGTCGGATGTTTTGGTTTTCTGGCGGCAATGTCAGATTATTTGGTTTTCCGGTAGCGATGTTGGATGTTTTGGTTTTCGGGCGGCGATGTCGGATTTTTTGGTTTTCTGGCGGCGATGTCAGATTATATGGTATTCCGGCCGCGATGTCGGATGTTTTGGTTTTCTGGCGGCAATGTTAGATTATTTGATTTTCCGGCAGCGATGTTGGATGTTTTGGTTTTCCGGCGGCGATGTCGGATGTTTTGGTTTTCCGGCGGCAATGTCAGATTATTTGGTATTCCGACGGCGATGTCGGATGTTTTGGTTTTCTGGCGGCAATGTCAGATTATTTGGTTTTCCGGCAGCGATGTTGGATGTTTTGGTTTTCCGGCGGCGATGTCGGATGTTTTAATTTTTTGCCGGCGATGTCAGATTATTTGGTTTTCTTGCGGAGATGTTGGATGTTTTGGTTTTTTTCGCGGCGATGTTGGATGTTCTGGTTTTCTGGCGGCGATGTTAGATTATTTGGTTTTCTGGCGGCGATGTTGGATGTTTTGTTTTCTGGCGGCTATGTCAAATTATTTGCTTTTCCGTCGGCGATGTAGGATGTTTTGGTTTTTTGGCGGCGATGTCGGATGTTTTGGTTTTCTGGCGGCGATGTCAGATTATTTGGTCGTGCAGCGACGATGTTGGATGTTTTGGTTTTCTTGCGGCGATGTTAGATTATTTGGTTTTCTGGCAGCGTTGTCAAATTTTTTTGGTTTTCCGGCGGCGATGTCAGATGTTTTGGTTTTCTTGTGGCGATGTCAGATTATTTGGTTTTGCAGCGGTGATGTCAGATGTTTTGGTTTTCTGGCGGCGATGTCAGATTATTTTGTTTTCCGGCGGAGATGTTGGATGTTTTGGTTTTCCGTCGGCGATGTCAGATCTTTTGGTTTTCTGGCGGAATGACAGATTATTTGGTTTTCCAGCAGCGATGTCAGATGTTTTGGTTTTCTGGAAGCAATGTCAGATTATTTGGTTTTCCGACGACGATGTCGGGTGTTTTGGTTTTCTGGCGACGATGTCAGATTATTTGGTTTTCCGACGGCGATGTCGGATGTTTTGGTTTTCTGGAGGCGATGTCAGATTATTTGGTTTTCCAACGGTGATGTTGGATGTTTTGGTTTTCCGGCGGCGATTTTAGATGTTTTAGTTTTCTTGTGGCGATGTCAGATTATTTGGTTTTCTGGCGACGATGTTGGGTGTTTTGCCTGTTTTGACGTCGACGTCGGATGTTTTGGTATTCTGGCGGCGATGTAAGATTATTTGGTTTTCCGGAGGCGATGTTGGATGTTTTGGTTTTCTGGCGGCGTTGTCAGATTATTTGGTTTTGCAGCGGCGATGTTGGATGTCTTGGTTTTCTGGCGGCGATGTCAGACGATTTGGTTTTGCGGCGACGACGTGGGATGTTTTGGTTTTCTGGCGGCGATGTCAGATTATTTGGTTTTCCGGCAGCTATGTTGGATGTTTTGGTTTTCTGGCAACGATGTCGAATGTTTTAGTTTTCTAGCAGCGATGTCAAATTATTTGGTTTTCCGGTGGCGATGTTTGATGTTTTGGTTTTCCGCTGGCGATGTCGGATGCTTTGGTTTTCTACCAGCGATGTCAGATTATTTGGTTTTCGGCAGCGATATCGGATGTTTTGGTTTCCTGGCGGCGATGTCGGATTATTTGGTTTTCCTGGGCGCTGTTAGATGTTTTGGTTTTCTGGCGGTAATGTCAGATGTTTTGGTTTTTTGGCGGCAATGTCAGATTATTTGATTTTCCGACGGCGATGTTAGATATTTTGGTTTTATGGCGGCGATGTCAAATTATTTGGTTTTCCGAGAGCGATGTTGGATGTTTTTGTTTTCTGGCTGCGATTTCAGATTATTTGGTTTTCCGGCGGCGATGTCTGATGTTTTGGTTTTCTGGCGGCGATATCAGATTATTTGGTTTTCCGGCAGCGGTGTTGGATGTTTTGGTTTTTTGGCGGCGATGTCGGATGTTTTGGTTTTCTGGCGGCGATGTCAGATTATTTGGTCGTGCAGCGACGATGTTGGATGTTTTGGTTTTCTTGCGGCGATGTTAGATTATTTGGTTTTCCAGCAACGATGACGGATGTTTTGGTTTTCTGGCGGCGATGTCGGATTATTTGGTTTTTCGGCGGCGATGTCAGATTATTTGGTTTTCCGACGGCGATGTCGGGTGTTTTGGTTTTCTGGCGGCAATGTCAGATTATTTGGTTTTCCGGCAGCAATGTTGGATGTTTTGGTTTTCCGGCGGCGATGTCGGATATTTTGGTTTTCTTGCGGCGATGTCAGATTATTTGGTTTTCCAGCAACGATGACGGATGTTTTGGTTTTCGGCCGGTGATGTCAGATTATTTGGTTTTCCGGCGGAGTTGTTGGATGTTTTGGTTTTCCGGCGGCGATGTCGGATTATTTGATTTTCTGGCGGCAATGTTAGATTATTTGGTATTCCGGCGGCGATGTCAGATGTTTTGGTTTTCTGGTGGCGATGTCAGATTATTTGGTTTTCTGGCAGCGATGTCAAATGTTTTGGTTTTCTGGCGGCGATGTCAGATTATTTGGTTTTCCGACGGCGATTTCAGATGTTTTGGTTTTCTGGAGGCGATGTCAAATTTTTTTGGTTTTCCGGTGGCGATGTCGGATGTTTTGGTTTTCTGGCGGCGATGTCATTTTATTTTGTTTTTCGGCGCCTATGTTGGATGTTTTGGTTTTCTGGCGGCGATGTCAGATTATTTGGTTTTTCGGCGGAGTTGTTCGATGTTTTGGTTTTCCAGAGGCGATGTCGGATGTTTTGGTTTTCTGGCGGCAATGTCAGATTATTTGGTATTCCAGCGGCGATGTCGGATGTTTTGGTTTTCTGGCGGCAATGTCAGATTATTTGGTTTTCGGGCGGCGATGTCGGATAATTTGGTTTTCTGGCGGTGTGTCAGATTATTTGGTTTTCTTGCGGCGATGTTGGATGTTTTGGTTTTTTTCGCGGCGATGTTGGATGTTTTGGTTTTCTGGCGGCGATGTTAGATTATTTGGTTTTCTGGCGGCGATGTTGGATGTTTTGGTTTTCTAGCGGCGATGTCGGATTATTTGGTTTTCCGGCGGCGATGTAGGATGTTTTGGTTTTCTAGCGGCGATGTTAGATTTATTGGTTTTTCGGCAGCGATGTTGGATGTTTTGGTTTCCTGGCGGCGATGCCGGATGTTTTGGTTTTCTGGTGGCAATGTCAGATTATTTGGTTTTCAGGCGGCAATGTCGGATAATTTGGTTTTCTGGCGGCGTGTCAGATTATTTGGTTTTCTTGCGGCGATGTTGGATGTTTTGGTTTTTTTCGCGGCGATGTTGGATGTTTTGGTTTTCTGGCGGCAATGTTAGATTATTTGGTTTTCTGGCGGCGATGTTGGATGTTTTGGTTTTCTAGCGGCGATGTCGGATTATTTGGTTTTCCGGCGGCGATGTAGGATGTTTTGGTTTTCTAGCGGCGATGTTAGATTTATTGGTTTTTCGGCAGCGATGTTGGATGTTTTGGTTTCCTGGCGGCGATGTCAGATGTTTTGGTTTTCTGGCGGCGATGTCAGATGTTTTGGTTTTCTGGCGCCGATGTCAGATTATTTGGTTTTCCGGCGGCGATGTCGGATGTTTTGGTTTTCTGGCGGCGATGTTAGAGTATTTGGTTTTTCGAAGGCGATGTTGGATGTTTTGGTCTTCCGGCGGCAATGTTGGATGTTTTGGTGTTCTGGCGACAATGTCAGATTTTTTGGTTTTCCGGTGGCGATGTCTGATTATTTGGTTTTCTAGCGGCGATGTCGGATGTTTTGATTTTCTGGCGGCGTTGTCAGATTATTTGGTTTTCCGACGGCGATGACAGATGTTTTGGTTTTCTAGCGGCGATGTCAGATTGTTTGGTTTTCCGGCGGAGATGTTGGACGTTTTGGTTTTCCGGCGCCGATGTCGGATGTTTTGGTTTTCTGGCGGCAATGTCAGATTAATTGGTATTCCGGCGGCGATGTCGGATGTTTTGGTTTTCTGGCGACGATGTCAGATTATTTGGTTTTTCGACGGCGATGTCAGATGTTTTCGTTTTCTGGCGGCGATATCAGATTATTTGGGTTTCCGGCGGCGATGTTGGATGTTTTGGTTTTCCGGCGGCGATGTCGGATGTTTTGGTTTTCTTGCCGCGATGTCAGATTATTAGGTTTTCCGGCGGCGATGTCGGATATTTTGGTTTTCTGGAGGCAATGTCAGATTAATTGGTATTCCGACGACGATGTCGGGTGTTTTGGTTTTCTGGCGACGATGTCAGATTATTTGGTTTTCCGACGGCGATGTCGGATGTTTTTGGTTTTCTGGAGGCGATGTCAGATTATTTGGTTTTCCAACGGCGATGTTGGATGTTTTGGTTTTCCGGCTGCGATGTGAGATGTTTTGGTTTTCTGGCGGCGATGTCAGATTATTTGGTATTCCAGCGCCGATGTCGGATGTTTTGGTTTTTTGACGACGATGTCAGATTATTTGGTTTTTCGACGGCGATGTCAGATGTTTTGGTTTTCTGGCGACGGTGTCAGATTATTTGGTTTTTCGGCGCCGATGTCGGTTGTTTTGGTTTTTCTGGTGGTGATATCAGATTATTTGGTTTTCCAACGGGTTGTTGGATGTTTTGGTTTTCCGGCAGCGATGTCGTATGTTTCGGTTTTCTGGCGGCAATGTCATACTTTTTTGTTTTCCAGCGGCGATGTCGGATGTCTTGGTTTTCTGGAGGCGATGTCGGATTATTTGGTTTTCTGGCGCTATGTCAGATTATTGGGTTTTCCGATGGCGATGACAGATGTTTTGGTTTTCTGGCGGCGATGTCAGATTATTTTGTTTTCCGGCGGAGATGTTGGATGTTTTGGTTTTCCGTCGGCGATGTCAGATCTTTTGGTTTTCTGGCGGAATGACAGATTATTTGGTTTTCCAGCAGCGATGTCAGATGTTTTGGTTTTCTGGAAGCAATGTCAGATTATTTGGTTTTCCGACGACGATGTCGGGTGTTTTGGTTTTCTGGCGACGATGTCAGATTATTTGGTTTTCCGACGGCGATGTCAGATGTTTTGGTTTTCTGGAGGCGATGTCAGATTATTTGGTTTTCCAACGGTGATGTTGGATGTTTTGGTTTTCCGGCGGCGATTTTAGATGTTTTAGTTTTCTTGTGGCGATGTCAGATTATTTGGTTTTCTGGCGACGATGTTGGGTGTTTTGCCTGTTTTGACGTCGACGTCGGATGTTTTGGTATTCTGGCGGCGATGTAAGATTATTTGGTTTTCCGGAGGCGATGTTGGATGTTTTGGTTTTCTGGCGGCGTTGTCAGATTATTTGGTTTTGCAGCGGCGATGTTGGATGTCTTGGTTTTCTGGCGGCGATGTCAGACGATTTGGTTTTGCGGCGACGACGTGGGATGTTTTGGTTTTCTGGCGGCGATGTCAGATTATTTGGTTTTCCGGCAGCTATGTTGGATGTTTTGGTTTTCTGGCAACGATGTCGAATGTTTTAGTTTTCTAGCAGCGATGTCAGATTATTTGGTTTTCCGGTGGCGATGTTTGATGTTTTGGTTTTCCGCTGGCGATGTCGGATGCTTTGGTTTTCTACCAGCGATGTCAGATTATTTGGTTTTCGGCAGCGATATCGGATGTTTTGGTTTCCTGGCGGCGATGTCAGATTATTTGGTTTTCCTGGGCGCTGTTAGATGTTTTGGTTTTCTGGCGGTAATGTCAGATGTTTTGGTTTTTTGGCGGCAATGTCAGATTATTTGGTTTTCCGGCGGCGATGTTAGATATTTTGGTTTTATGGCGGCGATGTCAAATTATTTGGTTTTCCGAGAGCGATGTCGGATGTTTTTGTTTTCTGGCTGCGATTTCAGATTATTTGGTTTTCCGGCGGCGATGTCTGATGTTTTGGTTTTCTGGCGGCGATATCAGATTATTTGGTTTTCCGGCAGCGGTGTTGGATGTTTTGGTTTTTTGGCGGCGATGTCGGATGTTTTGGTTTTCTGGCGGCGATGTCAGATTATTTGGTCGTGCAGCGACGATGTTGGATGTTTTGGTTTTCTTGCGGCGATGTTAGATTATTTGGTTTTCCAGCAACGATGACGGATGTTTTGGTTTTCTGGCGGCGATGTCGGATTATTTGGTTTTTCGGCGGCGATGTCAGATTATTTGGTTTTCCGACGGCGATGTCGGGTGTTTTGGTTTTCTGGCGGCAATGTCAGATTATTTGGTTTTCCGGCAGCAATGTTGGATGTTTTGGTTTTCCGGCGGCGATGTCGGATATTTTGGTTTTCTTGCGGCGATGTCAGATTATTTGGTTTTCCAGCAACGATGACGGATGTTTTGGTTTTCGGCAGGTGATGTCAGATTATTTGGTTTTCCGGCGGAGTTGTTGGATGTTTTGGTTTTCCGGCGGCGATGTCGGATTATTTGATTTTCTGGCGGCAATGTTAGATTATTTGGTATTCCGGCGGCGATGTCAGATGTTTTGGTTTTCTGGTGGCGATGTCAGATTATTTGGTTTTCTGGCAGCGATGTCAAATGTTTTGGTTTTCTGGCGGCGATGTCAGATTATTTGGTTTTCCGACGGCGATTTCAGATGTTTTGGTTTTCTGGAGGCGATGTCAAATTTTTTTGGTTTTCCGGTGGCGATGTCGGATGTTTTGGTTTTCTGGCGGCGATGTCATTTTATTTTGTTTTTCGGCGCCTATGTTGGATGTTTTGGTTTTCTGGCGGCGATGTCAGATTATTTGGTTTTTCGGCGGAGTTGTTCGATGTTTTGGTTTTCCAGAGGCGATGTCGGATGTTTTGGTTTTCTGGCTGCAATGTCAGATTATTTGGTATTCCAGCGGCGATGTCGGATGTTTTGATTTTCTGGCGGCAATGTCAGATTATTTGGTTTTCGGGCGGCGATGTCGGATAATTTGGTTTTCTGGCGGTGTGTCAGATTATTTGGTTTTCTTGCGGCGATGTTGGATGTTTTGGTTTTTTTCGCGGCGATGTTGGATGTTTTGGTTTTCTGGCGGCGATGTTAGATTATTTGGTTTTCTGGCGGCGATGTTGGATGTTTTGGTTTTCTAGCGGCGATGTCGGATTATTTGGTTTTCCGGCGGCGATGTAGGATGTTTTGGTTTTCTAGCGGCGATGTTAGATTTATTGGTTTTTCGGCAGCGATGTTGGATGTTTTGGTTTCCTGGCGGCGATGCCGGATGTTTTGGTTTTCTGGTGGCAATGTCAGATTATTTGGTTTTCAGGCGGCAATGTCGGATAATTTGGTTTTCTGGCGGCGTGTCAGATTATTTGGTTTTCTTGCGGCGATGTTGGATGTTTTGGTTTTTTTCGCGGCGATGTTGGATGTTTTGGTTTTCTGGCGGCGATGTTAGATTATTTGGTTTTCTGGCGGCGATGTTGGATGTTTTGGTTTTCTAGCGGCGATGTCGGATTATTTGGTTTTCCGGCGGCGATGTAGGATGTTTTGGTTTTCTAGCGGCGATGTTAGATTTATTGGTTTTTCGGCAGCGATGTTGGATGTTTTGGTTTCCTGGCGGCGATGTCAGATGTTTTGGTTTTCTGGCGGCGATGTCAGATGTTTTGGTTTTCTGGCGCCGATGTCAGATTATTTGGTTTTCCGGCGGCGATGTCGGATGTTTTGGTTTTCTGGCGGCGATGTTAGAGTATTTGGTTTTTCGAAGGCGATGTTGGATGTTTTGGTCTTCCGGCGATAATGTTGGATGTTTTGGTGTTCTGGCGACAATGTCAGATTTTTTGGTTTTCCGGTGGCGATGTCTGATTATTTGGTTTTCTAGCGGCGATGTCGGATGTTTTGATTTTCTGGCGGCGTTGTCAGATTATTTGGTTTTCCGACGGCGATGACAGATGTTTTGGTTTTCTGGCGGCGATGTCAGATTGTTTGGTTTTCCGGCGGAGATGTTGGACGTTTTGGTTTTCCGGCGCCGATGTCGGATGTTTTGGTTTTCTGGCGGCAATGTCAGATTAATTGGTATTCCGGCGGCGATGTCAGATGTTTTGGTTTTCTGGCGACGATGTCAGATTATTTGGTTTTTCGACGGCGATGTCAGATGTTTTCGTTTTCTGGCGGCGATATCAGATTATTTGGGTTTCCGGCGGCGATGTTGGATGTTTTGGTTTTCCGGCGGCGATGTCGGATGTTTTGGTTTTCTTGCAGCGATGTCAGATTATTAGGTTTTCCGGCGGCGATGTCGGATATTTTGGTTTTCTGGAGGCAATGTCAGATTAATTGGTATTCCGACGACGATGTCGGGTGTTTTGGTTTTCTGGCGACGATGTCAGATTATTTGGTTTTCCGACGGCGATGTCGGATGTTTTTGGTTTTCTGGAGGCGATGTCAGATTATTTGGTTTTCCAACGGCGATGTTGGATGTTTTGGTTTTCCGGCTGCGATGTGAGATGTTTTGGTTTTCTGGCGGCGATGTCAGATTATTTGGTATTCCAGCGCCGATGTCGGATGTTTTGGTTTTTTGACGACGATGTCAGATTATTTGGTTTTTCGACGGCGATGTCAGATGTTTTGGTTTTCTGGCGACGGTGTCAGATTATTTGGTTTTTCGGCGCCGATGTCGGTTGTTTTGGTTTTTCTGGTGGTGATATCAGATTATTTGGTTTTCCAACGGGTTGTTGGATGTTTTGGTTTTCCGGCAGCGATGTCGTATGTTTCGGTTTTCTGGCGGCAATGTCATATTTTTTTGTTTTCCAACGGCGATGTCGGATGTCTTG
Organism: Lathyrus sativus; assembly: GCA_963859935.3. Classification (NCBI taxonomy): domain Eukaryota; kingdom Viridiplantae; phylum Streptophyta; class Magnoliopsida; order Fabales; family Fabaceae; genus Lathyrus; species Lathyrus sativus. The sequence goes on along the minus strand of CAWUDS030000990.1, from coordinate 1,885,593 downwards.
GTTTTCTGGAGGCGATGTCGGATTATTTGGTTTTCTGGCGCTATGTCAGATTATTGGGTTTTCCGATGGCGATGACAGATGTTTTGGTTTTCTGGCGGCGATGTCAGATTATTTGGTTTTCCGGCGGAGATGTTGGATGTTTTGGTTTTCCGACGGCGATGTCGGATGTTTTGGTTTTCTGGCGACGATGTCAGATTATTTGGTTTTTCCAATGGCGATGTCAGATGTTTTGGTTTTCTGGCGGCGATGTCATATTATTTGGTTTTCTGGCGGCGATGTCGGATTATTTGGTTTTCCGGCAGCGATATCAGATTATTTGGATTATTTGGTTTTCTGGCTGCGATATCAGATTATTTGGTTTTCCGGCGGCGATGTTGGATGTTTTGGTTTTCCGGCGGCGATGTCGGATGTTTTGGTTTTCTTGCGGCGATGTCAGATTATTTGGTTTTACGGCGGCGATGTCGGATGTTTTGGTTTTTTGGCGGCGATGTCAGATAATTTGGTTTTCTGGCGTTGATGTTGGATGTTTTGGTTTTCTTGCGGCGATGTCATATTATTTGGCTATCCGGCGGCGATGTTAGATGTTTTGATTTTCCGACGGCGATGATAAATGTTTTGGTTTTTTCTGGTGGCAATGTCAGATTGTTTGGTTTTCCGGCAGAGATGTTGGACGTTTTGGTTTTCCGACGGCGATGTCGGATATTTTGGTTTTCTGGAGGCAATGTCAGATTATTTGGTATTCCGACGACGATGTCGGGTGTTTTGGTTTTCTGGCGACGATGTTAGATTATTTGGTTTTCCGACGGCGATGTCGGATGTTTTGGTTTTCTGGAGGCGATGTCAGATTATTTGGTTTTCCAACGGCGATGTTGGATGTTTTGGTTTTCCGGCTGCGATGTGAGGTGTTTTGGTTTTCTGGCGGCGATGTCAGATTATTTGGTATTCCAGCGCCGATGTCGGATGTTTTGGTTTTTTGACGACGATGTCAGATTATTTGGTTTTTCGACGGCGATGTCAGATGTTTTGGTTTTCTGGCGACGATGTCAGATTATTTGGTTTTTCGGCGCCGATGTCGGATGTTTTGGTTTTTCTGGTGGTGATATCAGATTATTTGGTTTTCCAACGGGTTGTTGGATGTTTTGGTTTTCCGGCAGCGATGTCGTATGTTTCGGTTTTCTGGCGGTAATGTCATATTTTTTTGTTTTCCAGCGGCGATGTCGGATGTTTTGGTTTTCTGGAGGCGATGTCGGATTATTTGGTTTTCTGGCGCTATGTCAGATTATTGGGTTTTCCGATGGCGATGACGGATGTTTTGGTTTTCTGGCGGCGATGTCAGATTATTTGGTTTTCCGGTGGAGATGTTGGATGTTTTGGTTTTCCGACGGCGATGTCGGATGTTTTGGTTTTCTGGCGACGATGTCAGATTATTTGGTTTTTCCAATGGCGATGCCAGATGTTTTGGTTTTCTGGCAGCGATGTCAGATTATTTGGTTTTCTGGCGGCGATGTCGGATTATTTGGTTTTCCGGCAGCGATATCAGATTATTTGGTTTTCTGACGGCGATATCAGATTATTTGGTTTTCCGGCGGCGATGTTGGATGTTTTGGTTTTCCGGCGGCGATGTCGGATGTTTTGGTTTTCTTGCGGCGATGTCAGATTATTTGGTTTTACGGCAGCGATGTCGGATGTTTTGGTTTTTTGGCGGCGATGTCAGATTATTTGGTTTTCTGGCGGCGATGTTGGATGTTTTGGTTTTCTTGTGGCGATGTCATATTATTTGGCTATCCGGCGGCGATGTTGGATGTTTTGATTTTCCGACGGCGATGATAAATGTTTTGGTTTTCTGGTGGCAATGTCAGATTGTTTGGTTTTCCGGCAGAGATGTTGGACGTTTTGGTTTTCTGGCGGCGATGTCGGATGTTTTGGTTTTCTGGCGGCAATATCAGATTATTTTGTATTCCGGCGACGATGTCGGATGTTTTGGTTTTCTGGCGACGATGTCAGAGAATTTGGTTTTCCGACGGCGATGTCAGATGTTTTGATTTTCTGGCGGCGATGTCAGATTATTTGGTTTTCCGACGGCGATGTCAGATGTTTTGGTTTTCCGGCAGCGATGTTGGATGTTTTAGTTTTCCGGCGGCGATGTCGGATGTTTTTGTTTTCTGGCGGCGATGTCAGATTATTTGGTTTTCTTGCGGCGATGTTAGATGTTTTGGTTTTTTTCACGGCGATGTTGGATGTTTTGGTTTTCTGGCGGCGATGTTGAATGGTTTGGTTTTCTAGCGGCGATGTCAGATTATTTGGTTTTTCGGCGGCGATATAGGATGTTTTGGTTTTCTGGCGGCAATGTTAGATTTATTGGTTTTTCGGCAGCGATGTTGGATGTTTTGGTTTCCCGGCGGCGATGTAAGATGTTTATGTTTTCTGGCGGCGATGTCAGATTGTTTGGTTTTCCGGCGGAGATGTTGGACGTTTTGGTTTTCCGGCGGCGATGTCGGATGTTTTGGTTTTCTTGCGGCGATGTCGGATGTTTTGGTTTTCTGGCGACGATGTCAGATTATTTGGTTTTTCGGTGGCGATGTCGGATGTTTTGGTTTTCCAGCGGCGATGTCAGATTATTTGGTTTTCCAGCGACGATGTCGGATGTTTTGGTTTTCTGGCAGCAATGTCAGATTATTTGGTTTTCCGGCAGCAACGTTGGATGTTTTGGTTTTCCGGCGGCGATGTCAGATGTTTTGGTTTTCTTGCGGCGATGTTAGATTATTTGGTTTTCCAGCGACGATGACGGAAGTTTTGGTTTTCTGCCGGCGATGTCAGATTATTTGGTTTTTCGGCAGAGTTGTTGGATGTTTTGGTTTTCCAGCAGCGATGTCGGATTATTTGGTTTTCTGGCGGCAATGTTAGATTATTTGGTATTCCGGCAGCGATGTCAGATGTTTTGGTTTTCTGGCGGCGATGTCATATTATTTGGTTTTCTGGCAGCGATGTCAAATGTTTTGGTTTTCTGGAGGCGATGTCAGATTATTTGGTTTTCCAACGGCGATGTTGGATGTTTTGGTTTTCCGGCTGCGATGTGAGATGTTTTGGTTTTCTGGCGGCGATGTGAGATTATTTGGTATTCCAGCGCCGATGTCAGATGTTTTGGTTTTTTGACGACGATGTCAGATTATTTGGTTTTTCGTCGGCGATGTCAGATGTTTTGGTTTTCTGGCGACGATGTCAGATTATTTGGTTTTTCGACGCCGATGTCGGATGTTTTGGTTTTTCTGGTGGTGATATCAGATTATTTGGTTTTCCAACGGGTTGTTGGATGTTTTGGTTTTCCGGCAGCGATGTCGTATGTTTCGGTTTTCTGGCGGTAATGTCATATTTTTTTGTTTTCCAGCGGCGATGTCGGATGTTTTGGTTTTCTGGAGGCGATGTCGGATTATTTGGTTTTCTGGCGCTATGTCAGATTATTGGGTTTTCCGATGGCGATGACGCATGTTTTGGTTTTCTGGCGGCGATGTCAGATTATTTGGTTTTCCGGTGGAGATGTTGGATGTTTTGGTTTTCCGACGGCGATGTCGGATGTTTTGGTTTTCTGGCGACGATGTCAGATTATTTGGTTTTTCCAATGGCGATGCCAGATGTTTTGGTTTTCTGGCGGCGATGTCAGATTATTTGGTTTTCTGGCGGCGATGTCGGATTATTTGGTTTTCCGGCAGCGATATCAGATTATTTGGTTTTCTGGCGGCGATATCAGATTATTTGGTTTTCCGGCGGCGATGTTGGATGTTTTGGTTTTCCGGCGGCGATGTCGGATGTTTTGGTTTTCTTGCGGCGATGTCAGATTATTTGGTTTTACGGCGGCGATGTCGGATGTTTTGGTTTTTTGGCGGCGATGTCAGACTATTTGGTTTTCTGGCGGCGATGTTGGATGTTTTGGTTTTCTTGTGGCGATGTCATATTATTTGGCTATCCGGCGGCGATGTTGGATGTTTTGATTTTCCAACGGCGATGATAAATGTTTTGGTTTTCTGGTGGCAATGTCAGATTGTTTGGTTTTCCGGTAGAGATGTTGGACGTTTTGGTTTTCCGGCGGCGATGTCGGATGTTTTGGTTTTCTGGCGGCAATATCAGATTATTTTGTATTCCGGCGACGATGTCGGATGTTTTGGTTTTCTGGCGACGATGTCAGACAATTTGGTTTTCCGACGGCGATGTCAGATGTTTTGATTTTCTGGCGGCGATGTCAGATTATTTGGTTTTCCGACGGCGATGTCAGATGTTTTGGTTTTCCGGCAGCGATGTTGGATGTTTTAGTTTTCCGGCGGCGATGTCGGATGTTTTTGTTTTCTGGCGGCGATGTCAGATTATTTGGTTTTCTTGCGGCGATGTTAGATGTTTTGGTTTTTTTCACGGCGATGTTGGATGTTTTGGTTTTCTGGCGGCGATGTTGAATGGTTTGGTTTTCTAGCGGCGATGTCAGATTATTTGGTTTTTCGGCGGCGATATAGGATGTTTTGGTTTTCTGGCGGCAATGTTAGATTTATTGGTTTTTCGGCAGCGATGTTGGATGTTTTGGTTTCCCGGCGGCGATGTAAGATGTTTATGTTTTCTGGCGGCGATGTCAGATTGTTTGGTTTTCCGGCGGAGATGTTGGACGTTTTGGTTTTCCGGCGGCGATGTCGGATGTTTTGGTTTTCTTGCGGCGATGTCGGTTGTTTTGGTTTTCTGGCGACGATGTCAGATTATTTGGTTTTTCGGTGGCGATGTCGGATGTTTTGGTTTTCCAGCGGCGATGTCAGATTATTTGGTTTTCCAGCGACGATGTCGGATGTTTTGGTTTTCTGGCAGCAATGTCAGATTATTTGGTTTTCCGGCAGCAATGTTGGATGTTTTGGTTTTCCGGCGGCGATGTCAGATGTTTTGGTTTTCTTGCGGCGATGTTAGATTATTTGGTTTTCCAGCGACGATGACGGAAGTTTTGGTTTTCTGCCGGCGATGTCAGATTATTTGGTTTTTCGGCAGAGTTGTTGGATGTTTTGGTTTTCCAGCAGCGATGTCAGATTATTTGGTTTTCTGGCGGCAATGTTAGATTATTTGGTATTCCGGCAGCGATGTCAGATGTTTTGGTTTTCTGGCGGCGATGTCATATTATTTGGTTTTCTGGCAGCGATGTCAAATGTTTTGGTTTTCTGGCGGCGATGTCAGATTATTTGGTTTTCCGGCGGCGATTTCAGATGTTTTGGTTTTCTGGCGGCGATGTCAGATTATTTTTTTTCTAGAGGCGATGTTGGATGTTGTGGTTTTCCGGCGGCGATGTCGTATGTTTTGGTTTTCTGGAGGCAATGTCAGATTATTTGGTTTTCTGGCGGCGATGTCGAATGTTTAGGTTTTCTGGCAGCGTTGTCAAATTATTTTGGTTTTCCGGCGGCGATGTCGGATGTTTTGGTTTTCTGGCGGGGATGTCATTTTATTTTGTTTTTCGGCGCCGATGTTGGAAATTTTGTTTTTCTGGGGGCGATGTCAGATTATTTGGTTTTTCGGCGGAGTTGTTCGATGTTTTGGTTTTCCGGAGGCGATGTCGGATGTTTTGGTTTTCTGGCGGCAATGCCAGATTATTTGGTATTCCGGCGGCGATGTCGGATGTTTTGGTTTTCTGGCGGCAATGTCAGATTATTTGGTTTTCCGGTAGCGATGTTGGATGTTTTGGTTTTCGGGCGGCGATGTCGGATTTTTTGGTTTTCTGGCGGCGATGTCAGATTATATGGTATTCCGGCCGCGATGTCGGATGTTTTGGTTTTCTGGCGGCAATGTTAGATTATTTGATTTTCCGGCAGCGATGTTGGATGTTTTGGTTTTCCGGCGGCGATGTCGGATGTTTTGGTTTTCCGGCGGCAATGTCAGATTATTTGGTATTCCGGCGGCGATGTCGGATGTTTTGGTTTTCTGGCGGCAATGTCAGATTATTTGGTTTTCCGGCAGCGATGTTGGATGTTTTGGTTTTCCGGCGGCGATGTCGAATGTTTTAATTTTTTGCCGGCGATGTCAGATTATTTGGTTTTCTTGCGGAGATGTTGGATGTTTTGGTTTTTTTCGCGGTGATGTTGGATGTTCTGGTTTTCTGGCGGCGATGTTAGATTATTTGGTTTTCTGGCGGCGATGTTGGATGTTTTGTTTTCTGGCGGCTATGTCAAATTATTTGCTTTTCCGTCGGCGATGTAGCATGTTTTGGTTTTCTGGCGGCGATGTTAGATTATTTGGTTTTTTGGCAGCGATGTTGGATGTTTTGGTTTCCCGGCGGCGATGTCAGATGTTTTAGTTTTCTGGCGGCGATGTCAGATTGTTTGGTGTTCCGGCGGAGATGTTAGACGTTTTGGTTTTCCGGCGGTGATGTCAGATGTTTTGGTTTTCTTGCAGCGATGTCAGATTATTTGGTATTCCGGCGGCGATGTCAGATGTTTTGGTTTTCTGGCGACGATGTCAGATTATTTGGTTTTCCGGTGGCGATGTCGGATGTTTTGGTTTTTCGGCGGTGATGTCAGATTATTTGGTTTTCCGGCGGCGATGTCGGATGTTTTGGTTTTCTGGCAGCAATGTCAGATTATTTGGTTTTCCGACAGCAATGTTGGATATTTTGGTTTTCCGGCGGCGATGTCGGATGTTTTGGTTTTCTTGCGGCGATGTTGGATGTTTTGGTTTTCCAGCAGAGTTGTCGGATGTTTTGGTTTTCTGCCGGCGATATCAGATTATTTGGTTTTCTTGCGGCGATGTTGGATGTTTTGGTTTTTTTCGCGGCGATGTTGGATGTTTTGGTTTTCTAGTGGCGATGTTAGATTATTTGGTTTTCTGGCGGCGATGTTGGATGTTTTGGTTTTCTAGCGGCTATGTCAAATTATTTGGTTTTCCGGCGGCGATGTTGGATATTTTGGTTTTCTGGCGGCAACTTCAGATTATTTTGTTTTCCGGCGGCAATGTTAGATTATTTTGTATTCCAACGGCGATGTCAGATACTTTGGTTTTCTGGCGACGATGTCAGATTATTTGGTTTTTCGACGGCGATGTCAGATGATTTGGTTTTCTGGCGGCGATGTCAGATTATTTGGTTTTCCGGCGGTGATGTCGGATGTTTTGGTTTTCTGGTGGTGATATCAGATTATTTGGTTTTTCGGCGACGATGTTGGATGTTTTGGTTTTCCGGCAGCGATGTCGGATGTTTTGGTTTTCTGGCGGCGATGTCAGATTATTTGGTTTTCCGGCGGCGATGTCAGATGTTTTCATTTTCTGGCGGCGATATCAAATGATTTGGTTTTCCTACGGCAATGTCAGATGTTTTCGTTTTCTGGTGGCGATGTCAGATTATTTGGTTTTCTTGCAGCGATGTTGGATGTTTTGGTTTTCTGGGGGCGATGTCAAATTATTTGGTTTTCCAGTAGCGATGTCGGATGATTTAGTTTTCTTGCGGCGATGTCAGATTATTTGGTTTTCCGGCGGCGATGTCGGATGTTTTGGTTTTCTGGCGGCGAAGTCATATTATTTGGTTTTCTGGTGGCGATGTTGGATGTTGTGGTTTTCCGACGGCGATGTCAGAATATTTGGTTTTCCGGCGGCGATGTTAGATGTTTTGGTTTTCTAGCGGCGTCGTCAGATTATTTGGTTTTCCTGCGGCGATGTCGGATATTTTGGTTTTCTGGAGGCAATGTCAGATTATTTGGTATTCCGACGACGATGTCGGGTGTTTTGGTTTTCTGGCGACGATGTCAGATTATTTGGTTTTCCGACGGCGATGTCGGATGTTTTGGTTTTCTGGAGGCGATGTCAGATTATTTGGTTTTCCAACGGCGATGTTGGATGTTTTGGTTTTCCGGCGGCGATGTGAGATGTTTTGGTTTTCTGGCGGCGATGTCAGATTATTTGGTATTCCAGCGCCGATGTCGGATGTTTTGGTTTTTTGACGACGATGTGAGATTATTTGGTTTTCCGACGGCGATGTCAGATGTTTTGGTTTTCTGGCGACGGTGTCAGATTATTTGGGTTTTCGGCGCCGATGTCGGATGTTTTGGTTTTTCTGGTGGTGATATCAGATTTTTTGGTTTTCCAACGGCGTTGTTGGATGTTTTGGTTTTCCGGCAACGATGTCGTATGTTTTGGTTTTCTGGCGGCAATGTCATATTTTTTTGTTTTCCCGCGGCGATGTCGGATGTTTTGGTTTTCTGGAGGCGATGTCGGATTATTTGGTTTTCTGGCGCTATGTCAAATTATTGGGTTTTCCGATGGCGATGATAGATGTTTTGGTTTTCTGGCGGCGATGTCAGATTATTTGGTTTTCCGGCGGAGATGTTGGATGTTTTGGTTTTCCGACGGCGATGTCGGATGTTTTGGTTTTCTGGCGACGATGTCAAATTATTTGGTTTTTCCAATGGCGATGTCAGATGTTTTGGTTTTCTGGCGGCGATGTCAGATTATTTGGTTTTCTGGCGGCGATGTCGGATTATTTGGTTTTCCGGCAGCGATATCAGATTATTTGGATTATTTGGTTTTCTGGCGGCGATATCAGATTAATTGGTTTTCCGGCGGCGATGTTGGATGTTTTGGTTTTCCGGCGGCGATGTCAGACGTTTTGGTTTTCTTGCGACGATGTTAGATTATTTGGTTTTACGGCGGCGATATCGGATGTTTTGGTTTTTTGGCGGCAATGTCAGATTATTTGGTTTTCTGGCGGCGATGTTGGATGTTTTGGTTTTCTTGTGGCGATGTCATATTATTTGGCTATCCGGCGGCGATGTTGGATGTTTTGGTTTTCTAGGGGCGATATCACATGATTTAGTTTTCCAGCAGTGATGTCAGATGTTTTCGTTTTCTGACGGCGATGTCAGATTATTTGGTTTTCTGACAGCGATGTTGGAGATTTTGGTTTTCCGCCGGCGATGTCGGATGTTTTGGTTTTCTGGCGGCGATGTAAGATTATTTGGTTTTCTGGCGGCGATGTTGGATGTTTTGCTTTCTGGCGGCTATGTCAAATTATTTGCTTTTCCGTCGGCGATGTAGGATGTTTTGGTTTTCTGGCGGCGATGTTAGATTATTTGGTTTTTTGGCAGCGATGTTGGATGTTTTGGTTTCCCGGCGGCGATGTCAGATGTTTTGGTTTTCTGGCGGCGATGTCAGATTATTTTTTTTCTAGAGGCGATGTTGGATGTTGTGGTTTTCCGGCGGCGATGTCGTATGTTTTGGTTTTCTGGAGGCAATGTCAGATTATTTGGTTTTCTGGCGGCGATGTCGAATGTTTAGGTTTTCTGGCAGCGTTGTCAAATTTTTTTGGTTTTCCGGCGGCGATGTCGGATGTTTTGGTTTTCTGGCGGGGATGTCATTTTATTTTGTTTTTCGGCGCCGATGTTGGAAATTTTGTTTTTCTGGGGGCGATGTCAGATTATTTGGTTTTTCGGCGGAGTTGTTCGATGTTTTGGTTTTCCGGAGGCGATGTCGGATGTTTTGGTTTTCTGGCGGCAATGCCAGATTATTTGGTATTCCGGCGGCGATGTCGGATGTTTTGGTTTTCTGGCGGCAATGTCAGATTATTTGGTTTTCCGGTAGCGATGTTGGATGTTTTGGTTTTCGGGCGGCGATGTCGGATTTTTTGGTTTTCTGGCGGCGATGTCAGATTATATGGTATTCCGGCCGCGATGTCGGATGTTTTGGTTTTCTGGCGGCAATGTTAGATTATTTGATTTTCCGGCAGCGATGTTGGATGTTTTGGTTTTCCGGCGGCGATGTCGGATGTTTTGGTTTTCCGGCGGCAATGTCAGATTATTTGGTATTCCGGCGGCGATGTCGGATGTTTTGGTTTTCTGGCGGCAATGTCAGATTATTTGGTTTTCCGGCAGCGATGTTGGATGTTTTGGTTTTCCGGCGGCGATGTCGGATGTTTTAATTTTTTGCCGGCGATGTCAGATTATTTGGTTTTCTTGCGGAGATGTTGGATGTTTTGGTTTTTTTCGCGGTGATGTTGGATGTTCTGGTTTTCTGGCGGCGATGTTAGATTATTTGGTTTTCTGGCGGCGATGTTGGATGTTTTGTTTTCTGGCGGCTATGTCAAATTATTTGCTTTTCCGTCGGCGATGTAGGATGTTTTGGTTTTCTGGCGGCGATGTTAGATTATTTGGTTTTTTGGCAGCGATGTTGGATGTTTTGGTTTCCCGGCGGCGATGTCAGATGTTTTAGTTTTCTGGCGGCGATGTCAGATTGTTTGGTGTTCCGGCGGAGATGTTAGACGTTTTGGTTTTCCGGCGGTGATGTCAGATGTTTTGGTTTTCTTGCAGCGATGTCAGATTATTTGGTATTCCGGCGGCGATGTCAGATGTTTTGGTTTTCTGGCGACTATGTCAGATTATTTGGTTTTCCGGTGGCGATGTCGGATGTTTTGGTTTTTCGGCGGCGATGTCAGATTATTTGGTTTTCCGGCGGCGATGTCGGATGTTTTGGTTTTCTGGCAGCAATGTCAGATTATTTGGTTTTCCGACAGCAATGTTGGATATTTTGGTTTTCCGGCGGCGATGTCGGATGTTTTGGTTTTCTTGCGGCGATGTTGGATGTTTTGGTTTTCCAGCAGAGTTGTCGGATGTTTTGGTTTTCTGCCGGCGATATCAGATTATTTGGTTTTCTTGCGGCGATGTTGGATGTTTTGGTTTTTTTCGCGGCGATGTTGGATGTTTTGGTTTTCTAGTGGCGATGTTAGATTATTTGGTTTTCTGGCGGCGATGTTGGATGTTTTGGTTTTCTAGCGGCTATGTCAAATTATTTGGTTTTCCGGCGGCGATGTTGGATATTTTGGTTTTCTGGCGGCAACTTCAGATTATTTTGTTTTCCGGCGGCAATGTTAGATTATTTTGTATTCCAACGGCGATGTCAGATACTTTGGTTTTCTGGCGACGATGTCAGATTATTTGGTTTTTCGACGGCGATGTCAGATGATTTGGTTTTCTGGCGGCGATGTCAGATTATTTGGTTTTCCGGCGGTGATGTCGGATGTTTTGGTTTTCTGGTGGTGATATCAGATTATTTGGTTTTTCGGCGACGATGTTGGATGTTTTGGTTTTCCGGCAGCGATGTCGGATGTTTTGGTTTTCTGGCGGCGATGTCAGATTATTTGGTTTTCCGGCGGCGATGTCAGATGTTTTCATTTTCTGGCGGCGATATCAAATGATTTGGTTTTCCTACGGCAATGTCAGATGTTTTCGTTTTCTGGTGGCGATGTCAGATTATTTGGTTTTCTTGCAGCGATGTTGGATGTTTTGGTTTTCTGGGGGCGATGTCAGATTATTTGGTTTTCCAGTAGCGATGTCGGATGATTTAGTTTTCTTGCGGCGATGTCAGATTATTTGGTTTTCCGGCGGCGATGTCGGATGTTTTGGTTTTCTGGCGGCGAAGTCATATTATTTGGTTTTCTGGTGGCGATGTTGGATGTTGTGGTTTTCCGACGGCGATGTCAGAATATTTGGTTTTCCGGCGGCGATGTTAGATGTTTTGGTTTTCTAGCGGCGTCGTCAGATTATTTGGTTTTCCTGCGGCGATGTCGGATATTTTGGTTTTCTGGAGGCAATGTCAGATTATTTGGTATTCCGACGACGATGTCGGGTGTTTTGGTTTTCTGGCGACGATGTCAGATTATTTGGTTTTCCGACGGCGATGTCGGATGTTTTGGTTTTCTGGAGGCGATGTCAGATTATTTGGTTTTCCAACGGCGATGTTGGATGTTTTGGTTTTCCGGCGGCGATGTGAGATGTTTTGGTTTTCTGGCGGCGATGTCAGATTATTTGGTATTCCAGCGCCGATGTCGGATGTTTTGGTTTTTTGACGACGATGTGAGATTATTTGGTTTTCCGACGGCGATGTCAGATGTTTTGGTTTTCTGGCGACGGTGTCAGATTATTTGGGTTTTCGGCGCCGATGTCGGATGTTTTGGTTTTTCTGGTGGTGATATCAGATTTTTTGGTTTTCCAACGGCGTTGTTGGATGTTTTGGTTTTCCGGCAACGATGTCGTATGTTTTGGTTTTCTGGCGGCAATGTCATATTTTTTTGTTTTCCCGCGGCGATGTCGGATGTTTTAGTTTTCTGGAGGCGATGTCGGATTATTTTGTTTTCTGGCGCTATGTCAAATTATTGGGTTTTCCGATGGCGATGATAGATGTTTTGGTTTTCTGGCGGCGATGTCAGATTATTTGGTTTTCCGGCGGAGATGTTGGATGTTTTGGTTTTCCGACGGCGATGTCGGATGTTTTGGTTTTCTGGCGACGATGTCAAATTATTTGGTTTTTCCAATGGCGATGTCAGATGTTTTGGTTTTCTGGCGGCGATGTCAGATTATTTGGTTTTCTGGCGGCGATGTCGGATTATTTGGTTTTCCGGCAGCGATATCAGATTATTTGGATTATTTGGTTTTCTGGCGGCGATATCAGATTAATTGGTTTTCCGGCGGCGATGTTGGATGTTTTGGTTTTCCGGCGGCGATGTCAGATGTTTTGGTTTTCTTGCGACGATGTCAGATTATTTGGTTTTACGGCGGCGATATCGGATGTTTTGGTTTTTTGGCGGCAATGTCAGATTATTTGGTTTTCTGGCGGCGATGTTGGATGTTTTGGTTTTCTTGTGGCGATGTCATATTATTTGGCTATCCGGCGGCGATGTTGGATGTTTTGGTTTTCTAGGGGCGATATCACATGATTTAGTTTTCCAGCAGTGATGTCAGATGTTTTCGTTTTCTGACGGCGATGTCAGATTATTTGGTTTTCTGACAGCGATGTTGGAGATTTTGGTTTTCCGCCGGCGATGTCGGATGTTTTAGTTTTCTGGCGGCGATGTAAGATTATTTGGTTTTCTGGCAGTGATGTCAGATGTTTTGGATTTCTGACGACGATGTCAGATTATTTGGTTTTCCAAAGGCGATGTTGGATGCTTTGGTTTTCCGACGGTGATGTCGGATGTTTTGGTTTTCTGGCGACGATGTCAGATTATTTGGTTTTCCGGTGGCGATGTCAGATGTTTTGGTTTTCCGGCGGCGATGTCAGATTATTTGGTTTTCCGGCGGCGATGTCGGATGTTTTGGTTTTCATGCAGCAATGTCAGATTATTTGGTTTTCCGGCAACAATGTTGGATGTTTTGGTTTTTCGGCGGCGATGTCGGATGTTTTGATTTTGTTGCGGCGATGTTAGATGTTTTGGTTTTCCAGCAGAGTTGTCGGATGTTTTGGTTTTCTGCCGGCGATGTCAGATTATTTGGTTTTCTTGCGGCGATGTTGGATGTTTTGGTTTTTTTCGCGGCTATGTTGGATGTCTTGGTTTTCTGGTGGCGATGTTAGATTATTTGGTTTTCTGGCGACGATGTTGGATGTTTTAGTTTTCTAGCGGCTATGTCAAATTATTTGGTTTTCCGGCGGCGATGTTGGATATTTTGATTTTTCGGCGGCGATGTTGGATATTTTGATTTTCCGGCGGCGATGTCGGATGTTTTGGTTTTCTGGCGGCAACTTCAGATTATTTGGTTTTCCGGCGGCAATGTCAGATTATTTTGTATTCCAACGGCGATGTCAGATTCTTTGGTTTTCTGGCGACGATGTCAGATTATTTGGTTTTCCGACGGCTATGTCAGATGATTTGGTTTTCTGGCGGCGATGTTAGATTATTTGGTTTTCCGACGGTGATGTCGGATATTTTGGTTTTCTGGTGGTGATATCAGATTATTTGGTTTTTCGGCGACGATGTTGGATGTTTTGGTTTTCTGGCAGCGATGTCGGATGTTTTGGTTTTCTGGCGGCGATGTCAGATTATTTGGTTTTCCGGTGGCGATGTCAGATTATTTGGTTTTCTCGCAGCGATGTTGGATGTTTTGGTTTTCCACCGACGATGTCGGATATTTAGGTTTTCTGGCGGCGATGTCAGATTATTTGGTTTTCCAGTAGCGATGTCGGATGTTTTAGTTTTCTTGCGGCGATGTCAGATTATTTGGTTTTCCGGCGGCGATGTCGGATGTTTTGGTTTTCTGGAGGCGAAGTCATATTATTTGGTTTTCTGGTGGCCATGTTGGATGTTGTGGTTTTCCGACGGCGATGTCAGAATATTTGGTTTCCCGGCAGCGATGTTAAATGTTTTGGTTTTCTGGCGGCGTCGTCAGATTATTTGGTTTTCTGGCGGCGATGTCGGATATTTTGGTTTTCTGGAGGCAATGTCAGATTATTTGGTTTTCCGACGACGATGTCGGGTGTTTTGGTTTTCTGGCGACGATGTCAGATTATTTGGTTTTCCGACGGCGATGTCAGATGTTTTGGTTTTCTGGAGGCGATGTCAGATTATTTGGTTTGCCAACGGAGATGTTGGATGTTTTGGTTTTCCGGTGGCGATGTGAGATGTTTTGGTTTTCTGGCAGCGATGTCAGATTATTTGGTATTCCAGCGCCGATGTCGGATGTTTTGGTTTTTTGACGACGATGTCAGATTATTTGGTTTTCCGACGGTGATGTCAGATGTTTTGGTTTTCTGGCGACGGTGTCAGATTATTTGGTTTTTCGGCGCCAATGTCGGATGTTTTGGTTTTTCTGGTGGTGATATCAGATTATTTGGTTTTCCAACGGCGTTGTTGGATGATTTGGTTTTCCGGCAGCGATGTCGTATGTTTTGGTTTTCTGGCGGCAATGTCAGATTTTTTTGTTTTCCCGCGGCGATGTCGGATGTTTTGGTTTTCTGGAGGCGATGTCGGATTATTTGGTTTTCTGGCGCTATGTCAGATTATTGGGTTTTCCGATGGCGATGACGGATGTTTTGGTTTTCTGGCGGCGATGTCAGATTATTTGGTTTTCCGACGGAGATGTTGGATGTTTTGGTTTTCTGGTGGTGATATCAGATTATTTGGTTTTTCGGCGACGATGTTGGATGTTTTGGTTTTCCGGCAGCGATGTCGGATGTTTTGGTTTTCTGGCGGCGATGTCAGATTATTTGGTTTTCCGGTGGCGATGTCAGATGTTTTCATTTTCTGGTGGCGATATCAAATGATTTGGTTTTCCTGCGGCAATGTCGGATGTTTTCGTTTTCTGGTGGCGATGTCAGAGTATTTGGTTTTCTCGCAGCGATGTTGGATGTTTTGGTTTTCCACCGGCGATGTCGGATATTTAGGTTTTCTGGCGGCGATGTCAGATTATTTGGTTTTCTAGTAGCGATGTCGGATGTTTTAGTTTTCTTGCGGCGATGTCAGATTATTTGGTTTTCCGGCGGCGATGTCGGATGTTTTGGTTTTCTGGAGGCGAAGTCATATTATTTGGTTTTCTGGTGGCGATGTTGGATGTTGTGGTTTTCCGACGGCGATGTCAGAATATTTGGTTTCCCGGCGGCGATGTTAGATGTTTTCGTTTTCTGGCGGCGTCGTCAGATTATTTGGTTTTCTGGCGGCGATGTCGGATATTTTGGTTTTCTGGAGGCAATGTCAGATTATTTGGTTTTCCGACGACGATGTCGGGTTTTTTCGTTTTCTGGCGACGATGTCAGATTATTTGGTTTTCCGACGGCGATGTCGGATGTTTTGGTTTTCTGGAGGCGATGTCAGATTATTTGGTTTTCAAACGGCGATGTTGGATGTTTTGGTTTTCCGGCGGCGATGTGAGATGTTTTGGTTTTCTGGCGGCGATGTCAGATTATTTGGTATTCCAGCGCCGATGTCGGATGTTTTGGTTTTTTGACGACGATGTCAGATTATTTGGTTTTCCGACGGCGATGTCAGATGTTTTGGTTTTCTGGCGACGGTGTCAGATTATTTGGTTTTTCGGCGCCGATGTCGGATGTTTTGGTTCTTCTGGTGGTGATATCAGATTATTTGGTTTTCCAACGGCGTTGTTGGATGATTTGGTTTTCCGGCAGCGATGTCGTATGTTTTGGTTTTCTGGCGGCAATGTCAGATTTTTTTGTTTTCCCGCGGCGATGTCGGATGTTTTGGTTTTCTGGAGGCGATGTCGGATTATTTGGTTTTCTGGCGCTATGTCAGATTATTGGGTTTTCCGATGGCGATGACGGATGTTTTGGTTTTCTGGCGGCGATGTCAGATTATTTGGTTTTCCGGCGGAGATGTTGGATGTTTTGGTTTTCTGGTGGTGATATCAGATTATTTGGTTTTTCGGCGACGATGTTGGATGTTTTGGTTTTCCGGCAGCGATGTCGGATGTTTTGGTTTTCTGGCGGCGATGTCAGATTATTTGGTTTTCCGGTGGCGATGTCAGATGTTTTCATTTTCTGGCGGCAATATCAAATGATTTGGTTTTCCTGCGGCAATGTCGGATGTTTTCGTTTTCTGGTGGCGATGTCAGATTATTTGGTTTTCTCGCAGCGATGTTGGATGTTTTGGTTTTCCACCGGCGATGTCGGATATTTAGGTTTTCTGGCGGCGATGTCAGATTATTTGGTTTTCCAGTAGCGATGTCGGATGTTTTAGTTTTCTTGCGGCGATGTCAGATTATTTGGTTTTCCGGCGGCGATGTCGGATGTTTTGGTTTTCTGGAGGCGAAGTCATATTATTTGGTTTTCTGGTGGCGATGTTGGATGTTGTGGTTTTCCGACGGCAATGTCAGAATATTTGGTTTCCCGGCGGCGATGTTAGATGTTTTGGTTTTCTGGCGGCGTCGTCAGATTATTTGGTTTTCTGGCGGCGATGTCGGATATTTTGGTTTTCTGGAGGCAATGTCAGATTATTTGGTTTTCCGACGACGATGTCGGGTGTTTTGGTTTTCTGGCGACGATGTCAGATTATTTGGTTTTCCGACGGCAATGTCGGATGTTTTGGTTTTCTGGAGGCGATGTCAGATTACTTGGTTTTCAAACGGCGATGTTGGATGTTTTGGTTTTCCGGCGGCGATGTGAGATGTTTTGGTTTTCTGGCGGCGATGTCAGATTATTTGGTATTCCAGCGCCGATGTCGGATGTTTTGGTTTTTTGACGACGATGTCAGATTATTTGGTTTTCCGACGGCGATGTCAGATGTTTTGGTTTTCTGGCGACGGTGTCAGATTATTTGGTTTTTCGGCGCCGATGTCGGATGTTTTGGTTCTTCTGGTGGTGATATCAGATTATTTGGTTTTCCAACGGCGTTGTTGGATGATTTGGTTTTCCGGCAGCGATGTCGTATGTTTTGGTTTTCTGGCGGCAATGTCAGATTTTTTTGTTTTCCCGCGGCGATGTCGGATGTTTTGGTTTTCTGGAGGCGATTTCGGATTATTTGGTTTTCTGGCGCTATGTCAGATTATTGGGTTTTCCGATGGCGATGACGGATGTTTTGGTTTTCTGGCGGCGATGTCAGATTATTTGGTTTTCCGGCGGAGATGTTGGATGTTTTGGTTTTCTGGTGGTGATATCAGATTATTTGGTTTTTCGGCGACGATGTTGGATGTTTTGGTTTTCCGGCAGCGATGTCGGATGTTTTGGTTTTCTGGCGGCGATGTCAGATTATTTGGTTTTCCGGTGGCGATGTCAGATGTTTTCATTTTCTGGCGGCAATATCAAATGATTTGGTTTTCCTGCGGCAATGTCGGATGTTTTCGTTTTCTGTTGGCGATGTCAGATTATTTGGTTTTCTCGCAGCGATGTTGGATGTTTTGGTTTTCCACCGGCGATGTCGGATATTTAGGTTTTCTGGCGGCGATGTCAGATTATTTGGTTTTCCAGTAGCGATGTCGGATGTTTTAGTTTTCTTGCGGCGATGTCAGATTATTTGGTTTTCCGGCGGCGATGTCGGATGTTTTGGTTTTCTGGAGGCGAAGTCATATTATTTGGTTTTCTGGTGGCGATGTTGGATGTTGTGGTTTTCCGACGGCGATGTCAGAATATTTGGTTTCCCGGCGGCGATGTTAGATGTTTTGGTTTTCTGGCGGCGTCGTCAGATTATTTGGTTTTCTGGCGGCGATGTCGGATATTTTGGTTTTCTGGAGGCAATGTCAGATTATTTGGTTTTCCGACGACGATGTCGGGTGTTTTGGTTTTCTGGCGACGATGTCAGATTATTTGGTTTTCCGACGGCAATGTCGGATGTTTTGGTTTTCTGGAGGCGATGTCAGATTATTTGGTTTTCCAACGGCGATGATGGATGTTTTGGTTTTCCGGCGGCGATGTGAGATGTTTTGGTTTTCTGGCGGCGATGTCAGATTATTTGGTATTCCAGCGCCGATGTCGGATGTTTTGGTTTTTTGACGACGATGTCAGATTATTTGGTTTTCCGACGGCGATGTCAGATGTTTTGGTTTTCTGGCGACGGTGTCAGATTATTTGGTTTTTCGGCGCCGATGTCGGATGTTTTGGTTCTTCTGGTGGTGATATCAGATTATTTGGTTTTCCAACGGCGTTGTTGGATGATTTGGTTTTCCGGCAGCGATGTCGTATGTTTTGGTTTTCTGGCGGCAATGTCAGATTTTTTTGTTTTCCCGCGGCGATGTCGGATGTTTTGGTTTTCTGGAGGCGATTTCGGATTATTTGGTTTTCTGGCGCTATGTCAGATTATTGGGTTTTCCGATGGCGATGACGGATGTTTTGGTTTTCTGGCGGCGATGTCAGATTATTTGGTTTTCCGGCGGAGATGTTGGATGTTTTGGTTTTCTGGTGGTGATATCAGATTATTTGGTTTTTCGGCGACGATGTTGGATGTTTTGGTTTTCCGGCAGCGATGTCGGATGTTTTGGTTTTCTGGCGGCGATGTCAGATTATTTGGTTTTCCGGTGGCGATGTCAGATGTTTTCATTTTCTGGCGGCAATATCAAATGATTTGGTTTTCCTGCGGCAATGTCGGATGTTTTCGTTTTCTGTTGGCGATGTCAGATTATTTGGTTTTCTCGCAGCGATGTTGGATGTTTTGGTTTTCCACCGGCGATGTCGGATATTTAGGTTTTCTGGCGGCGATGTCAGATTATTTGGTTTTCCAGTAGCGATGTCGGATGTTTTAGTTTTCTTGCGGCGATGTCAGATTATTTGGTTTTCCGGCGGCGATGTCGGATGTTTTGGTTTTCTGGAGGCGAAGTCATATTATTTGGTTTTCTGGTGGCGATGTTGGATGTTGTGGTTTTCCGACGGCGATGTCAGAATATTTGGTTTCCCGGCGGCGATGTTAGATGTTTTGGTTTTCTGGCGGCGTCGTCAGATTATTTGGTTTTCTGGCGGCGATGTCGGATATTTTGGTTTTCTGGAGGCAATGTCAGATTATTTGGTTTTCCGACGACGATGTCGGGTGTTTTGGTTTTCTGGCGACGATGTCAGATTATTTGGTTTTCCGACGGCAATGTCGGATGTTTTGGTTTTCTGGAGGCGATGTCAGATTATTTGGTTTTCCAACGGCGATGTTGGATGTTTTGGTTTTCCGGCGGCGATGTGAGATGTTTTGGTTTTCTGGCGGCGATGTCAGATTATTTGGTATTCCAGCGCCGATGTCGGATGTTTTGGTTTTTTGACGACGATGTCAGATTATTTGGTTTTCCGACGGCGATGTCAGATGTTTTGGTTTTCTGGCGACGGTGTCAGATTATTTGGTTTTTCGGCGCCGATGTCGGATGTTTTGGTTCTTCTGGTGGTGATATCAGATTATTTGGTTTTCCAACGGCGTTGTTGGATGATTTGGTTTTCCGGCAGCGATGTCGTATGTTTTGGTTTTCTGGCGGCAATGTCAGATTTTTTTGTTTTCCCGCGGCGATGTCGGATGTTTTGGTTTTCTGGAGGCGATGTCGGATTATTTGGTTTTCTGGCGCTATGTCAGATTATTGGGTTTTCCGATGGCGATGACGGATGTTTTGGTTTTCTGGCGGCGATGTCAGATTATTTGGTTTTCCGGCGGAGATGTTGGATGTTTTGGTTTTCTGGTGGTGATATAAGATTATTTGGTTTTTCGGCGACGATGTTGGATGTTTTGGTTTTCCGGCAGCGATGTCGGATGTTTTGGTTTTCTGGCGGCGATGTCAGATTATTTGGTTTTCCGGTGGCGATGTCAGATGTTTTCATTTTCTGGCGGCAATATCAAATGATTTGGTTTTCCTGCGGCAATGTCGGATGTTTTCGTTTTCTGGTGGCGATGTCAGATTATTTGGTTTTCTCGCAGCGATGTTGGATGTTTTGGTTTTCCACCGGCGATGTCGGATTTTTGGTTTTCTGGCGGCGATGTCAGATTATTTGGTTTTCCAGTAGCGATGTCGGATGTTTTAGTTTTCTTGCGGCGATGTCAGATTATTTGGTTTTCCGGCGGCGATGTCGGATGTTTTGGTTTTCTGGAGGCGAAGTCATATTATTTGGTTTTCTGGTGGCGATGTTGGATGTTGTGGTTTTCCGACGGCGATGTCAGAATATTTGGTTTCCTGGCGGCGATGTTAGATGTTTTGGTTTTCTGGCAGCGTCGTCAGATTATTTGGTTTTCTGGCGGCGATGTCGGATATTTTGGTTTTTTGGAGGCAATGTCAGATTATTTGGTTTTCCGACGACGATGTCGGGTGTTTTGGTTTTCTGGCGACGATGTCAGATTATTTGGTTTTCCGACGGCAATGTCGGATGTTTTGGTTTTCTGGAGGCGATGTCAGATTATTTGGTTTTCCAACGGCGATGTTGGATGTTTTGGTTTTCCGGCGGCGATGTGGGATGTTTTGGTTTTCTGGCGGCGATGTCAGATTATTTGGTATTCCAGTGCCGATGTCGGATGTTTTGGTTTTTTGACGACGATGTCAGATTATTTGGTTTTCCGACGGCGATGTCAGATGTTTTGGTTTTCTGGCGACGGTGTCATATTATTTGGTTTTTCGGCGCCGATGTCGGATGTTTTGGTTCTTCTGGTGGTGATATCAGATTATTTGGTTTTCCAACGGCGTTGTTGGATGATTTGGTTTTCCGGCAGCGATGTCGTATGTTTTGGTTTTCTGGCGGCAATGTCAGATTTTTTTGTTTTCCCGCGGCGATGTCGGATGTTTTGGTTTTCTGGAGGCGATGTCGGATTATTTGGTTTTCTGGCGCTATGTCAGATTATTGGGTTTTCCGGCAGCGATGTCGGATGTTTTGGTTTTCTGGCGGCGATGTCAGATTATTTGGTTTTCCGGTGGCGATGTCAGATGTTTTCATTTTCTGGCGGCAATATCAAATGATTTGGTTTTCCTGCGGCAATGTCGGATGTTTTCGTTTTCTGGTGGCGATGTCAGATTATTTGGTTTTCTCGCAGCGATGTTGGATGTTTTGGTTTTCCACCGGCGATGTCGGATATTTAGGTTTTCTGGCGGCGATGTCAGATTATTTGGTTTTCCAGTAGCGATGTCGGATGTTTTAGTTTTCTTGCGGCGATGTCAGATTAATTGGTTTTCCGGCGCCGATGTCGGATGTTTTGGTTTTCTGGAGGCGAAGTCATATTATTTGGTTTTCTGGTGGCAATGTTGGATGTTGTGGTTTTCCGACGGCGATGTCAGAATATTTGGTTTCCCGGCGGCGATGTTAGATGTTTTGGTTTTCTGGCGGCGTCGTCAGATTATTTGGTTTTCTGGCGGCGATGTCGGATATTTTGGTTTTCTGGAGGCAATGTCAGATTATTTGGTTTTCCGACGACGATGTCGGGTGTTTTGGTTTTCTGGCGACGATGTCAGATTATTTGGTTTTCCGACGGCAATGTCGGATGTTTTGGTTTTCTGGAGGCGATGTCAGATTATTTGGTTTTCCAACGGCGATGTTGGATGTTTTGGTTTTCCGGCGGCGATGTGAGATGTTTTGGTTTTCTGGCGGCGATGTCAGATTATTTGGTATTCCAGCGCCGATGTCGGATGTTTTGGTTTTTTGACGACGATGTCAGATTATTTGGTTTTCCGACGGCGATGTCAGATGTTTTGGTTTTCTGGCGACGGTGTCAGATTATTTGGTTTTTCGGCGCCGATGTCGGATGTTTTGGTTTTTCTGGTGGTGATATCAGATTATTTGGTTTTCCAACGGCGTTGTTGGATGATTTGGTTTTCCGGCAGCGATGTCGTATGTTTTGGTTTTCTGGCGGCAATGTCAGATTTTTTTGTTTTCCCGCGGCGATGTCGGATGTTTTGGTTTTCTGGAGGCGATGTCGGATTATTTGGTTTTCTGGCGCTATGTCAGATTATTGGGTTTTCCGATGGCGATGACGGATGTTTTGGTTTTCTGGCGGCGATGTCAGATTATTTGGTTTTCCGGCGGAGATGTTGGATGTTTTGGTTTTCTGGTGGTGATATCAGATTATTTGGTTTTTCGGCGACGATGTTGGATGTTTTGGTTTTCCGGCAGCGATGTCGGATGTTTTGGTTTTCTGGCGGCGATGTCAGATTATTTGGTTTTCCGGTGGCGATGTCAGATGTTTTCATTTTCTGGTGGCGATATCAAATGATTTGGTTTTCCTGCGGCAATGTCGGATGTTTTTGTTTTCTGGTGGCGATGTCAGAATATTTGGTTTTCTCGCAGCGATGTTGGATGTTTTGGTTTTCCACCGGCGATGTCGGATATTTAAGTTTTCTGGCGGCGATGTCAGATTATTTGGTTTTCTAGTAGCGATGTCGGATGTTTTAGTTTTCTTGCGGCGATGTCAGATTATTTGGTTTTCCGGCGGCGATGTCGGATGTTTTGGTTTTCTGGAGGCGAAGTCGTATTATTTGGTTTTCTGGTGGCGATGTTGGATGTTGTGGTTTTCCGACGGCGATGTCAGAATATTTGGTTTCCTGGCGGCGATGTTAGATGTTTTGGTTTTCTGGCGGCGTCGTCAGATTATTTGGTTTTCTGGCGGCGATGTCAGATATTTTGGTTTTCTGGAGGCAATGTCAGATTATTTGGTTTTCCGACGACGATGTCGGGTGTTTTGGTTTTCTGGCGACGATGTCAGATTATTTGGTTTTCCGATGGCGATGTCGGATGTTTTGGTTTTCTGGAGGCGATGTCAGATTATTTGGTTTTCCAACGGCGATGTTGGATGTTTTGGTTTTCCGGCGGCGATGTGAGATGTTTTGGTTTTCTGGCGGCGATGTCAGATTATTTGGTATTCCAGCGCCGATGTCGGATGTTTTGGTTTTTTGACGACGATGTTAGATTATTTGGTTTTCCGACGGCGATGTCAGATGTTTTGGTTTTCTGGCGACGGTGTCAGATTATTTGGTTTTTCGGCGCCGATGTCGGATGTTTTGGTTTTTCTGGTGGTGATATCAGATTATTTGGTTTTCCAACGGCGTTGTTGGATGATTTGGTTTTCCGGCAGCGATGTCGTATGTTTTGGTTTTCTGGCGGCAATGTCAGATTTTTTTGTTTTCCCGCGGCGATGTCGGATGTTTTGGTTTTCTGGAGGTGATGTCGGATTATTTGGTTTTCTGGCGCTATGTCAGATTATTGGGTTTTCCGATGGCGATGACGGATGTTTTGGTTTTTTGGCGGCGATGTCAGATTATTTGGTTTTCCGACGGAGATGTTGGATGTTTTGGTTTTCTGGTGGTGATATAAGATTATTTGGTTTTTCGGCGACGATGTTGGATGTTTTGGTTTTCCGGCAGCGATGTCGGATGTTTTGGTTTTCTGGCGGCGATGTCAGATTATTTGGTTTTCCGGTGGCGATGTCAGATGTTTTCATTTTCTGGCGGCAATATCAAATGATTTGGTTTTCCTGCGGCAATGTCGAATGTTTTTGTTTTCTGGTGGCGATGTCAGATTATTTGGTTTTCTCGCAGCGATGTTGGATGTTTTGGTTTTCCACCGGCGATGTCGGATATTTAGGTTTTCTGGCGGCGATGTCAGATTATTTGGTTTTCCAGTAGCGATGTCGGATGTTTTAGTTTTCTTGCGGCGATGTCAGATTATTTGGTTTTCCGGCGGCGATGTCGGATGTTTTGGTTTTCTGGAGGCGAAGTCATATTATTTGGTTTTCTGGTGGCAATGTTGGATGTTGTGGTTTTCCGACGGCGATGTCAGAATATTTGGTTTCCCGGCGGCGATGTTAGATGTTTTGGTTTTCTGGCGGCGTCGTCAGATTATTTGGTTTTCTGGCGGCGATGTCGGATATTTTGGTTTTCTGGAGGCAATGTCAGATTATTTGGTTTTCCGACGACGATGTCGGGTGTTTTGGTTTTCTGGCGACGATGTCAGATTATTTGGTTTTCCGACGGCAATGTCGGATGTTTTGGTTTTCTGGAGGCGATGTCAGATTATTTGGTTTTCCAACGGCGATGTTGGATGTTTTGGTTTTCCGGCGGCGATGTGAGATGTTTTGGTTTTCTGGCGGCGATGTCAGATTATTTGGTATTCCAGCGCCGATGTCGGATGTTTTGGTTTTTTGACGACGATGTCAGATTATTTGGTTTTCCGACGGCGATGTCAGATGTTTTGGTTTTCTGGCGACGGTGTCAGATTATTTGGTTTTTCGGCGCCGATGTCGGATGTTTTGGTTTTTCTGGTGGTGATATCATATTATTTGGTTTTCCAACGGCGTTGTTGGATGATTTGGTTTTCCGGCAGCGATGTCGTATGTTTTGGTTTTCTGGCGGCAATGTCAGATTTTTTTGTTTTCCCGCGGCGATGTCGGATGTTTTGGTTTTCTGGAGGCGATGTCGGATTATTTGGTTTTCTGGCGCTATGTCAGATTATTGGGTTTTCCGATGGCGATGACGGATGTTTTGGTTTTCTGGCGGCGATGTCAGATTATTTGGTTTTCCGGTGGAGATGTTGGATGTTTTGGTTTTCTGGTGGTGATATCAGATTATTTGGTTTTTCGGCGACGATGTTGGATGTTTTGGTTTTCCGTTAGCGATGTCGGATGTTTTGGTTTTCTGGCGGCGATTTCAGATTATTTGGTTTTCCGGTGGCGATGTCAGATGTTTTCATTTTCTGGTGGCGATATCAAATGATTTGGTTTTCCTGCGGCAATGTCGGATGTTTTCGTTTTCTGGTGGCGATGTCAGAATATTTGGTTTTCTCGCAGCGATGTTGGATGTTTTGGTTTTCCACCGGCGATGTCGGATATTTAGGTTTTCTGGCGGCGATGTCAGATTATTTGGTTTTCTAGTAGCGATGTCGGATGTTTTAGTTTTCTTGCGGCGATGTCAGATTATTTGGTTTTCCGGCGGCGATGTCGGATGATTTGGTTTTCTGGAGGCGAAGTCATATTATTTGGTTTTCTGGTGGCGATGTTGGATGTTGTGGTTTTCCGACGGCGATGTCAGAATATTTGGTTTCCTGGCGGCGATGTTAGATGTTTTGGTTTTCTGGCGGCGTCGTCAGATTATTTGGTTTTCTGGCGGCGATGTCGGATATTTTGGTTTTTTGGAGGCAATGTCAGATTATTTGGTTTTCCGACGACGATGTCGGGTGTTTTGGTTTTCTGGCGACGATGTCAGATTATTTGGTTTTCCGACGGCGATGTCGGATGTTTTGGTTTTCTGGAGGCGATGTCAGATTATTTGGTTTTCCAACGGCGATGTTGGATGTTTTGGTTTTCCGGCGGCGATGTGAGATGTTTTGGTTTTCTGGCGGCGATGTCAGATTATTTGGTATTCCAGCGCCGATGTCGGATGTTTTGGTTTTTTGACGACGATGTCAGATTATTTGGTTTTCCGACGGCGATGTCAGATGTTTTGGTTTTCTGGCGACGGTGTCAGATTATTTGGTTTTTCGGCGCCGATGTCGGATGTTTTGGTTTTTCTGGTGGTGATATCAGATTATTTGGTTTTCCAACGGCGTTGTTGGATGATTTGGTTTTCCGGCAGCGATGTCGTATGTTTTGGTTTTCTGGCGGAAATGTCAGATTTTTTTGTTTTCCCGCGGCGATGTCGGATGTTTTGGTTTTCTGGAGGCGATGTCGGATTATTTGGTTTTCTGGTGCTATGTCAGATTATTGGGTTTTCCGATGGCGATGACGGATGTTCTGGTTTTCTGGCGGCGATGTCAGATTATTTGGTTTTCCGGCGGAGATGTTGGATGTTTTGGTTTTCTGGTGGTGATATAAGATTATTTGGTTTTTCGGCGACGATGTTGGATGTTTTGGTTTTCCGGCAGCGATGTCGGATGTTTTGGTTTTCTGGCGGCGATGTCAGATTATTTGGTTTTCCGGTGGCGATGTCAGATGTTTTCATTTTCTGGCGGCAATATCAAATGATTTGGTTTTCCTGCGGCAATGTCGGATGTTTTCGTTTTCTGGTGGCGATGTCAGATTATTTGGTTTTCTCGCAGCGATGTTGGATGTTTTGGTTTTCCACCGGCGATGTCGGATATTTAGGTTTTCTGGCGGCGATGTCAGATTATTTGGTTTTCGAGTAGCGATGTCGGATGTTTTAGTTTTCTTGCGGCGATGTCAGATTATTTGGTTTTCCTGCGGCGATGTCGGATGTTTTGGTTTTCTAGAGGCGAAGTCATATTATTTGGTTTTCTGGTGGCGATGTTGGATGTTGTGGTTTTCCGACGGCGATGTCAGAATATTTGGTTTCCCGGCGGCGATGTTAGATGTTTTGGTTTTCTGGCGGCGTCGTAAGATTATTTGGTTTTCTGGCGGCGATGTCGGATATTTTGGTTTTCTGGAGGCAATGTCAGATTATTTGGTTTTCCGACGACGATGTCGGGTGTTTTGGTTTTCTGGCGACGATGTCAGATTATTTGGTTTTCCGACGGCAATGTCGGATGTTTTGGTTTTCTGGAGGCGATGTCAGATTATTTGGTTTTCCAACGGCGATGATGGATGTTTTGGTTTTCCGGCGGCGATGTGAGATGTTTTGGTTTTCTGGCGGCGATGTCAGATTATTTGGTATTCCAGCGCCGATGTCGGATGTTTTGGTTTTTTGACGACGATGTCAGATTATTTGGTTTTCCGACGGCGATGTCAGATGTTTTGGTTTTCTGGCGACGGTGTCAGATTATTTGGTTTTTCGGCGCCGATGTCGGATGTTTTGGTTTTTCTGGTGGTGATATCAGATTATTTGGTTTTCCAACGGCGTTGTTTGATGATTTGGTTTTCCGGCAGCGATGTCGTATGTTTTGGTTTTCTGGCGGCAATGTCAGATTTTTTTGTTTTCCCGCGGCGATGTCGGATGTTTTGGTTTTCTGGAGGCGATGTCGGATTATTTGGTTTTCTGGCGCTATGTCAGATTATTGGGTTTTCCGATGGCGATGACGGATGTTTTGGTTTTCTGGCGGCGATGTCAAATTATTTGGTATTCCGGCGGAGATGTTGGATGTTTTGGTTTTCTGGTGGTGATATCAGATTATTTGGTTTTTCGGCGACGATGTTGGATGTTTTGGTTTTCCGGCAGCGATGTCGGATGTTTTGGTTTTCTGGCGGCGATGTCAGATTATTTGGTTTTCCGGTGGCGATGTCAGATGTTTTCATTTTCTGGTGGCGATATCAAATGATTTGGTTTTCCTGCGGCAATGTCGGATGTTTTCGTTTTCTGGTGGCGATGTCAGATTATTTGGTTTTCTCGCAGCGATGTTGGATGTTTTGGTTTTCCACCGGCGATGTCGAATATTTAGGTTTTCTGGCGGCGATGTCAGATTATTTGGTTTTCTAGTAGCGATGTCGGATGTTTTAGTTTTCTTGCGGCGATGTCAGATTATTTGGTTTTCCGGCGGCGATGTCGGATGTTTTGGTTTTCTAGAGGCGAAGTCATATTATTTGGTTTTCTG
The DNA here is from genome assembly GCA_963859935.3 of Lathyrus sativus. Lineage (NCBI taxonomy): Eukaryota > Viridiplantae > Streptophyta > Magnoliopsida > Fabales > Fabaceae > Lathyrus > Lathyrus sativus. The sequence continues at coordinate 1,857,972 of CAWUDS030000990.1, read as the reverse complement.
GTGGCGATGTTGGATGTTGTGGTTTTCCGACGGCGATGTCAGAATATTTGGTTTCCCGGCGGCGATGTTAGATGTTTTGGTTTTCTGGCGGCGTCGTCAGATTATTTGGTTTTCTGGCGGCGATGTCGGATATTTTGGTTTTCTGGAGGCAATGTCAGATTATTTGGTTTTCCGACGACGATGTCGGGTGTTTTGGTTTTCTGGCGACGATGTCAGATTATTTGGTTTTCCGACGGCGATGTCGGATGTTTTGGTTTTCTGGAGGCGATGTCAGATTATTTGGTTTTCCAACGGCGATGTTAGATGTTTTGGTTTTCCGGCGGCGATGTGAGATGTTTTGGTTTTCTGGCGGCGATGTCAGATTATTTGGTATTCCAGCGCCGATGTCGGATGTTTTGGTTTTTTGACGACGATGTCAGATTATTTGGTTTTCCGACGGCGATGTCAGATGTTTTGGTTTACTGGTGACGGTGTCAGATTATTTGGTTTTTCGGCGCCGATGTCGGATGTTTTGGTTTTTCTGGTGGTGATATCAGATTATTTGGTTTTCCAACGGCGTCGTTGGATGATTTGGTTTTCCGGCAGCGATGTCGTATGTTTTGGTTTTCTGGCGGCAATGTCAGATTTTTTTGTTTTCCCGCGGCGATGTCGGATGTTTTGGTTTTCTGGAGGCGATGTCGGATTATTTGGTTTTCTGGCGCTATGTCAGATTATTGGGTTTTCCGATGGCGATGACGGATGTTTTGGTTTTCTGGCGGCGATGTCAGTTTATTTGGTTTTCCGACGGAGATGTTGGATGTTTTGGTTTTCTGGTGGTGATATAAGATTATTTGGTTTTTCGGCGACGATGTTGGATGTTTTGGTTTTCCGGCAGCGATGTCGGATGTTTTGGTTTTCTGGCGGCGATGTCAGGTTATTTGGTTTTCCGGTGGCGATGTCAGATGTTTTCATTTTCTGGCGGCAATATCAAATGATTTGGTTTTCCTGCGGCAATGTCGAATGTTTTCGGTTTCTGGTGGCGATGTCAGATTATTTGGTTTTCTCGCAGCGATGTTGGATGTTTTGGTTTTCCACCGGCGATGTCGGATATTTAGGTTTTCTGGCGGCGATGTGAGATTATTTGGTTTTCCAGTAGCGATGTCAGATGTTTTAGTTTTCTTGCGGCGATGTCAGATTATTTGGTTTTCCGGCGGCGATGTCGGATGTTTTGGTTTTCTGGAGGCGAAGTCATATTATTTGGTTTTCTGGTGGCGATGTTGGATGTTGTGGTTTTCCGACGGCGATGTCAGAATATTTGGTTTCCCGGCGGCGATGTTAGATGTTTTGGTTTTCTGGCGGCGTCGTCAGATTATTTGGTTTTCTGGCGGCGATGTCGGATATTTTGGTTTTCTGGAGGCAATGTCAGATTATTTGGTTTTCCGACGACGATGTCGGGTGTTTTGGTTTTCTGGCGACGATGTCAGATTATTTGGTTTTCCGACGGCAATGTCGGATGTTTTGGTTTTCTGGAGGCGATGTCAGATTATTTGGTTTTCCAACGGCGATGATGGATGTTTTGGTTTTCCGGCGGCGATGTGAGATGTTTTGGTTTTCTGGCGGCGATGTCAGATTATTTGGTATTCCAGCGCCGATGTCGGATGTTTTGGTTTTTTGACGACGATGTCAGATTATTTGGTTTTCCGACGGCGATGTCAGATGTTTTGGTTTTCTGGCGACGGTGTCAGATTATTTGGTTTTTCGGCGCCGATGTCGGATGTTTTGGTTTTTCTGGTGGTGATATCAGATTATTTGGTTTTCCAACGGCGTTGTTGGATGATTTGGTTTTCCGGCAGCGATGTCGTATGTTTTGGTTTTCTGGCGGCAATGTCAGATTTTTTTGTTTTCCCGCGGCGATGTCGGATGTTTTGGTTTTCTGGAGGCGATGTCAGATTATTTGGTTTTCTGGCGCTATGTCAGATTATTGGGTTTTCCGATGGCGATGACAGATGTTTTGGTTTTCTGGCGGCGATGTCAGATTATTTGGTTTTCCGGCGGAGATGTTGGATGTTTTGGTTTTCCGACGGCGATGTCGGATGTTTTGGTTTTCTGGCGACGATGTCAGATTATTTGGTTTTTCCAATGGCGATGTCAGATGTTTTGGTTTTCTGGCGGCGATGTCAGATTATTTGGTTTTCTGGCGGCGATGTCGTATTATTTGGTTTTCCGGCAGCGATATCAGATTATTTGGGTTATTTGTTTTTCTGGCGGCGATATCAGATTATTTGTTTTTCCGGCGGCAATGTTGGATGTTTTGGTTTTCCGGCGGCGATGTCGGATGTTTTGGTTTTCTTGCGGCGATGTCAAATTATTTGGTTTTACGGCGGCGATGTCGGATGTTTTGGTTTTTTGGCGGCGATGTCAGATTATTTGGTTTTCTGGCGGCGATGTTGGATGTTTTGGTTTTCTTGTGGCGATGTCATATTATTTGGCTATCCGACGGCGATGTTGGATGTTTTGGTTTTCTGGGGGCGATATCACATGATTTAGTTTTCTAGCGGTGATGTCAGATGTTTTCGTTTTCTGACGGCGATGTCAGATTATTTGGTTTTCTGACAGCGATGTTGGAGATTTTGGTTTTCCGCCGGCGATGTCGGATGTTTTGGTTTTCTGACGGCGATGTCAGATTATTTGGTTTTCCGGCGGCGATGTCGGATGTTTTGGTTTTCATGCAGTAATGTCAGATTATTTGGTTTTCCGGCAGCAATGTTGGATGTTTTGGTTTTCCGGCGGCGATGTCAGATGTTTTGATTTTCTTGCGGCGATGTTGGATGTTTTGGTTTTCCAGCAGAGTTGTCGGATGTTTTGGTTTTCTGCCGGCGATGTCAGATTATTTGGTTTTCTTGCGGCGATGTTGGATGTTTTGGTTTTTTTCGCGGCTATGTTGGATGTTTTGGTTTTCTGGTGGCGATGTTAGATTATTTGGTTTTCTGGCGACGATGTTGGATGTTTTGGTTTTCTAGCGGCTATGTCAAATTATTTGGTTTTTCGGCGGCGATGTTGGATATTTTGATTTTTCGGCGGCGATGTTGGATATTTTGATTTTCCGGCGGCGATGTCGGATGTTTTGGTTTTCTGGCGGTAACTTCAGATTATTTGGTTTTCCGACGGCGATGTCAGATGATTTGGTTTTCTGGCGGCGATGCCAGATTATTTGGTTTTCCGGCGGTGATGTCGGGTGTTTTGGTTTCTGGTGGTGATATCAGATTATTTGGTTTTTCGGCGACGATGTTGGATGTTTTGGTTTTCCGGCAGCGATGTCGGATGTTTTGGTTTTCTGGCGGCGATGTCAGATTATTTGGTTTTCCGGCGGCGATGTCAGATGTTTTCATTTTCTGGCGGCGATGTCAGATTATTTGGTTTTCCTGCGGCAATGTCGAATGTTTTCGTCTTCTAATGGCGATGTCAGATTATTTGGTTTTCTTGCAGCGATGTTGGATGTTTTGGTTTTCCACCGGCGATGTCGGATTATTTGGTTTTCTGGCGCTATGTCAAATTATTGGGTTTTCCGATGGCGATGACGGATGTTTTGGTTTTCTGGCGGCGATGTCAGAATATTTGGTTTTCCGGCGGAGATGTTGGATGTTTTGGTTTTCCGACGGCGATGTCGGATGTTTTGGTTTTCTGGCGACGATGTCATATTATTTGTTTTTTCCAATGGCGATGTCAGATGTTTTCGTTTTCTGGCGGCGATGTCAGATTATTTGGTTTTCTGGCGGCGATGTCAGATTATTTGGTTTTCGGCAGCGATATCAGATTATTTGGATTATTTGGTTTTCTGGCGGCGATATCAGATAATTTGGTTTTCCGGCGGCGATGTTGGATATTACGGTTTTCCGGCGGCGATGTCGGATGTTTTGGTTTTCTTGCGGCGATGTTAGATTATTTGGTTTTTTGGCGGCGATGTCGGATGTTTTGGTTTTCTGGCGGCGATGTTGGATGTTTTGGTTTTCTTGTGGCGATGTCATATTATTTGGCTATCCGGGGGCGATGTTGGATGTTTTGGTTTTCTGGCGGCGATATCACATGATTTGGTTTTCCAGCGGTGATGTCAGATGTTTTCGTTTTCTGGCGGCGATGTCAGATTATTTGGTTTTCTGACAGCGATGTTGGAGATTTTGGTTTTCCGCCGGCGATGTCGGATGTTTTGGTTTTCTGGCGGCGATGTAAGATTATTTGGTTTTCCGGCAGTGATGTCAGATGTTTTGGATTTCTGACGGCGATGTCAGATTATTTGGTTTTCCGAAGGCAATGTTGGATGCTTTGGTTTTCCGACGGCGATGTCGGATGTTTTGGTTTTCTGGCGGCAATGTCAGATTTTTTGGTTTTCCGGCGGCGATGTCGGTTGTTTTGGTTTTCTGGCGACGATGTCAGATTGTTTGGTTTTCCGACGGAGATGACGGATGTTTTGGTTTTCTGGCGGCGATGTCAGGTTATTTGGTTTTCCGAGGGAGATGTTGGATGTTTTGGTTTTCCGGGGGAGATGTTGGATGTTTTGGTTTTCCGGCGGCGATGTCGGATGTTTTGGTTTTCTGGCGGCAATGTCAGATTATTTGGTATTCCGGCGGCGATGTCAGATATTTTGGTTTTCGGGCGACGATGTCAGATTATTTTGTTTTCCGACGGCGATGTCAGATGTTTTGGTTTTCCAGCGGTGATGTCGGATGTTTTGGTTTTCTGGTGGTGATATCAGATTATTTGGTTTTTCGGCGGCGATGTTGGATGTTTTGGTTTTCTGGCGGCGATGTCAGATTATTTGGTTTTCCGGCAGCGATGTCGAATGTTTTGGTTTTCTTGCGGTGAGGCCAGATTATTTGGTTTTCCGACGAAGATGTCAGATGTTTTAGTTTTCTGGCGGCGAAGTCTGATTATTTGGTTCTCTGGCGGCGATGTTGGATGTTGTGGTTTTCCGGCGGCGATGTTGGATGTTTTGGTTTTCTGGCAGGAATGTCAGATTATTTGGTTTTCCGGCGACGATCTCAAATATTTTGGTTTTCTGGCGACGATGTCAGATTATTTGGTTTTCCGGCGGCGATGTCAGATGTTTTGGTTTTCTGGCGGCGATGTCAGATTATTTGGTTTTCTGGCGGCGATGTCGTATTATTTGGTTTTCCGGCAGCGATATCAGATTATTTGGGTTATTTGTTTTTCTGGCGGCGATATCAGATTATTTGTTTTTCCGGCGGCAATGTTGGATGTTTTGGTTTTCCGGCGGCGATGTCGGATGTTTTGGTTTTCTTGCGGCGATGTCAAATTATTTGGTTTTACGGCGGCGATGTCGGATGTTTTGGTTTTTTGGCGGCGATGTCAGATTATTTGGTTTTCTGGCGGCGATGTTGGATGTTTTGGTTTTCTTGTGGCGATGTCATATTATTTGGCTATCCGACGGCGATGTTGGATGTTTTGGTTTTCTGGGGGCGATATCACATGATTTAGTTTTCTAGCGGTGATGTCAGATGTTTTCGTTTTCTGACGGCGATGTCAGATTATTTGGTTTTCTGACAGCGATGTTGGAGATTTTGGTTTTCCGCCGGCGATGTCGGATGTTTTGGTTTTCTGACGGCGATGTCAGATTATTTGGTTTTCCGGCGGCGATGTCGGATGTTTTGGTTTTCATGCAGTAATGTCAGATTATTTGGTTTTCCGGCAGCAATGTTGGATGTTTTGGTTTTCCGGCGGCGATGTCAGATGTTTTGATTTTCTTGCGGCGATGTTGGATGTTTTGGTTTTCCAGCAGAGTTGTCGGATGTTTTGGTTTTCTGCCGGCGATGTCAGATTATTTGGTTTTCTTGCGGCGATGTTGGATGTTTTGGTTTTTTTCGCGGCTATGTTGGATGTTTTGGTTTTCTGGTGGTGATGTTAGATTATTTGGTTTTCTGGCGACGATGTTGGATGTTTTGGTTTTCTAGCGGCTATGTCAAATTATTTGGTTTTTCGGCGGCGATGTTGGATATTTTGATTTTTCGGCGGCGATGTTGGATATTTTGATTTTCCGGCGGCGATGTCGGATGTTTTGGTTTTCTGGCGGTAACTTCAGATTATTTGGTTTTCCGACGGCGATGTCAGATGATTTGGTTTTCTGGCGGCGATGCCAGATTATTTGGTTTTCCGGCGGTGATGTCGGGTGTTTTGGTTTCTGGTGGTGATATCAGATTATTTGGTTTTTCGGCGACGATGTTGGATGTTTTGGTTTTCCGGCAGCGATGTCGGATGTTTTGGTTTTCTGGCGGCGATGTCAGATTATTTGGTTTTCCGGCGGCGATGTCAGATGTTTTCATTTTCTGGCGGCGATGTCAGATTATTTGGTTTTCCTGCGGCAATGTCGAATGTTTTCGTCTTCTAATGGCGATGTCAGATTATTTGGTTTTCTTGCAGCGATGTTGGATGTTTTGGTTTTCCACCGGCGATGTCGGATTATTTGGTTTTCTGGCGCTATGTCAAATTATTGGGTTTTCCGATGGCGATGACGGATGTTTTGGTTTTCTGGCGGCGATGTCAGAATATTTGGTTTTCCGGCGGAGATGTTGGATGTTTTGGTTTTCCGACGGCGATGTCGGATGTTTTGGTTTTCTGGCGACGATGTCATATTATTTGTTTTTTCCAATGGCGATGTCAGATGTTTTCGTTTTCTGGCGGCGATGTCAGATTATTTGGTTTTCTGGCGGCGATGTCAGATTATTTGGTTTTCGGCAGCGATATCAGATTATTTGGATTATTTGGTTTTCTGGCGGCGATATCAGATAATTTGGTTTTCCGGCGGCGATGTTGGATATTTCGGTTTTCCGGCGGCGATGTCGGATGTTTTGGTTTTCTTGCGGCGATGTTAGATTATTTGGTTTTTTGGCGGCGATGTCGGATGTTTTGGTTTTCTGGCGGCGATGTTGGATGTTTTGGTTTTCTTGTGGCGATGTCATATTATTTGGCTATCCGGGGGCGATGTTGGATGTTTTGGTTTTCTGGCGGCGATATCACATGATTTGGTTTTCCAGCGGTGATGTCAGATGTTTTCGTTTTCTGGCGGCGATGTCAGATTATTTGGTTTTCTGACAGCGATGTTGGAGATTTTGGTTTTCCGCCGGCGATGTCGGATGTTTTGGTTTTCTGGCGGCGATGTAAGATTATTTGGTTTTCCGGCAGTGATGTCAGATGTTTTGGATTTCTGACGGCGATGTCAGATTATTTGGTTTTCCGAAGGCAATGTTGGATGCTTTGGTTTTCCGACGGCGATGTCGGATGTTTTGGTTTTCTGGCGGCAATGTCAGATTTTTTGGTTTTCCGGCGGCGATGTCGGTTGTTTTGGTTTTCTGGCGACGATGTCAGATTGTTTGGTTTTCCGACGGAGATGACGGATGTTTTGGTTTTCTGGCGGCGATGTCAGGTTATTTGGTTTTCCGAGGGAGATGTTGGATGTTTTGGTTTTCCGGGGGAGATGTTGGATGTTTTGGTTTTCCGGCGGCGATGTCGGATGTTTTGGTTTTCTGGCGGCAATGTCAGATTATTTGGTATTCCGGCGGCGATGTCAGATATTTTGGTTTTCGGGCGACGATGTCAGATTATTTTGTTTTCCGACGGCGATGTCAGATGTTTTGGTTTTCCAGCGGTGATGTCGGATGTTTTGGTTTTCTGGTGGTGATATCAGATTATTTGGTTTTTCGGCGGCGATGTTGGATGTTTTGGTTTTCTGGCGGCGATGTCAGATTATTTGGTTTTCCGGCAGCGATGTCGAATGTTTTGGTTTTCTTGCGGTGAGGCCAGATTATTTGGTTTTCCGACGAAGATGTCAGATGTTTTAGTTTTCTGGCGGCGAAGTCTGATTATTTGGTTCTCTGGCGGCGATGTTGGATGTTGTGGTTTTCCGGCGGCGATGTTGGATGTTTTGGTTTTCTGGCAGGAATGTCAGATTATTTGGTTTTCCGGCGACGATCTCAAATATTTTGGTTTTCTGGCGACGATGTCAGATTATTTGGTTTTCCGGCGGCGATGTCAGATGTTTTGGTTTTCTGGCGGCGATGTCAGATTATTTGGTTTTCCGGGGGCGATGTCAGATGTTTTGGTTTTCTGGCGGCAATGTCAGACTTTTTGGTTTTGCAGCGTCGATGTCGGTTGTTTTGGTTTTCTGGCGGCGATGTCAGATTATTTGGTTTTCCAACGGCGATGACGGATGTTTTGGTTTTCTGGCGGCAATGCCAGGTTATTTGGTTTTCCGGCGGAGATGTTGGATCTTTTGGTATTCCGGTGGCGATGTCGGATGTTTTGGTTTTCGGGTGGCAATGTCAGATTATTTTGTATTCCAACGGCGATGTCAGATATTTTGGTTTTCTGGCGATGATGTCAGATTATTTGGTTTTCCGGCAGCGTTGTCGGATGTTTTAGTTTTCTTGCGGTGAGGTCAGGTTATTTGGTTTCCGACGACGATGTCGGATGTTTTGGTTTTTTGGCGGCGAAGTCTGATTATTTGGTTTTCTAGCGGCGATGTTGGGTTTTGTGATTTTCCGGCGACGATGTCGGATGTTTTGGTTTTCTGGCAGGAATGTCAGATTATTTGGTTTTCCGGCGGTGATGTCAGATATTTTGGTTTTCTGGCGACGATGTCAGATTATTTGGTTTTCCGGCGGCGATGTCGGATGTTTTGGTTATCTGGCAGCAATGTTAGATTTTTTGGTTTTGTAGCGGCGATGTCGGTTGTTTTGGTTTTCTGGCGACGATGTAAGATTATTTGGTTTTCCGACGGCGATGACAAATGTTTTGGTTTTCTGGCTGCGATGTCTGGTTATTTGGTTTTCCGGCGGAGATGTTGGATGTTTTGGTATTCCGGCGGTGATGTCGGATGTTTTGGTTTTCTGGTGGCAATGTCAGATTATTTTGTATTTCAACGGCGATGTCATATATTTTGGTTTTCAGGCGACGATGTCAGATTATTTGGTTTTCCGACGGCGATGTCAGATGTTTTGGTTTTCTGGCGGCGATGTCAGATTATTTGGTTTTCCGGCGGCAATGTCGGATGTTTTGGTTTTTCTGGTGGTGATATCAGATTATTTTGTTTTCCAACGGCGTTGTTGGATGTTTTGTTTTTCCGGCAGCGATGTCGGATGTTTTGGTTTTCTGGCGGCGATGTTGGATGTTTTGGTTTTCTTGTGGCGATGTCATATTATTTGGCTATTCGGGGGCGATGTTGGATGTTTTGGTTTTCTGGCGGCGATATCACATGATTTGGTTTTCCAGCGGTGATGTCAGATGTTTTCGTTTTCTGGCGGCGATGTCAGATTATTTGGTTTTCTGACAGCGATGTTGGAGATTTTGGTTTTCCGCCGGCGATGTCGGAAGTTTTGGTTTTCTGGCGGCGATGTAAGATTATTTGGTTTTCCGGCAGTGATGTCAGATGTTTTGGATTTCTGACGGCGATGTCAGATTATTTGGTTTTCCGAAGGCAATGTTGGATGCTTTGGTTTTCCGACGGCGATGTCGGATGTTTTGGTTTTCTGGCGGCAATGTCAGATTTTTTGGTTTTCCGGCGGCGATGTCGGTTGTTTTGGTTTTCTGGCGACGATGTCAGATTGTTTGGTTTTCCGACGGAGATGACGGATGTTTTGGTTTTCTGGCGGCGATGTCAGGTTATTTGGTTTTCCGAGGGAGATGTTGGATGTTTTGGTTTTCCGGGGGAGATGTTGGATGTTTTGGTTTTCCGGCGGCGATGTCGGATGTTTTGGTTTTCTGGCGGCAATGTCAGATTATTTGGTATTCCGGCGGCGATGTCAGATATTTTGGTTTTCTGGCGACGATGTCAGATTATTTGGTTTTCCGGCGGCGATGTCGGATGTTTTGGTTTTCTGGCAGCAATGTTAGATTTTTTGGTTTTGTAGCGGCGATGTCGGTTGTTTTGGTTTTCTGGCGACGATGTAAGATTATTTGGTTTTCCGACGGCGATGACAAATGTTTTGGTTTTCTGGCTGCGATGTCTGGTTATTTGGTTTTCCGGCGGAGATGTTGGATGTTTTGGTATTCCGGCGGTGATGTCGGATGTTTTGGTTTTCTGGTGGCAATGTCAGATTATTTTGTATTTCAACGGCGATGTCATATATTTTGGTTTTCAGGCGACGATGTCAGATTATTTGGTTTTCCGACGGCGATGTCAGATGTTTTGGTTTTCTGGCGGCGATGTCAGATTATTTGGTTTTCCGGCGGCAATGTCGGATGTTTTGGTTTTTCTGGTGGTGATTGTTGCACCCCAAAATTTGACCAACCAATTCTCCTATTTGACTCATGGTTTAAATTCATATTCACAGCTCAGATGTATGATTTTTGTGCACAAGCAGGGGATATCAGGGTTACAGCTTGATTTTTGTCTATCAGATGTGGCAGACCCAGTCCAGATTATCGGGGTTTTATTTTCGGGAAATTGTGCGCTCCTCGGTGATTTTTCAGTGATTTTGGGGATATTCTGATGCCCGGGGATCTCCGTTCGATTCGATCTGGTCTCGTGCGCTCTTTTATGGCGGTCATTTGCATTCATCTGCATTTTTAGGGTTTAATAGGCTTTTGTGAATTTTTAACAGGCTTTATAGATTTTTCTGGAATTTAAATAGGTTTATAGAATATTTTAACAGCTTAAATCTCTTTTTAGGATTTTATAAGAATTTTTAAATTATTTTTAGAATTTTTATATAGATTTTAAAATAGGTTTAATGGTTTTTTAGATAATATAGAAATAATATAGTTTTTCTTTTCTTAATGATAGATTTTAATAGATATTAAAGAATATTAGAATCTTAATAGAGAATTAGTAGGAGTTTAGAATTAATTAGAGCATTAATCTTCTTTTTAGATTTAATTAGGTTAATTGTTGTTTTAGATTTAATTAGATTGATTTAGAGTTAATTAGATCTTAACTAGATTTTTAGATTTAATTAGGATAATATAGAATTAATTAGACTTTAATTGAAATTTAGAGTTTAATTAGGTTAATTGATTTTTTAGAATTAATTAGGATTTAAATCTTTTTTGTTTAGGATTTAATTGAATTTGTTAGATTTTATTAGGATTAATCATTAGTTAATTAGGTGTTAATAATTGATTAGAGTTTAATTAGTTTTAATTGCTTTAATTCAGTTTTTGTACAGTTCTTATTCAGCCTTCGTGGGCTCAGGGGCGTTTTTTGGTGAGGCCCATTCAATTTTTGTCCAAGTAATTCATCAGCAGGTCCAGCAAAAAGTCCAGCAAAAGTCAAAATGTTTCCAGCGCACCCCAGAAACTTCTAGAGAGTTCTGGCGTTTTCAGTGGTATAAAAGCAGACACGTGTCTGCAAAAGAGGCCCCCCACGCGTTTCACTGTAATCACGCCACACACTCAGAACGGCCCCACCTGTCCCCCACTATCTCTCCCTCTCTCTTCACGCCACCACACGTGGCAGGCATGCACGCACTCCCTCCACCGTGCAACCACGTGTAAGCCTCCCACCCTCACCGGAGCCCCCTACCGGCGGCCATGCATCAGCCCTAACCGCACGCCGCCGGCCACCGTCAACCAACTCCGGCCACCGTCATTTCCGCCGGAGATACCAAAAACCCAGAATCCATCCAATCCTCTCCTCTTTCTTCTCCGTTCTTCCTCCACCACTCAAATCGCCATCATCTTCATCCAATTTTTTTCCAGAAACTCAAACCTTCGTACAACATTTCTCCAGAATTCATCCACCTCCTTCGTTCTTCATCAGTTTTTTTTTCCAGAATAACTCAGACGTTCATCAGTCCTCCATCAAAACTTTTCCAGAAATCATCCTAAACATTCATACCTTCAACAAACTTTTCCAGAAATCATCTCAGACGTTCATCCTCTTCAAGCAAAATCTCCAGAACGCCATCTCCAGAACGCCTTCAATCTTCTTCCGTTTCCAGATCGTGAGAGCTCGTCTTCTTCTCCAAAGATCTTCGTTCCTCCGAGAACGTTGTTACGTATAATTTCTCAGATAGCCTTCAAGATTTCCAGAATCTCGTCGAATTCCTCAACGAGCTTCAAGTGCCATTCGCCTTTCCAGGTTCCTAACTTCTTCCCTTGCATGTGTGTGTTGTAGATACAGTTCCTGAGATGCTTAGGTTAGGGTTTCTGGCTTTGTTGAGTTTTGTTAATGGCATGATGGTGATTAGGGTTTGTTTGTGAAGATTTGACTAAAAATGTGTTTAAGGCTGAGAGGATTTGCAGAGAGGAGATAGAGTGAGGGAGATGAACGAGAGGGAGCGGCTAGGGTAAATTGGTGAACAGTACCAGAGAGAGGTTAGGAGGAAGGTGGTTTTGATTAGGTTTTTGTTTGGATTAGGGTTGGCTACTGGGCTTAGGCCCAAGCGCGTCTTCTGAACGCCCCCCTCAATTGATCATTCCCCCCTGGCTGTGAGAGACCTGAGTGAATTGGAGTTGGGCCTTAGGCCCTTATTGTTTTTCACACCCCCCCTGGGCGTAGCCCATAATGAAAAATAACTGAGAAATTACTAAGTCAGCACCCCCCTGCGCCCAGATCAGCTTTTTTTTGTTTTTTCTGGATAATCAAACTTGGGCCCTGCGCCCTCTGCTAGTTGCACCCCCAGAATATGGGCCCAATGTAGAATAAGTAGATATCTGTTGCTGTTTAAACCCCCTCCATTTTATTTTCTTTTATGTTGATTTTTCTTTTATATTTCCATATTGGATAATTCATAAAAATGTAAATAATTGTTTTTCTTAATAATTCTTTACCATCTCATGAAAATGTTAGGAAAATTAAATAAAAATAAAAAAGGTCATTTTATTTTTTGTTTGTTATTTTTGTGCATATTTTCCATTTAATTGATGTTTTTAATATTTTTTAATGCATGCATATCATTAGAAAATTAATAAAAAATAGTAGATTGAGTCAAATAATTCCGTTCTTTTTTCTGTAGACTCGTAAGTCAGTGTAGAATTTTATAGTATAAAAACATTAGCTCAATCATGCATTTTCATTTTAATTGCATTTTTTCACTATTATTGATGTTGAATAATTGGTCTGTTGATATATCTGTGTTGCTGAGTTTAATTCTTTCATCTGGTGTTGAATTTTATTCTGATTTTTTAGTATGTTATCCTAGAGCCATGTAGGTCTCCCATTAGATTTTTGTTAGATTTTTGTAGGATATTCTGATAGGATTTGTCTGAGCCTGAAGATAGGAGAAGTCCTGATGACTTCTGACTTTGAAGTTCAACTGTGGTTGAACTTCAGAGATAGTCTCCTGTGGTTTGTTGGCCTGTGGATTCTTCTTGAAGGTGGGAGCTGATTGAAGTCCTGTTGGAGCTTGCAGAGATGCAGTGGATTGAGGCTTAGTCTAGGAGCTTGTTGTCTGTTTGTGAGGTTCGAGATCCTGGAGTTTGAAGGGAGTTTATGGTACTTTCCTGAGGAAGGCACTATGAATGACCTTCATTCTTTCTTCTCACCTCTTTCGTAAGTATCCAATGATGTCGGAGCCGACTTGTGAGTTTAATTCCTCCTGAGGAGGAATGTAAACTGATCACATGTTGTTGAGCCACATGGGATACGATTCCTAAGTGGAAGCCTCCTAGTACTTTCCTGAGGAAGGTCCTATGGGTCTATTCACTTAGTTCCAGTAGTTTGTCTAGGATTTCGTAAGTATCCAGTGATGTAGGAGCCAACTTGTGAGTTTAATTCCTCCTGAGGAGGAATGTAAACTGATCACAGTTGTTGAGCCACGTAGGATACGATTCCTAAGTGTCAGCCTCCTAGTACTTTCCTGAGGAAAGTCCTATGAGTCTGCTCACTTAGTTCCCTTAGTGCATATAGGTTCTTTCCCAAATATCCAGTGACGCCGGAGCCTTCATGTGAGTTTAATCTCTCCTGAGGAGGGATGTAAACTGATCACAGTTGTCGAGCCGCATAGGATATGACTCCTGAGTAGTAACCTCCTGATACTTTCCTGAGGAAAGCACTATGAGTTTGTCTGCTTAGCTTCCTTTCTCTGATAAGCTTGTTCTGAAGCTTGGAGACTGGGATTGATTCCTCTTGCCTAGGAGTTTGTTTAGATCCTTGCTTAGGGTTTTGATTGGAGTTGTTGCTTAGATCTTTGCTTAGGTTGTATAGAGTTCTGTTTAGAGGTAGATTAGGAGATTGTTTCAGGTTTGTTTCAGGCCCTGCCCAGGGTTAGTCTCTTCGTATTGTTTGACTTGTGTGATGTTATGTTGCATTAGACTTAGGTGTCCATCTAGATAGTTCTGAGTTAGGAGCATTGTAGAAATAGACTTTGTGCGCATGAGAAGTTGAGGTGGTCCTCCTTCTGCTTGTTTGTTATTGCGTGGCTTTGCTTGTTGGTATTTGGTAGAGCTGAGCTCCCTTGCCTTTGTGGTTTGCGGCCTCTGTGCCTTGTTCGTCTAGTTGTTGCATTCATGCATATTTTCAGTATTCATTTACATTGCAGTTTCCTGTTTGTAGTTTAGTCCTGTTGCCATGATCCCTTAGGAGCTCTGACTTCTCCGCTGCGGAGTTGTTATGATAGACATTAGGATGGTCAACCAGGGGTGATAGCAGTAGGTAGATTCCCCTGTTTCTCAGCTATAGTTCTAGGGTTTCCCTTTCCTTTCTGTAGGAGCGTTTGAGTAGCTTGATCCGTAGTTAGCTGAACTACAGCTGCTCTGATTCTTCGTTCCAGACGAAGATATGTAGGCATAGGATGCGATATCCTAGCGAGCACACTAACGACTAACCTTTGTTCTCTCGCGGCTGTGCGATCGAGACTTCCCCGCTAACGACTAATTGTTATCCCTTTCTCCTGCCCGAGTGCATTTGAGACCAGATCGTATTTGTAGGTTCCCGAGCCTTAGAGATCAGTTTGTTTTCTCGCTGCTGTGTGAGAACCCCTGTTGACCCGTAGTTAGCCGAACTACGTTTGCTCTGATCTTTCATTTCAGATGAAAGTACGTAGGCACAGGACGCGATGTCCTGGCGAGCAACCTTTCCCCCGTTTAGACGTAGGAAGTCGAACTACGTTGACTCTGACTTTCCCATTGCACGAGGGAATACGTAGGCCCAGAACACCGTATGTTCTGTCGAGTCCTGTCCTTTTATTTTCTTTTCAGACCAGCCATTAGCGTAGATAGATGACACACCCTTTTACCTATAAACACCAAGCGTGGATCCCATCGAGTACGATGGACGTGAGGGGTGCTAATACCTTCCCCTTGCGTAACCGACTCCCGAACCCAGACTATGGTTGCGATGACCATACCTTTTCCCGTCTTCGCGAGGTTTACTTCGAGCGTTTCCTTTCCCGCTCTGAGGGATAAATAACGCACGGTGGCGACTCTCCTGTCAAGCCGGCGCCGATTTTCGCAGTAGCGACAGCTGGCGACTCTGCTGGGGACTTATAGCATCTAGGGACTTTTCCCATCCCTTATGCTGGGACCGTTTCCCATCCCCTACGCGAGTCAATCCTAGCGCTTGGGTGTTTATTTGTTGGGTGTTGTGCATATTGTGTTTTACTTTTCTGCACTTTACTATTCTGTACCTTTACCTTTCCGCATTTATTTTCCAGCATTATATTATCATGATTGTTGCTGTGGGCAGAGGGGAGGTTACTGTGAGTGAAAGCCGGACCTGGGCTTGAGTACACACCTAGATATAGTTGTGGAGAAGTAGTAGACGAACCTGTCTGCTGAGCAGGCACAGTTCCCTACGAAAATCTGCGCTCAGACGAGATTCTTGCAGAGGTGCTCCTTTCCGGTCCTGAGGATCTGAGGGGAGTCCAGACGTGAGGGTTGTCGACTCTGGGGACCGATCATTTGGAAATCAGCTAAGTGAGGCCTCTTCATGACTTGATGATGCCACTCCTTCTGGGAATCGTATCGTCATTCATGAAAGTCTGTGACGCTGATGACCGCATAGGATGCCGTACCTCTGTCCGTGGATTAGGTCTATCCTACCTGTGAGAGGGACTGGGTTATTGCAGGAAAACTGGCCTTCAGAAACCATGATTCAGTACCTTTATCAGATGGTGTTCTTGATTCATCTCCAGGTGTTGTCTGGGTCAGATGGGTTTCTTATCTGAGGTTGGGGCTATTATCAGATGGTATTCTCGTCAGATACAGAGGTTCAGATGGTTTTCTTACCGGGGGATTGATATTTTGAGTATCAGATGATAGTTAGTGGCATGAGATTCTGGTGACCGTGTTGGTTTTCTGTTCATGATCACAGAGATATTCCTCTTCAGGCTACAGCATAGCCCCTATGTTTGCAGATTGCATTATTTATCATATTGCATCATCGCATTATCATCTGCATTCAACTAACGTGTGTGTATTGCAGGTACATATTTTCCCTTCCAGTTCTGGTGTTTGTTCCTAGCAAGACATGGAAACCCTGAAGAGAGTATTGCCCTATAAGTTTCCGTCGCCGAATATCAGTCTATTGTTAGAGTTGATTGCTATTGCTAAGAAGAGGGGAATGGGTGACTTCAGAAAGAGATATGGGAGGATTCTGACCTACGTTTATCAGCCATCTGCCTACGAGACCAGCGGCATCTATACTTTGTTACAGTTTTACGACGCGGAGCTCAGGTGTTTTGTATTTCCCGACTTCGTTTTGGCTCCTACCCTGGAGGAGTACTCTGCACTTCTGGATATACCGATCCGTGAGCAGATGCCTTTTTATCGTACGGACGCTGAGCCTAAGCTGGCTGAGCTTTCTACCATCCTGTGCTTGAAAGAGTCTGAGTTGTCTGGGAAGATGATCAGAAGAGGAGACGTATGGGGATTTCCGTTGGACGTCTTAGTGGATAAGGCTCGAGAGTATGCCCAGAAGGGTAAATGGGATGTTTTTGACGTTATCCTTGCTGTATGTGTGTATGGCATCGTGTTGTTCCCGAACATTCCTGATTTTGTTGATTCAGATGCCTTCTATATTTTGGCTGCGGGAAACCCAGTTCCTACTTTGCTGGGAGACATCCACCATTCAACTCATTACCAGAATGAAAAGCGACGAGGAAGGAATGTGTCTTGCTGTGTACCTCTCCTATGCAGGTGGTTCACCAGTCATTTGCCTAAGTCGGGCCCTTTTGTCACGTCTATCAATTCTCTAGGATGGCCCGAGCGCTTAATGGGATTAACTGCTGAGAACGTGGTATGGGTCATTAAAGAAGTATTTGGAGCTGAAGTCATACTCAAAGGCGAAGGATTCCCGAATGTTCCGTTAATAGGAAGGAAAGGTTGTGTCAACTATAACCCTTCCTTATTGATCAAGCAATTTGGGTACATACCTCAAGGAGCGCCAAAGCCCGAGGAGATACAGGAATCTCTGTATCTCACTGGGGCAATAGGGAAAGAGATGCTGACTAAACTTGAGAAAGCCTGGAAAAACTTGCACAAGAGAGGGAAGCTTTCAGGTAGCAGAGGGGATACTCGAGGTCCTAGCTCATATATAGAATGGATTCGTGAGCGAGCTGTGAAGTTCCTTATGCCATATCCAGCCGTTCAGCCATTGCATCCTCCTCCGGTAGAGGAGCCTACCACTGTGGACATTCAGGTTTACAAGCAGCTGATGGCGGAGAAAGAAGAGCTAGCCAGGGCTAAAGAGGCTTTAGAGCGGGAGAATGCCCAGCTTCGGCATGAAAATATTGAAACAGGATATATTTCTAAGCAACAGGCTGAAACTCTGAAGCATCTGAAGACTACGCTATTGGAATTGACTGAAACCAAGAAGCGTTTAGAGTTAGATGTCGACTCAGTTAGTAGTGTGTTGGCCACCAAGAAGCAAGAGCTGGAAAGGGCCTACACAAAGCTAGCCAAGTTCAGAGGACACTGGGATCTCACTATGACCAAGCGCAAGGAACGAGAAGAAGTGCTGAAGACACAGATTGCTCAGTTAGAAGAACAGGTCAAAGTAAAGAACGAAGAGCTTGAAGAAGAAGCCTGTCGCCGATACGAGGCCGAGCGCAAGTTGACAGATGCCATGAAGAATTTGGAAGATCTCCAGCATAGAGCAGATGCCAAGAGACCCAAACCTGGGGGCGGTGCCAATGATAAGGCTTGGGAAGACTTTGTCAGAGACATCCAGGGGACAGTCAGGAAGAGGGATCGACTGATAGAAGGTTTGATTTATCAACCAGATCACGCAGAGACAAAGAAGATGGTCGAGGACTTCCGCAACCGTACCCGTATTTGATTTCTCTTGTATTCTGTATGTTGAGGTCACCACCAGGCATGTTGGCTGGGATCCTCTTTGTCATATCAGCTGTATGGAGCATAGTTATGTAACTTCTTGACAAGACTGTTATTCTAATCAATATATGAGGGTTTTTCCAAATATTGTCTCTATGGTTTATCTCGTCTTGCTACCACTGACACCGGAATTGGAGGGAAAATATCTCCAATGCACACATGCACGTTAGCATTTTTGTATTTCTGTTTGCATAAATCATATTGCATAGCATTTCTCTAGCAGGTCAGAGCACTTATCCAACCTTTGTTTTCACCAGAAGGTGATTCTCGGGGAATTGTTTGAGGCAAGAGTAGAGTGTTGAAGACAACCAAGGGGCTGAAGCAGATTTGAGCAGAATCAAGCAGCGTAATCAGTTACCGGTAGTTGGTGGCTATGTCTGAAGGCAATCTCCAGTCTCCTAATACCCAGGGAGGGTTTACTATGGCGTCCAACCATCAGTATGATTTTATGGAAGACTTCCCGCAAGCAAACAATCTTACTGCAGACCAAGTTGTGCAGCCAACTGTTGAGAACAGAGATCGGCATGAACAGTTTGTTGCCCGAAATGAATGCTATCCTCCCGTTAACAATCAATGTGTTGCTCTCCCTGTGATGAATTACCAGAGAGATATTCCGGTGACCGGGTTAGTAGATCCAAGAGCTCTTGACTATGGTAGAAGAGTCCGAGTGTTGGAAGAACAAATGAAAGCCTTGGAAGCGAAAGATGCTGTTAACCTGGATGCTGTAGCCATGTGTTTGGTTCCCGACCTCGTGTTGCCGTACAAGTTCAAAATGCCGGAATTTGGAAAATACACAGGAGATAGCTGTCCGAAGTTGCATTTGATGATGTTCTGTCGAAGGATGACTTCGTTTGTGCGAAATGACAAATTGATGATCCATTGCTTCCAGTATAGCCTGACTGGGGCATCCCTGAGATGGTATGTGCAATTAGAGAGTAATCAGATTCGATCATGGGTGGATTTAGCCAGAGCTTTCATAAAGCAATATGATTACAACTTGGATTTGACTCCTAGTCTCGTAGATCTGCAAGAATTGTCTCAAGCGGAGAATGAATCATTCAGAGCGTATTTGCGAAGGTGGAAAGAATTGTCTGCTAGTGTTCGACCACCGCTTCCGGAAAGAGAACTGGTTGACATCTTCTTGGGTACTCTGAAAGGCCATTATTTTGACAAATTGTTCAGTTGCACAAGCTTTGTGGGCCTAATGAGGCTGGGAGAGATTGTTGAGAGAGGACTCAGGAGTGGAAAGTTTCGAGGTGTTCCTTACGTCCCAGTTGATAAGATTGAGTCAGTTGTCAGTTCTCAAGAAAAGTGGGAAGGAGATGACGCCATCTCAGAATCTCTAGCATCTCAGGATCAGTTTTCAGACACTTCAAGTCAACGATCATCCTATCGCCGATCGCGTCAGCATGCTCCACGAAGACCAAGGAAGCCTGAAAGGCAGTTTACTCAGCTACCGGTGTCGTACAGTCAGTTGTTGCCAGATCTGGTCAGAAGTAGATTGATAGTGCCGAAAGAGACTAAGCCGGTAATTCCACCTTATCCTCCAGGTTTTGACACCAGCGCCCGCTGTGAGTACCATGTTGGGGCACAGGGGCATTCAACCAATGATTGTAAAGTGCTTAGAAGTCAGGTTCAGGATCTGTTAGACTCTAGCCGTATTTGCATCACGCCTCAGGGTTGTGTTCAGATTAATGATTTTCCATCTTCCAGTTGTGGGGGTTCGTCAGTTAATGTCATGGAAGACTCCGCAGGAAGTGTGTGCTCCGAGGATTGTCAATCAGAGAGTTCAGTTGAATATGGGGAAAGTTTCTAGAAGTTTCTATGCCGGGTGTCGCATCTGTTTCTCTGCCTAACCCGTTTAGCTTTTGTGCATCAGTATTTGTCGACCACCACCAGGATTGTTGGCTGGGGTCGTTATATTCAGACTCAGTTGTGCTTACTTGCTGATTTTGTTGGTTGTACATGTGTGGGAGATATTCGTCTGTGTGTTTATAGTTTGAGTTTCTCTTTGTCGCGTTATGAATGTGTGTTTGTTTGCTACGCATTGCATTATTTTTTAACAGGTATATCAGAACCGTGGGTCTTATTTCTTCAGCATCCAGTTTGTTGCAGGAATTCCTTCAGAGATATGGAACAGAATCAGGTTGAATTGATTGAAGTCCAAAGCCAGCTGGGGCAGATGATGAGAGACATGCAAGAGATGCGTTTAGAGCAGAAGATTCTCAAAGAGGAGAACAGTCAGCTGAAGACCCAAATGAGTTTGATCATGGAGGTAGTCAAGAATGTGCTTAGGAAAGAAGACGATCAGCTATTCGAAGCCGCAATGAAGAAGCTCGTGCCACCTGTGCATGTGGAACCTGAGCAGCAGCAACAGAAGATACAGCCGGTTCAGCGGAGGATCCAGGAAGGAAAGCCAAGGAGAATATTTGAAGCACCACCTATGACATATGCTGAACTCTTGCAGATCTTACTGAGGTTTAATCTGGTGGAGAAAAGAGCGTTGACACAACCAACGAAAGCGTTTCCTCAAGGATACGATGCCAGTAAACAATGTGAATTTCATTCCGGGGCATTCGGACATGACATCGAGGGTTGTCATGCTTTCAAGCACAATGTTCAAGACCTGATTGACTCGCACGATATTGAACTCACGCCGGGCGGCGTAGCTGTGCATGTTGCTCCTGTCTCAGTCGATGCTAAAATGACAGATGTTTCTAAAGCTGCAGTGGGTCAGAAGCGTATCCTGGAATCCATGGTGTCAGAATCTCCAGGCCCACAACTGTTGCCTATTCCTGGGGCAGATCTAAGAAAGAAAATGGTTAAGCATAAGGAGAGCGTTCAGTACATTGAAAATCAAGAAACCGATGTTGCATTTGATGCAAAGGGTGCTCAAGGGTCAACCCGATACCAGCAGCAGCAGCCTCAGCAGGGGGCACAGCAGGCTCAGCGACGATTCCAGGGTGGCAAGCCGAGAAGAGTGTTTGAGAAGCCTCCCTCAACATATGCCGAGTTGTTGCAGACATTGTTGAGATTGAATCTGGTAGAGACAAGAACTCTGGCACCAATAACGGGAACTCCCCCGTTTGGTTATGACGCAAGCAAGCACTGTGAGTTTCATTCTGGAGCCCCGGGTCACGATATAGAAGGCTGCCATGCTTTTAAGCACAAAGTGCAGGATTTGCTTGACAGTGCAGCAATCAGCTTCGGGCAGAGAGGTCCCCAAATCATCTGAATGAAGGAGAAAGGGCTCTATAATTTGTTTGAGTCGATTGAAAGCAGATCAAGACAGCATCGGGTTACCTCTAATAAAGATAGCTGGTTCAGCAGCAGGGCAGATGTGAAAGCCCGATTCTCAGAAGCTAGCATATTTTCTTTGTTTTAGCTTGTCATTCCTTTGCATTTGTAGTTGCTTTCCTGTTTGAATTTGTAAACTTGTTTGTAAAACTTGTTGTTTTCAGTCAAATTGATGATAATGAAATAAATGTGCATGTTTTGATTGAATCCATTCGTGTTCACTAACTGTTTTGCAAATGTCCAACGCTTGGTTAAGAAGAATTTAGGGAGGATGACGAAAATGACCAACATGCAACTACCGATATTGTATGCTTTTGAAATAAACCTGCTGATGATGTACAGGCATTGATTCAAATCCTTAAACACCGGAGATATAAGGAAGATAATCCCTTGTCAACCCCTTTGAGCCTTGTAGTAGGAGTTTCTTTCTGTGAACGAAAAAACCCTCAATCTTAACCTGGGGCAGGGTAGGTGTTAGCTAATTGGACCGAGTGTCCAAATCGCAAAAGGAATGTCCGTTCGAGGATCAATCACACCCCTAGAGGTCGTGCCTAAAAGACCACAATGGTTCAATCAGGAGTGGGACAGCCACATCATTTCCCAAAGAGTCAGACAACCAGTGTCACACGACTTGTTCAAAAGCAAAGAAGAATGAAAAAATCAAAAGCCCGCTAAGTCAAGAGAATTTCAAAACAAATGACTTAGGCAAAAATGAGGGCATCCCGCTGGACTAAAAAATCAAAAGAAACTCAAAAGGAGTCAGTCCAGGCAAAAGTTAGGGATATGAAAAGAAAAAAAATGAAAAGGATCAAAAGAAAAATCCTCGATAGAAATACAAGTCGTGTGACCACAAATGTCAAAGACGAAAAGTGAGTGGCTGTCACTCCAAAATCCAAAAGTTTCTCGAACTATCATTTCTATTTTTTCAGCCTCTGAGAGGTGAGCGCTAAGGTCAAATTAGCTGAACGTAGGATGGGAGAACATCAAGGAGAATGGGTGGGTTAAAAATAAACTTTGAGCCTTTATCCTTTTTTTCAAAACCATGAACCTGACCACGTTACAACCTCCAAAAGTCCTAATTGAAGCAGGTTGTTTCGAAAGCATACTCCGGTAAAAGTCGCGTCGATTCTGACTCCTAAAAAGGTTCCTCTTACCATGATGGTACTGATGTTGATAAATGTTTTGTGCATCATATGCCATAAACTGTTTTTCCGTTTCCCAGTGAACAGATTGGATGTCAAAGCTGTCATATGTGTTGCATTAATACATCTTTTATGCATAACAACTTGTTTTACTTGCGAGTAAGCGCTTGACAGTAGAAAAGTTTCCTGCAATGGAAAGTATGATCAAGATAGAAGGAAGAGCGCCCGAATGTTCCGAGAGCAGAGGCAAGCTTTATTGTGATCCCCAGTCAGGTCAGCTTTTCAAAGTCAGTTATTCTGGGGCAATCAGGTTGAGATTCGGTGAATACGGCGCAGTCAAGAGTACTACTCTGAATCAGATAATCAGGGGCAAGGTCAGACAGTCAGGGGCAGATCATCTTAAGCGCGCAGAAGTTACTCGAGAAGCATTCAAGGTGAAGTATCTCTCCGAAGTTCAGAACGCTGAGGCATATCATATCAGACCATCAAGGGCTCAGATTTGCAGATTTCCTTTCAGGGACTATCCCCACGGAGATCCCGTAGGCTGGGGCATATCGGAAGCGAAAGGATTGTTGTTCTCCGTACCTACAGGGTCATTCAGAGTTATTCGAGCGGATGCAGTCGATTTTCGAGAGCGAGATGAATGCGGGAAGTTGTGTCACTTGACCCTTCACTAAAAGGCTGTGTATTCAGGCAGAATGTTATCCAGCGGCGGTTGTATCTGACCCAATAAGATAGCTTAAGAGCTCAAACCCATGTTTGCGATTACTGTAAAGACCATCCGTGTCGGCGCATCAATTTCCGGATCCGAGCTTCGTCAGTACGCGGGAAGACTCCCTCCATTTTCTACAGCAAAGTCAAATTTGCCATTGGTATGGGTAAGCTATTCCCAGAGGAGTCTAATCCCATTCAGCACGTCTGCTATTTAGCAGTGGAATTATGTTCCCCAGCAGGGTATTACTTCGTTGAGGCGTTCGGTTGAGTTCCCAATATCCCCAGCAGAGTTGATTTCACTCTCCCAGCATTTATTTTGCTAGGACGATTCAGTGATATCCGGGTTTATCCCCCAGCAGAGTTGGCCTCGCCTTCAGCATTTATTTTGCTGAAGTGGTTTTCTGTACCCAGCCCTCTCCAACAGCTCGAGCCTGCTAGCATATTGCATGCCTCATACTTGCATCATACCTGCATGACATTTCCAGAATGCGTAGCATTTCCATCCCAAATGGAGCATTACGCTGTAGAAAGATTAAAGCATTTGCATATGCATACGAAGCATGAGTCAGATTTTCTATCAGCCTCATATGGCGCGTGAATTACTCTGTGATCAGTTCAGGGACATTTATCCAGCAGCAGTATTCAGACAGTTCAGCAGATTATTTGTATCTCAGATCATACAACGATTATGCTTTAATCAAGCAGTCATCTGATGTCGACAGACTCTTCTTCCCGTCAATTCATATTGACGATGTGTTCCTCCAATAAGTGGATTTCTCCGTCTAGACGTCTTGAGTACGAATGTGGTTTTCTTTCCGTCTATCCATAGACGATGTGAAGTTGCGGGTGATCGCAGTAAGATTTCAAGAAGGGGTTCCCCCAGGATGTGCTTTTCTTACCGTCTATCAGTAGACGACGTGAAGCTTTGGTTGATTTTCAATGGAGTTCAAAATAGGGTTTCTCCGACAAGTGGCTTTCCTTTCCGTCTGTCAGCAGACGATGTGAAGTTTCGAGCTACTGTTCAGCGGGTTTCTTATTGCCAGATCATACATATGATGAGGTGTTTCCCCAGCGAGTCTTCTCCGGCTATCCTTAGTTGTTGAGGGGTTTCAAAGTGATTTTGAATATCGGTTCTCTTTCTGGTTATTGGATGAGATGACGTTTAAGAGGGACTTTTCTGACCATCAATCCCTATTGATGACGAGGCTCTTCGAAGAATGTTCAGTTTGCGTGACCGTTGATTCTTATTGACGACATGATTCTTTAAAAGGTGGTTTTCTTCCCGTCGGTCCATACTGACGATGTGGCCCCTTCAAGGATATTGATCTTTCCATCAATTCCCGTAGACAGAAGGATTCTGAAATTCAAAGGATGGTGTTGAATTGCGTTATGGTGGCTTCCCGTCTATCTTTAGACGATGTGCATATGGAGATTAATGATTTCTTCCCGTCTATCCTTAGACGATGAAAATATTGATTTGTTCATCAATCAGGATGATTCCGTCTATCAGTAGACGATGTGAATTTGGAGATTAATTATTTCTTCCCGTCTATCTTTAGACGATGTGAGTATGGAGATTCAGGCTTTGTATCCGTCTATCCTTAGACGATGTGAATTTGGAGATTAATGTCGGCTTTCCGTCTATCCTTAGACGAGGTGAGTATTCAATCAGGGTGTCTTCCCGTCCATCTTTGGACGATGTGAGTATATTTCTCTTCCTGCCTATCAGTAGGCAATGTGAAAGGATTAGGTATTTTGGTGCAACCCTCAGAGTTTTGTTATATAGGGTATCACAAGCAACGGGTATTCAAATCAGGAGTTCTGTATCAGATGATTAATCAGTTTGGTGCCGCAATCACTGGACTCGGTTTTCTGGACTTTATTCTCCAAGCAGCTTACGGTATATGCTCGCGGTTGGCAAATTTTCGGGTTTTATTTGTATTCAACCGTCTCGTACCTTTGAATGTTTGAAGGCTGAGCGCTCTTCAAACCCTCCAGGTCCAAGTCGCTTGAATAGGGGCAGCTGTTGCACCCCAAAATTTGACCAACCAATTCTCCTATCTGACTCATGGTTTAAATTCATATTCACAGCTCAGATGTATGATTTTTGTGCACAAGCAGGGGATATCAGGGTTACAGCTTGATTTTTGTCTATCAGATGTGGCAGACCCAGTCCAGATTATCGGGGTTTTATTTTCGGGAAATTGTGCGCTCCTCGGTGATTTTTCAGTGATTTTGGGGATATTCTGATGCCCGGGGATCTCCGTTCGATTCGATCTGGTCTCGTGCGCTCTTTTATGGCGGTCATTTGCATTCATCTGCATTTTTAGGGTTTAATAGGCTTTTGTGAATTTTTAACAGGCTTTATAGATTTTTCTGGAATTTAAATAGGTTTATAGAATATTTTAACAGCTTAAATCTCTTTTTAGGATTTTATAAGAATTTTTAAATTATTTTTAGAATTTTTATATAGATTTTAAAATAGGTTTAATGGTTTTTTAGATAATATAGAAATAATATAGTTTTTCTTTTCTTAATGATAGATTTTAATAGATATTAAAGAATATTAGAATCTTAATAGAGAATTAGTAGGAGTTTAGAATTAATTAGAGCATTAATCTTCTTTTTAGATTTAATTAGGTTAATTGTTGTTTTAGATTTAATTAGATTGATTTAGAGTTAATTAGATCTTAACTAGATTTTTAGATTTAATTAGGATAATATAGAATTAATTAGACTTTAATTGAAATTTAGAGTTTAATTAGGTTAATTGATTTTTTAGAATTAATTAGGATTTAAATCTTTTTTGTTTAGGATTTAATTGAATTTGTTAGATTTTATTAGGATTAATCATTAGTTAATTAGGTGTTAATAATTGATTAGAGTTTAATTAGTTTTAATTGCTTTAATTCAGTTTTTGTACAGTTCTTATTCAGCCTTCGTGGGCTCAGGGGCGTTTTTTGGTGAGGCCCATTCAATTTTTGTCCAAGTAATTCATCAGCAGGTCCAGCAAAAAGTCCAGCAAAAGTCAAAATGTTTCCAGCGCACCCCAGAAACTTCTAGAGAGTTCTGGCGTTTTCAGTGGTATAAAAGCAGACACGTGTCTGCAAAAGAGGCCCCCCACGCGTTTCACTGTAATCACGCCACACACTCAGAACGGCCCCACCTGTCCCCCACTATCTCTCCCTCTCTCTTCACGCCACCACACGTGGCAGGCATGCACGCACTCCCTCCACCGTGCAACCACGTGTAAGCCTCCCACCCTCACCGGAGCCCCCTACCGGCGGCCATGCATCAGCCCTAACCGCACGCCGCCGGCCACCGTCAACCAACTCCGGCCACCGTCATTTCCGCCGGAGATACCAAAAACCCAGAATCCATCCAATCCTCTCCTCTTTCTTCTCCGTTCTTCCTCCACCACTCAAATCGCCATCATCTTCATCCAATTTTTTTCCAGAAACTCAAACCTTCGTACAACATTTCTCCAGAATTCATCCACCTCCTTCGTTCTTCATCAGTTTTTTTTTCCAGAATAACTCAGACGTTCATCAGTCCTCCATCAAAACTTTTCCAGAAATCATCCTAAACATTCATACCTTCAACAAACTTTTCCAGAAATCATCTCAGACGTTCATCCTCTTCAAGCAAAATCTCCAGAACGCCATCTCCAGAACGCCTTCAATCTTCTTCCGTTTCCAGATCGTGAGAGCTCGTCTTCTTCTCCAAAGATCTTCGTTCCTCCGAGAACGTTGTTACGTATAATTTCTCAGATAGCCTTCAAGATTTCCAGAATCTCGTCGAATTCCTCAACGAGCTTCAAGTGCCATTCGCCTTTCCAGGTTCCTAACTTCTTCCCTTGCATGTGTGTGTTGTAGATACAGTTCCTGAGATGCTTAGGTTAGGGTTTCTGGCTTTGTTGAGTTTTGTTAATGGCATGATGGTGATTAGGGTTTGTTTGTGAAGATTTGACTAAAAATGTGTTTAAGGCTGAGAGGATTTGCAGAGAGGAGATAGAGTGAGGGAGATGAACGAGAGGGAGCGGCTAGGGTAAATTGGTGAACAGTACCAGAGAGAGGTTAGGAGGAAGGTGGTTTTGATTAGGTTTTTGTTTGGATTAGGGTTGGCTACTGGGCTTAGGCCCAAGCGCGTCTTCTGAACGCCCCCCTCAATTGATCATTCCCCCCTGGCTGTGAGAGACCTGAGTGAATTGGAGTTGGGCCTTAGGCCCTTATTGTTTTTCACACCCCCCCTGGGCGTAGCCCATAATGAAAAATAACTGAGAAATTACTAAGTCAGCACCCCCCTGCGCCCAGATCAGCTTTTTTTTGTTTTTTCTGGATAATCAAACTTGGGCCCTGCGCCCTCTGCTAGTTGCACCCCCAGAATATGGGCCCAATGTAGAATAAGTAGATATCTGTTGCTGTTTAAACCCCCTCCATTTTATTTTCTTTTATGTTGATTTTTCTTTTATATTTCCATATTGGATAATTCATAAAAATGTAAATAATTGTTTTTCTTAATAATTCTTTACCATCTCATGAAAATGTTAGGAAAATTAAATAAAAATAAAAAAGGTCATTTTATTTTTTGTTTGTTATTTTTGTGCATATTTTCCATTTAATTGATGTTTTTAATATTTTTTAATGCATGCATATCATTAGAAAATTAATAAAAAATAGTAGATTGAGTCAAATAATTCCGTTCTTTTTTCTGTAGACTCGTAAGTCAGTGTAGAATTTTATAGTATAAAAACATTAGCTCAATCATGCATTTTCATTTTAATTGCATTTTTTCACTATTATTGATGTTGAATAATTGGTCTGTTGATATATCTGTGTTGCTGAGTTTAATTCTTTCATCTGGTGTTGAATTTTATTCTGATTTTTTAGTATGTTATCCTAGAGCCATGTAGGTCTCCCATTAGATTTTTGTTAGATTTTTGTAGGATATTCTGATAGGATTTGTCTGAGCCTGAAGATAGGAGAAGTCCTGATGACTTCTGACTTTGAAGTTCAACTGTGGTTGAACTTCAGAGATAGTCTCCTGTGGTTTGTTGGCCTGTGGATTCTTCTTGAAGGTGGGAGCTGATTGAAGTCCTGTTGGAGCTTGCAGAGATGCAGTGGATTGAGGCTTAGTCTAGGAGCTTGTTGTCTGTTTGTGAGGTTCGAGATCCTGGAGTTTGAAGGGAGTTTATGGTACTTTCCTGAGGAAGGCACTATGAATGACCTTCATTCTTTCTTCTCACCTCTTTCGTAAGTATCCAATGATGTCGGAGCCGACTTGTGAGTTTAATTCCTCCTGAGGAGGAATGTAAACTGATCACATGTTGTTGAGCCACATGGGATACGATTCCTAAGTGGAAGCCTCCTAGTACTTTCCTGAGGAAGGTCCTATGGGTCTATTCACTTAGTTCCAGTAGTTTGTCTAGGATTTCGTAAGTATCCAGTGATGTAGGAGCCAACTTGTGAGTTTAATTCCTCCTGAGGAGGAATGTAAACTGATCACAGTTGTTGAGCCACGTAGGATACGATTCCTAAGTGTCAGCCTCCTAGTACTTTCCTGAGGAAAGTCCTATGAGTCTGCTCACTTAGTTCCCTTAGTGCATATAGGTTCTTTCCCAAATATCCAGTGACGCCGGAGCCTTCATGTGAGTTTAATCTCTCCTGAGGAGGGATGTAAACTGATCACAGTTGTCGAGCCGCATAGGATATGACTCCTGAGTAGTAACCTCCTGATACTTTCCTGAGGAAAGCACTATGAGTTTGTCTGCTTAGCTTCCTTTCTCTGATAAGCTTGTTCTGAAGCTTGGAGACTGGGATTGATTCCTCTTGCCTAGGAGTTTGTTTAGATCCTTGCTTAGGGTTTTGATTGGAGTTGTTGCTTAGATCTTTGCTTAGGTTGTATAGAGTTCTGTTTAGAGGTAGATTAGGAGATTGTTTCAGGTTTGTTTCAGGCCCTGCCCAGGGTTAGTCTCTTCGTATTGTTTGACTTGTGTGATGTTATGTTGCATTAGACTTAGGTGTCCATCTAGATAGTTCTGAGTTAGGAGCATTGTAGAAATAGACTTTGTGCGCATGAGAAGTTGAGGTGGTCCTCCTTCTGCTTGTTTGTTATTGCGTGGCTTTGCTTGTTGGTATTTGGTAGAGCTGAGCTCCCTTGCCTTTGTGGTTTGCGGCCTCTGTGCCTTGTTCGTCTAGTTGTTGCATTCATGCATATTTTCAGTATTCATTTACATTGCAGTTTCCTGTTTGTAGTTTAGTCCTGTTGCCATGATCCCTTAGGAGCTCTGACTTCTCCGCTGCGGAGTTGTTATGATAGACATTAGGATGGTCAACCAGGGGTGATAGCAGTAGGTAGATTCCCCTGTTTCTCAGCTATAGTTCTAGGGTTTCCCTTTCCTTTCTGTAGGAGCGTTTGAGTAGCTTGATCCGTAGTTAGCTGAACTACAGCTGCTCTGATTCTTCGTTCCAGACGAAGATATGTAGGCATAGGATGCGATATCCTAGCGAGCACACTAACGACTAACCTTTGTTCTCTCGCGGCTGTGCGATCGAGACTTCCCCGCTAACGACTAATTGTTATCCCTTTCTCCTGCCCGAGTGCATTTGAGACCAGATCGTATTTGTAGGTTCCCGAGCCTTAGAGATCAGTTTGTTTTCTCGCTGCTGTGTGAGAACCCCTGTTGACCCGTAGTTAGCCGAACTACGTTTGCTCTGATCTTTCATTTCAGATGAAAGTACGTAGGCACAGGACGCGATGTCCTGGCGAGCAACCTTTCCCCCGTTTAGACGTAGGAAGTCGAACTACGTTGACTCTGACTTTCCCATTGCACGAGGGAATACGTAGGCCCAGAACACCGTATGTTCTGTCGAGTCCTGTCCTTTTATTTTCTTTTCAGACCAGCCATTAGCGTAGATAGATGACACACCCTTTTACCTATAAACACCAAGCGTGGATCCCATCGAGTACGATGGACGTGAGGGGTGCTAATACCTTCCCCTTGCGTAACCGACTCCCGAACCCAGACTATGGTTGCGATGACCATACCTTTTCCCGTCTTCGCGAGGTTTACTTCGAGCGTTTCCTTTCCCGCTCTGAGGGATAAATAACGCACGGTGGCGACTCTCCTGTCAAGCCGGCGCCGATTTTCGCAGTAGCGACAGTGATATCAGATTATTTGGTTTTCCAACGGCGTTGTTGGATGTTTTGTTTTTCCGGCAGCGATGTCGGATGTTTTGGTTTTCTGGCGGCAACGTCAGATTTTTTTGGTTTTCCCGCGGCGATGTCGGATGTTTTGGTTTTCTGGCGGCGATGTCGGATTATTGGGTTTTCCGGCGGAGATGTTGGATGTTTTGGTTTTCCGACAGCGATGTCGGATGTTTTGGTTTTCTGGCGACGATGTCAGATTATTTTGTTTTTCCGATGGCGATGTCAGATGTTTTGGTTTTCTGGCGGCGATGTCGGATTATTTGGTTTTCTGGCGGCGATGTCGGATTATTTGGTTTTCCGGCGACGATATCAGATTATTTGGATTATTTGGTTTTCTGGCGGCGATATCAGATTATTTGGTTTTCCGGCGGCGATGTTGGATGTTTTGGTTTTCCGGCGGCGATGTCAGATTATTTGGTTTTACGGCGGCGATGTCGGATGTTTTGGTTTTTTGGCGGCGATGTCAGATTATTTGGTTTTCTGGCGGCGATGTCGGATTATTTGGTTTTCCGGCGGCGATATCAGATTATTTGGTTTTCCGGCGGCGATGTTGGATGTTTTGGTTTTCCGGCGGCGATGTCGAATGTTTAGGTTTTCTTGCGGCGATGTCAGATTATTTGGTTTTACGGCAGCGATGTCGGATGTTTTGGTTTTTTGGCGGCGATGTTGGATGTTTTGGTTTTCTTGTGGCGATGTCAGATTATTTGGCTATCCGGCGGCGATGTTGGATGTTTTGGTATTCCGGCGGCGATGTCGGATGTTTTGGTTTTCTGGTGGCAATGTCAGATTATTTTGTATTCCAACGGCGATGTCAGATATTTTGGTTTTCTGGCGACGATGTAAGATTATTTGGTTTTCCGACGGCGATGACGGATGTTTTGGTTTTCTGGCTGCGATGTCTGGTTATTTGGTTTTCCGGCGGAGATGTTGGATGTTTTGGTATTCCGGCGGCGATGTCGGATGTTTTGGATTTCTGGTGGCAATGTCAGATTATTTTGTATTCCAACGGCGATGTCAGATATTTTGGTTTTCTGGCGACGATGTCAGATTATTTGGTTTTCCGACGGCGATGTCAGATGTTTTGGTTTTCTGGCGGCGATGTCAGATTATTTGGTTTTCCGGCGGCGATGTCGGATGTTTTGGTTTTTCTGGTGGTGATATCAGATTATTTGGTTTTCCAACGGCGTTGTTGGGTGTTTTGTTTTTCCGGCAGCGATGTCGGATGTTTTGGTTTTCTGGCGGCAATGTCAGATTTTTTTGGTTTTCCCGCGACGATGTAGGATGTTTTGGTTTTCTGGCGGCGATGTCGGATTATTTGGTTTTTGGCGCTATGTCAGATTATTGGGTTTTCCGATGGCGATGACGGATGTTTTGGTTTTCTGGCGGCGATGTCAGATTATTTGGTTTTTCGGCGGAGATGTTGGATGTTTTGGTTTTCCGACAGCGATGTCAGATGTTTTGGTTTTCTGGCGACGATGTCAGATTATTTGGTTTTTCCGATGGCGATGTCAGATGTTTTGGTTTTCTGGCGGCGATGTCGGATTATTTGGTTTTCTGGCGGCGATGTCGGATTATTTGGTTTTCCGGCGGCGATATCAGATTATTTGGTTTTCCGGCGGCGATGTTGGATGTTTTGGTTTTCCGGCGGCGATGTCGAATGTTTAGGTTTTCTTGCGGCGATGTTAGATTATTTGGTTTTACGGCAGAGATGTCGGATGTTTTGGTTTTTTGGCGGCGATGTTGGATGTTTTGGTTTTCTTGTGGCGATGTCAGATTATTTGGCTATCCGGCGGCGATGTTGGATGTTTTGGTTTTCTGGCGGCGATATCACATGATTTGGTTTTCCAGCGGCAATGTCAGTTGTTTTTGTTTTCTGACGGCGATGTCAGATTATTTGGTTTTCTGACAGCGATGTTGGAGATTTTGGTTTTCCGTCGGCGATGTCGGATGTTTTGGTTTTTTGGCGGCGATGTAAGATTATTTGGTTTTCCGGCGGCGATGTCAGGTGTTTTGGATTTCTGACGGCGATGTCAGATTATTTGGTTTTCCGAAGGCGATGTTGGATGCTTTGGTTTTCCGGCAACGATGTCGGATGTTTTGGTTTTCTAGCGGCAATGTCAGATTTTTTGGTTTTCCGACGGCGATGACAAATATTTTGGTTTTCTGGCGGCGATGTCAGATTGTTTGGTTTTTCGGCGGAGATGTTGGACGTTTTGGTTTTCTGGCGGCGATGTCAGGTTATTTGGTTTTCCGGGGGAGATGTTGGATGTTTTGGTTTTACGGCGGCGATGTCGGATGTTTTGGTTTTCTGGCGGCAAAGTCAGATTATTTGGTATTCCAGCGACGATGTCAGATATTTTGGTTTTCGGGCGACGATGTCAGATTATTTGGTTTTCCGACGGCGATGTCAGATGTTTTGGTTTTCTGGCGGCGATGTCAGATTATTTGGTTTTCCAGCGGTGATGTCGGATGTTTTGGTTTTCTGGTGGTGATATCAGATTATTTGGTTTTTCGGCGGCGATGTTGGATGTTTTGGTTTTCTGGCGGCGATGTCAGATTATTTGGTTTTACGACAGCGATGTCGGATGTTTTGGTTTTCTTGCGGTGAGGCCAGATTATTTGGTTTTCCGACGAAGATGTCAGATGTTTTGGTTTTCTGGTGGCGATGTCTGGTTATTTAGTTTTCCGGCGGAGATGTTGGATGTTTTGGTATTCCGGCGGCGATGTCGGATGTTTTTGTTTTCTGGTGGCAATGTCAGATTATTTTGTATTCCAACGGCGATGTCAGATATTTTGGTTTTCTGGCGACGATGTCAGATTATTTGGTTTTCCGGCGGCGATGTCAGATGTTTTGGTTTTCTGGCGGCGATGTCAGATTATTTGGTTTTCCGACGGCGATGTCAGATGTTTTGGTTTTCTGGCGGCGATGTCAGATTATTTGGTTTTCCGGCGGCGATGTCGGATGTTTTGGTTTTTCTGGTGGTGATATCAGATTATTTGGTTTTCCAACGGCGTTGTTGGATGTTTTGTTTTTCCGGCAGCGATGTCGGACGTTTTGGTTTTTTGGCGGCAATGTCAGATTTTTTTGGTTTTCCCGCGGCGATGTCGGATGTTTTGGTTTTCTGGCGGCGATGTCGGATTATTTGGTTTTCTGGCGCTATGTCAGATTATTGGGTTTTCCGATGGCGATGACGGATGTTTTGGTTTTCTGGCGGCGATGTCAGATTATTTGGTTTTCCGGCGGAGATGTTGGATGTTTTGGTTTTCCGACAGCGATGTCGGATGTTTTGGTTTTCTGGCGATGATGTCAGATTATTTGGTTTTTCCGATGGCGATGTCAGATGTTTTGGTTTTCTGGCGGCGATGTCGGATTATTTGGTTTTCTGGCGGCGATGTCAGATTATTTGGTTTTCCGGCGGCGATATCAGATTATTTAGGTTTTCGGGCGACGATGTCAGATTATTTGGTTTTCCGACGGCGATGTCAGATGTTTTGGTTTTCCGACAGCGATGTCAGATGTTTTGGTTTTCTGGCGGCGATGTTAGATTATTTGGTTTTCCAGCGGTGATGTCGGATGTTTTGGTTTTCTGGCAGGAATGTCAGATTATTTGGTTTTCCGGCGGTGATGTCAGATATTTTGGTTTTCTGGGGACGATGTCAGATTATTTGGTTTTCTGGCGGCGATGTCAGGTTATTTGGTTTTCCGGGGGAGATGTTGGATGTTTTGGTTTTCCGGCGGCGATGTCGGATGTTTTGGTTTTCTGGCGGCAACGTCAGATTATTTGGTATTCCAGCGGCGATGTCAGATATTTTGGTTTTCAGGCGACAATGTCAGATTATTTGGTTTTCCGACGGCGATGTCAGATGTTTTGGTTTTCTGGCGGCGATGTCAGATTATTTGGTTTTCCAGCGGTGATGTCGGATGTTTTGGTTTTCTGGTGGTGATATCAGATTATTTGGTTTTTCGACGGCGATGTTGGATGTTTTGGTTTTCTGGCGGCGATGTCAGATTATTTGGTTTTACGACAGCGATGTCGGATGTTTTGGTTTTCTTGCGGTGAGCCCAGATTATTTGGTTTTCCGACGAAGATGTCAGATGTTTTGGTTTTCTGGTGGCGAAGTCTGATTATTGGGTTTTTTGGCGGCGATGTTGGATGTTGTGGTTTTCCGGCGGCGATGTTGGATGTTTTGGTTTTCTAACAGGAATGTCAGATTATTTGGTTTTCCGGCGGCGATCTCAAATATTTTGGTTTTCTGGCGGCGATGTCAGATTATTTGGTTTTCCGGGGGCGATGTCGGATGTTTTGGTTTTCTGGCGGCAATGTCAGATTTTTTGGTTTTGCAGCGGCGATGTCGGTTGTTTTGGTTTTCTGGCGGCAATGTCAGATTATTTTGTTTTCCGACGGCGATGACGGATGTTTTGGTTTTCTGGCGGCGATGTCAGGTTATTTGGTTTTCCGGCGGAGATGTTGGATCTTTTGGTATTCCGGCGGCGATGTCGGATGTTTTGGTTTTCTGGTGGCAATGTCAGATTATTTTGTATTCCAACGGCGATGTCAGATATTTTGGTTTTCTGGCGATGATGTCAGATTATTTGGTTTTCCGACAGCGATGTCGGATGTTTTGGTTTTCTGGCGACGATGTCAGATTATTTGGTTTTTCCGATGGCGATGTCAGATGTTTTGGTTGTCTGGCGGCGATGTCGGATTATTTGGTTTTCTGGCGGCGATGTCGGATTATTTGGTTTTGCGGCAGCGATATCAGATTATTTGGATTATTTGGTTTTCTGGCGGCGATATCAGATTATTTGGTTTTCCGGCGGCGATGTTGGATGTTTTGGTTTTCCGGCGGCGATGTCGGATGTTTTGGTTTTCTTGCGGCGATGTCAGATTATTTGGTTTTACGACGGCGATGTCGGATGTTTTGGTTTTTTGGCGGCGATGTCAGATTATTTGGTTTTCTGGCGGCGATGTTGGATATTTTGGTTTTCTTGTGGCGATGTCAGATTATTTGACTATCCGGCGGCGATGTTGGATGTTTTGGTTTTCTGGCGGCGATATCACATGATTTGGTTTTCCAGCGGCGATGTCAGATGTTTTCGTTTTCTGACGGCGATGTCAGATTATTTGGTTTTCTGACAGCGATGTTGGAGATTTTGGTTTTCCGCCGGCGATGTCGGATGTTTTGGTTTTTTGGCAGCGATGTAAGATTATTTGGTTTTCCGGCGGCGATGTCAGGTGTTTTGGATTTCTGACGGCGATGTCAGATTATTTGGTTTTCCGAAGGCGATGTTGGATGCTTTGGTTTTCCGGCAGCGATGTCGGATGTTTTGGTTTTCTAGCGGCAATGTCAGATTTTATGGTTTTTCGACGGCGATGACAAATATTTTGGTTTTCTGGCGGCGATGTCAGATTGTTTGGTTTTTCGGCGGAGATGTTGGACGTTTTGGTTTTCTGGCGGCGATGTCAGGTTATTTGGTTTTCCAGGGGAGATGTTGGATGTTTTGGTTTTTCGGCGGCGATTTCGGATGTTTTGGTTTTCTGGCGACAATGTCAGATTATTTGGTATTCCAGCGGCGATGTCAGATATTTTGGTTTTCGGACGACGATGTCAGATTATTTGGTTTTCCGACGGCGATGTCAGATGTTTTGGTTTTCCGACGGCGATGTCAGATTTTTTGGTTTTCTGGCGGCGAAGTCAGATTATTTGGTTTTCCAGCGGTGATGTCGGATGTTTTGGTTTTCTGGAAGGAATGTCAGATTATTTGGTTTTCCAGCGGTGATGTCAGATATTTTGGTTTTCTGGCGACGATGTCAGATTATTTGGTTTTCCGGCGGCGATGTCAGATGTTTTGGTTTTCTGGCGGCGATGTCAGATTATTTGGTTTTCCGGCGGCGATGTCGGTTGTTTTGGTTTTCTGGCGACGATGTCAGATTTTTTGGTTTTGCAGCGGCGATGTCGGTTGTTTTGGTTTTCTGGCGACGATGTAAGATTATTTGGTTTTCCGACGGCGATGACGGATGTTTTGGTTTTCTGGCTGCGATGTCTGGTTATTTGGTTTTCCGGCGGAGATGTTGGATGTTTTGGTATTTCGGCGGCGATGTCGGATGTTTTGGTTTTCTGGTGGCAATGTCAGATTATTTTGTATTCCAACGGCGATGTCAGATATTTTGGTTTTCTGGCGACGATGTCAGATTATTTGGTTTTCCGACGGCGATGTCAAATGTTTTGGTTTTCTGGCGGCGATGTCAGATTATTTGGTTTTCCGGCCGGCGATGTCGGATGTTTTGGTTTTTCTGGTGGTGATATCAGATTATTTGGTTTTCCAACGGCGTTGTTGGATGTTTTGTTTTTCCGGCAGCGATGTCGGATGTTTTGGTTTTCTGGCGGCAATGTCAGATTTTTTTGGTTTTCCCGCGGCGATGTCGGATGTTTTGGTTTTCTGGCGGCGATGTCGGATTATTTGGTTTTCTGGCGCTATGTCAGATTATTGGGTTTTCCGATGGCGATGACGGATGTTTTGGTTTTCTGGCGGCGATGTCAGATTATTTGGTTTTCCGGCGGAGTTGTTGGATGTTTTGGTTTTCCGACAGCGATGTCGGATGTTTTGGTTTTCTGGCGATGATGTCAGATTATTTGGTTTTTCCGATGGCGATGTCAGATGTTTTGGTTTTCTGGCGGCGATGTCGGATTATTTGGTTTTCTGGCGGCGATGTCGGATTATTTGGTTTTCCGGCGGCGATATCAGATTATTTTGGTTTTCGGGCGACGATGTCAGATTATTTGGTTTTCCGACGGCGATGTCAGATGTTTTGGTTTTCCGACGGCGATGTCAGATGTTTTGGTTATTTGGCGGCGATGTCAGATTATTTGGTTTTCCAGTGGTGATGTCGGATGTTTTGGTTTTCTGGCAGGAATGTCAGATTATTTGGTT
Source organism: Lathyrus sativus (assembly GCA_963859935.3). Classification (NCBI taxonomy): domain Eukaryota; kingdom Viridiplantae; phylum Streptophyta; class Magnoliopsida; order Fabales; family Fabaceae; genus Lathyrus; species Lathyrus sativus. The sequence goes on along the minus strand of CAWUDS030000990.1, from coordinate 1,820,415 downwards.
TTCCGGCGGTGATGTCAGATATTATGGTTTTCTGGCGACGATGTCAGATTATTTGGTTTTCTGGCGGCGATGTCAGGTTCTTTGGTTTTCCGGGGGAGATGTTGGATGTTTTGGTTTTCCGGCGGCGATGTCGGATGTTTTGGTTTTCTGGCGGCAATGTCAGATTATTTGGTATTCCAGCGGCGATGCCAGATATTTTGGTTTTCGGGCGACGATGTCAGATTATTTGGTTTTCCGACGGCGATGTCAGATGTTTTGGTTTTCCGACGGCGATGTCAGATGTTTTGGTTTTCTGGCGGCGATGTCAGATTATTTGGTTTTCCAGCGGTGATGTCGGATGTTTTGGTTTTCTAGAAGGAATGTCAGATTATTTGGTTTTCCGGCTGTGATGTCAGATATTTTGTTTTTCTGGCGACGATGTCAGATTATTTGGTTTTCCGGCGGCGATGTCAGATGTTTTGGTTTTCTGGCGGCGATGTCAGATTATTTGGTTTTCCGGCGGCGATGTCGGATGTTTTGGTTTTCTGGCAGCAATGTCAGATTTTTTGGTTTTGCAGCGGCGATGTCGGTTGTTTTGGTTTTCTGGCGACGATGTAAGATTATTTGGTTTTCCGACGGCGATGACGGATGTTTTGGTTTTCTGGCTGCGATGTCTGGTTATTTGGTTTTCCGGCGGAGATGTTGGATGTTTTGGTATTCCGGCGGCTTTGTCGGATGTTTTGGTTTTCTGGTGGCAATGTCAGATTATTTTGTATTCCAACGGCGATGTCAGATATTTTGGTTTTCTGGCGACGATGTCAGATTATTTGGTTTTCCGACGGCGATGTCAGATGTTTTGGTTTTCTGGCGGCGATGTCAGATTATTTGGTTTTCCGGCGGCGATGTTGGATGTTTTGGTTTTCCGGCGGCGATGTCGGATGTTTTGGTTTTCTTGCGGCGATGTCAGATTATTTGGTTTTACGACGGCGATGTCGGATGTTTTGGTTTTTTGGCGGCGATGTCAGATTATTTGGTTTTCTGGCGGCGATGTTGGATATTTTGGTTTTCTTGTGGCGATGTCAGATTATTTGGCTATCCGGCGGCGATGTTGGATGTTTTGGTTTTCTGGCGGCGATATCACATGATTTGGTTTTCCAGCGGCGATGTCAGATGTTTTCGTTTTCTGACGGCGATGTCAGATTATTTGGTTTTCTGACAGCGATGTTGGAGATTTTGGTTTTCCGCCGGCGATGTCGGATGTTTTGGTTTTTTGGCAGCGATGTAAGATTATTTGGTTTTCCGGCGGCGATGTCAGGTGTTTTGGATTTCTGACGGCGATGTCAGATTATTTGGTTTTCCGAAGGCGATGTTGGATGCTTTGGTTTTCCGGCAGCGATGTCGGATGTTTTGGTTTTCTAGCGGCAATGTCAAATTTTTTGGTTTTTCGACGGCGATGACAAATATTTTGGTTTTCTGGCGGCGATGTCAGATTGTTTGGTTTTTCGGCGGAGATGTTGGACGTTTTGGTTTTCTGGCGGCGATGTCAGGTTATTTGGTTTTCCAGGGGAGATGTTGGATGTTTTGGTTTTCCGGCGGCGATGTCGGATGTTTTGGTTTTCTGGCGACAATGTCAGATTATTTGGTATTCCAGCGGCGATGTCAGATATTTTGGTTTTCAGGCGACGATGTCAGATTATTTGGTTTTCCGACGGCGATGTCAGATGTTTTGGTTTTCCGACGGCGATGTCAGATTTTTTGGTTTTCTGGCGGCGATGTCAGATTATTTGGTTTTCCAGCGGTGATGTCAGATGTTTTGGTTTTCTGGAAGGAATGTCAGATTATTTGGTTTTCCGGCGGTGATGTCAGATATTTTGGTTTTCTGGCGACGATGTCAGATTATTTGGTTTTCCGGCGGCGATGTCAGATGTTTTGGTTTTCTGGCGGCGATGTCAGATTATTTGGTTTTCCGGCGGCGATGTCGGTTGTTTTGGTTTTCTGGCGACGATGTCAGATTTTTTGGTTTTGCAGCGGCGATGTCGGTTGTTTTGGTTTTCTGGCGACGATGTAAGATTATTTGGTTTTCCGACGGCGATGACGGATGTTTTGGTTTTCTGGCTGCGATGTCTGGTTATTTGGTTTTCCGGTGGAGATGTTGGATGTTTTGGTATTCCGGCGGCGATGTCGGATGTTTTGGTTTTCTGGTGGCAATGTCAGATTATTTTGTATTCCAACGGCGATGTCAGATATTTTGGTTTTCTGGCGACGATGTCAGATTATTTGGTTTTCCGACGGCGATGTCAAATGTTTTGGTTTTCTGGCGGCGATGTCAGATTATTTGGTTTTCCGGCGGCGATGTCGGATGTTTTGGTTTTTCTGGTGGTGATATCAGATTATTTGGTTTTCCAACGGCGTTGTTGGATGTTTTGTTTTTCCGGCAGCGATGTCGGATGTTTTGGTTTTCTGGCGGCAATGTCAGATTTTTTTGGTTTTCCCGCGGCGATGTCGGATGTTTTGGTTTTCTGGCGGCGATGTCGGATTATTTGGTTTTCTGGCGCTATGTCAGATTATTGGGTTTTCCGATGGCGATGACGGATGTTTTGGTTTTCTGGCGGCGATGTCAGATTATTTGGTTTTCCGGCGGAGTTGTTGGATGTTTTGGTTTTCCGACAGCGATGTCGGATGTTTTGGTTTTCTGGCGATGATGTCAGATTATTTGGTTTTTCCGATGGCGATGTCAGATGTTTTGGTTTTCTGGCGGCGATGTCGGATTATTTGGTTTTCTGGCGGCGATGTCGGATTATTTGGTTTTCCGGCGGCGATATCAGATTATTTTGGTTTTCGGGCGACGATGTCAGATTATTTGGTTTTCCGACGGCGATGTCAGATGTTTTGGTTTTCCGACGGCGATGTCAGATGTTTTGGTTATTTGGCGGCGATGTCAGATTATTTGGTTTTCCAGCGGTGATGTCGGATGTTTTGGTTTTCTGGCAGGAATGTCAGATTATTTGGTTTTCCGGCGGTGATGTCAGATATTATGGTTTTCTGGCGACGATGTCAGATTATTTGGTTTTCTGGCGGCGATGTCAGGTTATTTGGTTTTCCGGGGGAGATGTTGGATGTTTTGGTTTTCCGGCGGCGATGTCGGATGTTTTGGTTTTCTGGCGGCAATGTCAGATTATTTGGTATTCCAGCGGCGATGTCAGATATTTTGGTTTTCGGGCGACGATGTCAGATTATTTGATTTTCCGACGGCGATGTCAGATGTTTTGGTTTTCCGACGGCGATGTCAGATGTTTTGGTTTTCTGGCGGCGATGTCAGATTATTTGGTTTTCCAGCGGTGATGTCGGATGTTTTGGTTTTCTGGAAGGAATGTCAGATTATTTGGTTTTCCGGCTGTGATGTCAGATATTTTGGTTTTCTGGCGACGATGTCAGATTATTTGGTTTTCCGGCGGCATTGTCAGATGTTTTGGTTTTCTGGCAGCGATGTCAGATTATTTGGTTTTCCGGCGGCGATGTCGGATGTTTTGGTTTTCTGGCAGCAATGTCAGATTTTTTGGTTTTGCAGCGGCGATGTCGGTTGTTTTGGTTTTCTGGCGACGATGTAAGATTATTTGGTTTTCCGACGGCGATGACGGATGTTTTGGTTTTCTGGCTGCGATGTCTGGTTATTTGGTTTTCCGGCGGAGATGTTGGATGTTTTGGTATTCCGGCGGCTTTGTCGGATGTTTTGGTTTTCTGGTGGCAATGTCAGATTATTTTGTATTCCAACGGCGATGTCAGATATTTTGGTTTTCTGGCGACGATGTCAGATTATTTGGTTTTCCGACGGCGATGTCAGATGTTTTGGTTTTCTGGCGGCGATGTCAGATTATTTGGTTTTCCGGCGGCGATGTCGGATGTTTTGGTTTTTCTGGTGGTGATATCAGATTATTTGGTTTTCCAACGGCGTTGTTGGATGTTTTGTTTTTCCGGCAGCGATGTCGGATGTTTTGGTTTTCTGGCGGCAATGTCAGATTTTTTTGGTTTTCCCGCGGCGATGTCGGATGTTTTGGTTTTCTGGCGGCGATGTCAGATTATTTGGTTTTCCGGCGGAGATGTTGGATGTTTTGGTTTTCCGACAGCGATGTCGGATGTTTTGGTTTTCTGGCGATGATGTCAGATTATTTGGTTTTTCCAATGGCGATGTCAGATGTTTTGGTTTTCTGGCGGCGATGTCGGATTATTTGGTTTTCTGGCGGCGATGTCGGATTATTTGGTTTTCCGGCGGCGATATCAGATTATTTTGGTTTTCGGGCGACGATGTCAGACTATTTGGTTTTCCGACGGCGATGTCAGATGTTTTGGTTTTCCGACGGCGATGTCAGATGTTTTGGTTTTCTGGCGGCGATGTCAGATTATTTGGTTTTCCAGCGGTGATGTCGGATGTTTTGGTTTTCTGGCAGGAATGTCAGATTATTTGGTTTTCCGGCGGTGATGTCAGATATTTTGGTTTTCTGGCGACGATGTCAGATTATTTGGTTTTCTGGCGGCGATGTCAAGTTATTTGGTTTTCCGCGGGAGATGTTAGATGTTTTGGTTTTCCGGCGGCGATGTCGGATGTTTTGGTTTTCTGGCGGCAATGTCAGATTATTTGGTATTCCAGCGGCGATGTCAGATATTTTGGTTTTCGGGCGACGATGTCAGATTATTTGGTTTTCCGACGGCGATGTCAGATGTTTTGATTTTCCGACGGCGATGTCAGATGTTTTGGTTTTCTGGCGGCGATGTCAGATTATTTGGTTTTCCAGCGGTGATGTCGGATGTTTTGATTTTCTGGCAGGAATGTCAGATTATTTGGTTTTCCGGCGGTGATGTCAGATATTTTGGTTTTCTGGCGACGATGTCAAATTATTTGGTTTTCCGGCGGCGATGTCGGATGTTTTGGTTTTCTGGCAGCAATGTCATATTTTTTGGTTTTGCAACGGCGATGTCGGTTGTTTTGGTTTTCTGGCGACGATGTAAGATTATTTGGTTTTCCGACGGCGATGACGGATGTTTTGGTTTTCTGGCTGCGACGTTTGGTTATTTGGTTTTCCGGCGGAGATGTTGGATGTTTTGGTATTCCGGCGGCGATGTCGGATGTTTTGGTTTTCTGGTGGCAATGTCAGATTATTTTGTATTCCAACGGCGATGTCAGATATTTTGGTTTTCTGGCGACGATGTCAGATTATTTTGTTTTCCGACGGCGATGTCAGATGTTTTGGTTTTCTGGCGGCGATGTCAGATTATTTGGTTTTCCGGCGGCGATGTCGGATGTTTTGGTTTTTCTGGTGGTGATATCAGATTATTTGGTTTTCCAACGGCGTTGTTGGATGTTTTGTTTTTCCGGCAGCGATGTCGGATGTTTTGGTTTTCTGGCGGCAATGTCAGATTTTTCTGGTTTTCCCGCTGCGATGTCGGATTATTTGGTTTTCTGACAGCGATGTTGGAGATTTTGGTTTTCCGCCGGCGATGTCGGATGTTTTGGTTTTTTGGCAGCGATGTAAGATTATTTGGTTTTCCGGCGGCGATGTCAGGTGTTTTGGATTTCTGACGGCGATGTCAGATTATTTGGTTTTCCGAAGGCGATGTTGGATGCTTTGGTTTTCCGGCAGCGATGTCGGATGTTTTGGTTTTCTAGCGGCAATGTCAAATTTTTTGGTTTTTCGACGGCGATGACAAATATTTTGGTTTTCTGGCGGCGATGTCAGATTGTTTGGTTTTTCGGCGGAGATGTTGGACGTTTTGGTTTTCTGGCGGCGATGTCAGGTTATTTGGTTTTCCAGGGGAGATGTTGGATGTTTTGGTTTTCCGGCGGCGATGTCGGATGTTTTGGTTTTCTGGCGACAATGTCAGATTATTTGGTATTCCAGCGGCGATGTCAGATATTTTGGTTTTCAGGCGACGATGTCAGATTATTTGGTTTTCCGACGGCGATGTCAGATGTTTTGGTTTTCCGACGGCGATGTCAGATTTTTTGGTTTTCTGGCGGCGATGTCAGATTATTTGGTTTTCCAGCGGTGATGTCAGATGTTTTGGTTTTCTGGAAGGAATGTCAGATTATTTGGTTTTCCGGCGGTGATGTCAGATATTTTGGTTTTCTGGCGACGATGTCAGATTATTTGGTTTTCCGGCGGCGATGTCAGATGTTTTGGTTTTCTGGCGGCGATGTCAGATTATTTGGTTTTCCGGCGGCGATGTCGGTTGTTTTGGTTTTCTGGCGACGATGTCAGATTTTTTGGTTTTGCAGCGGCGATGTCGGTTGTTTTGGTTTTCTGGCGACGATGTAAGATTATTTGGTTTTCCGACGGCGATGACGGATGTTTTGGTTTTCTGGCTGCGATGTCTGGTTATTTGGTTTTCCGGCGGAGATGTTGGATGTTTTGGTATTCCGGCGGCGATGTCGGATGTTTTGGTTTTCTGGTGGCAATGTCAGATTATTTTGTATTCCAACGGCGATGTCAGATATTTTGGTTTTCTGGCGACGATGTCAGATTATTTGGTTTTCCGACGGCGATGTCAAATGTTTTGGTTTTCTGGCGGCGATGTCAGATTATTTGGTTTTCCGGCGGCGATGTCGGATGTTTTGGTTTTTCTGGTGGTGATATCAGATTATTTGGTTTTCCAACGGCGTTGTTGGATGTTTTGTTTTTCCGGCAGCGATGTCGGATGTTTTGGTTTTCTGGCGGCAATGTCAGATTTTTTTGGTTTTCCCGCGGCGATGTCGGATGTTTTGGTTTTCTGGCGGCGATGTCGGATTATTTGGTTTTCTGGCGCTATGTCAGATTATTGGGTTTTCCGATGGCGATGACGGATGTTTTGGTTTTCTGGCGGCGATGTCAGATTATTTGGTTTTCCGGCGGAGTTGTTGGATGTTTTGGTTTTCCGACAGCGATGTCGGATGTTTTGGTTTTCTGGCGATGATGTCAGATTATTTGGTTTTTCCGATGGCGATGTCAGATATTTTGGTTTTCTGGCGGCGATGTCGGATTATTTGGTTTTCTGGCGGCGATGTCGGATTATTTGGTTTTCCGGCGGCGATATCAGATTATTTTGGTTTTCGGGCGACGATGTCAGATTATTTGGTTTTCCGACGGCGATGTCAGATGTTTTGGTTTTCCGACGGCGATGTCAGATGTTTTGGTTATTTGGCGGCGATGTCAGATTATTTGGTTTTCCAGCGGTGATGTCGGATGTTTTGGTTTTCTGGCAGGAATGTCAGATTATTTGGTTTTCCGGCGGTGATGTCAGATATTATGGTTTTCTGGCGACGATGTCAAATTATTTGGTTTTCTGGCGGCGATGTCAGGTTATTTGGTTTTCCGGGGGAGATGTTGGATGTTTTGGTTTTCCGGCGGCGATGTCGGATGTTTTGGTTTTCTGGCGGCAATGTCAGATTATTTGGTATTCCAGCGGCGATGTCAGATATTTTGGTTTTCGGGCGACGATGTCAGATTATTTGGTTTTCCGACGGCGATGTCAGATGTTTTGGTTTTCCGACGGCGATGTCAGATGTTTTGGTTTTCTGGCGGCGATGTCAGATTATTTGGTTTTCCAGCGGTGATGTCGGATGTTTTGGTTTTCTGGAAGGAATGTCAGATTATTTGGTTTTCCGGCTGTGATGTCAGATATTTTGGTTTTCTGGCGACGATGTCAGATTATTTGGTTTTCCGGCGGCATTGTCAGATGTTTTGGTTTTCTGGCAGCGATGTCAGATTATTTGGTTTTCCGGCGGCGATGTCGGATGTTTTGGTTTTCTGGCAGCAATGTCAGATTTTTTGGTTTTGCAGCGGCGATGTCGGTTGTTTTGGTTTTCTGGCGACGATGTAAGATTATTTGGTTTTCCGACGGCGATGACGGATGTTTTGGTTTTCTGGCTGCGATGTCTGGTTATTTGGTTTTCCGGCGGAGATGTTGGATGTTTTGGTATTCCGGCGGCTTTGTCGGATGTTTTGGTTTTCTGGTGGCAATGTCAGATTATTTTGTATTCCAACGGCGATGTCAGATATTTTGGTTTTCTGGCGACGATGTCAGATTATTTGGTTTTCCGACGGCGATGTCAGATGTTTTGGTTTTCTGGCGGCGATGTCAGATTATTTGGTTTTCCGGCGGCGATGTCGGATGTTTTGGTTTTTCTGGTGGTGATATCAGATTATTTGGTTTTCCAACGGCGTTGTTGGATGTTTTGTTTTTCCGGCAGCGATGTCGGATGTTTTGGTTTTCTGGCGGCAATGTCAGATTTTTTTGGTTTTCCCGCGGCGATGTCGGATGTTTTGGTTTTCTGGCGGCGATGTCAGATTATTTGGTTTTCCGGCGGAGATGTTGGATGTTTTGGTTTTCCGACAGCGATGTCGGATGTTTTGGTTTTCTGGCGATGATGTCAGATTATTTGGTTTTTCCAATGGCGATGTCAGATGTTTTGGTTTTCTGGCGGCGATGTCGGATTATTTGGTTTTCTGGCGGCGATGTCGGATTATTTGGTATTCCAGCGGCGATGTCAGATATTTTGGTTTTCGGGCGACGATGTCAGATTATTTGGTTTTCCGACGGCGATGTCAGATGTTTTGGTTTTCCGACGGCGATGTCAGATGTTTTGGTTTTCTGGCGGCGATGTCAGATTATTTGGTTTTCCAGCGGTGATGTCGGATGTTTTGATTTTCTGGCAGGAATGTCAGATTATTTGGTTTTCCGGCGGTGATGTCAGATATTTTGGTTTTCTGGCGACGATGTCAAATTATTTGGTTTTCCGGCGGCGATGTCGGATGTTTTGGTTTTCTGGCAGCAATGTCATATTTTTTGGTTTTGCAACGGCGATGTCGGTTGTTTTGGTTTTCTGGCGACGATGTAAGATTATTTGGTTTTCCGACGGCGATGACGGATGTTTTGGTTTTCTGGCTGCGACGTTTGGTTATTTGGTTTTCCGGCGGAGATGTTGGATGTTTTGGTATTCCGGCGGCGATGTCGGATGTTTTGGTTTTCTGGTGGCAATGTCAGATTATTTTGTATTCCAACGGCGATGTCAGATATTTTGGTTTTCTGGCGACGATGTCAGATTATTTTGTTTTCCGACGGCGATGTCAGATGTTTTGGTTTTCTGGCGGCGATGTCAGATTATTTGGTTTTCCGGCGGCGATGTCGGATGTTTTGGTTTTTCTGGTGGTGATATCAGATTATTTGGTTTTCCAACGGCGTTGTTGGATGTTTTGTTTTTCCGGCAGCGATGTCGGATGTTTTGGTTTTCTGGCGGCAATGTCAGATTTTTCTGGTTTTCCCGCTGCGATGTCGGATTATTTGGTTTTCTGACAGCGATGTTGGAGATTTTGGTTTTCCGCCGGCGATGTCGGATGTTTTGGTTTTTTGGCAGCGATGTAAGATTATTTGGTTTTCCGGCGGCGATGTCAGGTGTTTTTGATTTCTGACGGCGATGTCAGATTATTTGGTTTTCCGAAGGCGATGTTGGATGCTTTGGTTTTCCGGCAGCGATGTCGGATGTTTTGGTTTTCTAGCGGCAATGTCAAATTTTTTGGTTTTTCGACGGCGATGACAAATATTTTGGTTTTCTGGCGGCGATGTCAGATTGTTTGGTTTTTCGGCGGAGATGTTGGACGTTTTGGTTTTCTGGCGGCGATGTCAGGTTATTTGGTTTTCCAGGGGAGATGTTGGATGTTTTGGTTTTCCGGCGGCGATGTCGGATGTTTTGGTTTTCTGGCGACAATGTCAGATTATTTGGTATTCCAGCGGCGATGTCAGATATTTTGGTTTTCAGGCGACGATGTCAGATTATTTGGTTTTCCGACGGCGATGTCAGATGTTTTGGTTTTCCGACGGCGATGTCAGATTTTTTGGTTTTCTGGCGGCGATGTCAGATTATTTGGTTTTCCAGCGGTGATGTCAGATGTTTTGGTTTTCTGGAAGGAATGTCAGATTATTTGGTTTTCCGGCGGTGATGTCAGATATTTTGGTTTTCTGGCGACGATGTCAGATTATTTGGTTTTCCGGCGGCGATGTCAGATGTTTTGGTTTTCTGGCGGCGATGTCAGATTATTTGGTTTTCCGGCGGCGATGTCGGTTGTTTTGGTTTTCTGGCGACGATGTCAGATTTTTTGGTTTTGCAGCGGCGATGTCGGTTGTTTTGGTTTTCTGGCGACGATGTAAGATTATTTGGTTTTCCGACGGCGATGACGGATGTTTTGGTTTTCTGGCTGCGATGTCTGGTTATTTGGTTTTCCGGCGGAGATGTTGGATGTTTTGGTATTCCGGCGGCGATGTCGGATGTTTTGGTTTTCTGGTGGCAATGTCAGATTATTTTGTATTCCAACGGCGATGTCAGATATTTTGGTTTTCTGGCGACGATGTCAGATTATTTGGTTTTCCGACGGCGATGTCAAATGTTTTGGTTTTCTGGCGGCGATGTCAGATTATTTGGTTTTCCGGCGGCGATGTCGGATGTTTTGGTTTTTCTGGTGGTGATATCAGATTATTTGGTTTTCCAACGGCGTTGTTGGATGTTTTGTTTTTCCGGCAGCGATGTCGGATGTTTTGGTTTTCTGGCGGCAATGTCAGATTTTTTTGGTTTTCCCGCGGCGATGTCGGATGTTTTGGTTTTCTGGCGGCGATGTCGGATTATTTGGTTTTCTGGCGCTATGTCAGATTATTGGGTTTTCCGATGGCGATGACGGATGTTTTGGTTTTCTGGCGGCGATGTCAGATTATTTGGTTTTCCGGCGGAGTTGTTGGATGTTTTGGTTTTCCGACAGCGATGTCGGATGTTTTGGTTTTCTGGCGATGATGTCAGATTATTTGGTTTTTCCGATGGTGATGTCAGATGTTTTGGTTTTCTGGCGGCGATGTCGGATTATTTGGTTTTCTGGCGGCGATGTCGGATTATTTGGTTTTCCGGCGGCGATATCAGATTATTTTGGTTTTCGGGCGACGATGTCAGATTATTTGGTTTTCCGACGGCGATGTCAGATGTTTTGGTTTTCCGACGGCGATGTCAGATGTTTTGGTTATTTGGCGGCGATGTCAGATTATTTGGTTTTCCAGCGGTGATGTCGGATGTTTTGGTTTTCTGGCAGGAATGTCAGATTATTTGGTTTTCCGGCGGTGATGTCAGATATTATGGTTTTCTGGCGACGATGTCAAATTATTTGGTTTTCTGGCGGCGATGTCAGGTTATTTGGTTTTCCGGGGGAGATGTTGGATGTTTTGGTTTTCCGGCGGCGATGTCGGATGTTTTGGTTTTCTGGCGGCAATGTCAGATTATTTGGTATTCCAGCGGCGATGTCAGATATTTTGGTTTTCGGGCGACGATGTCAGATTATTTGGTTTTCCGACGGCGATGTCAGATGTTTTGGTTTTCCGACGGCGATGTCAGATGTTTTGGTTTTCTGGCGGCGATGTCAGATTATTTGGTTTTCCAGCGGTGATGTCGGATGTTTTGGTTTTCTGGAAGGAATGTCAGATTATTTGGTTTTCCGGCTGTGATGTCAGATATTTTGGTTTTCTGGCGACGATGTCAGATTATTTGGTTTTCCGGCGGCATTGTCAGATGTTTTGGTTTTCTGGCAGCGATGTCAGATTATTTGGTTTTCCGGCGGCGATGTCGGATGTTTTGGTTTTCTGGCAGCAATGTCAGATTTTTTGGTTTTGCAGCGGCGATGTCGGTTGTTTTGGTTTTCTGGCGACGATGTAAGATTATTTGGTTTTCCGACGGCGATGACGGATGTTTTGGTTTTCTGGCTGCGATGTCTGGTTATTTGGTTTTCCGGCGGAGATGTTGGATGTTTTGGTATTCCGGCGGCTTTGTCGGATGTTTTGGTTTTCTGGTGGCAATGTCAGATTATTTTGTATTCCAACGGCGATGTCAGATATTTTGGTTTTCTGGCGACGATGTCAGATTATTTGGTTTTCCGACGGCGATGTCAGATGTTTTGGTTTTCTGGCGGCGATGTCAGATTATTTGGTTTTCCGGCGGCGATGTCGGATGTTTTGGTTTTTCTGGTGGTGATATCAGATTATTTGGTTTTCCAACGGCGTTGTTGGATGTTTTGTTTTTCCGGCAGCGATGTCGGATGTTTTGGTTTTCTGGCGGCAATGTCAGATTTTTTTGGTTTTCCCGCGGCGATGTCGGATTTTTTGGTTTTCTGGCGGCGATGTCAGATTATTTGGTTTTCCGGCGGAGATGTTGGATGTTTTGGTTTTCCGACAGCGATGTCGGATGTTTTGGTTTTCTGGCGATGATGTCAGATTATTTGGTTTTTCCAATGGCGATGTCAGATGTTTTGGTTTTCTGGCGGCGATGTCGGATTATTTGGTTTTCTGGCGGCGATGTCGGATTATTTGGTTTTCCGGCGGCGATATCAGATTATTTTGGTTTTCGGGCGACGATGTCAGATTATTTGGTTTTCCGACGGCGATGTCAGATGTTTTGGTTTTCCGACGGCGATGTCAGATGTTTTGGTTTTCTGGCGGCGATGTCAGATTATTTGGTTTTCCAGCGGTGATGTCGGATGTTTTGGTTTTCTGGCAGGAATGTCAGATTATTTGGTTTTCCGGCGGTGATGTCAGATATTTTGGTTTTCTGGCGACGATGTCAGATTATTTGGTTTTCTGGCGGCGATGTCAGGTTATTTGGTTTTCCGCGGGAGATGATAGATGTTTTGGTTTTCCGGCGGCGATGTCGGATGTTTTGGTTTTCTGGCGGCAATGTCAGATTATTTGGTATTCCAGCGGCGATGTCAGATATTTTGGTTTTCGGGCGACGATGTCAGATTATTTGGTTTTCCGACGGCGATGTCAGATGTTTTGATTTTCCGACGGCGATGTCAGATGTTTTGGTTTTCTGGCGGCGATGTCAGATTATTTGGTTTTCCAGCGGTGATGTCGGATGTTTTGATTTTCTGGCAGGAATGTCAGATTATTTGGTTTTCCGGCGGTGATGTCAGATATTTTAGTTTTCTGGCGACGATGTCAGATTATTTGGTTTTCCGGCGGCGATGTCGGATGTTTTGGTTTTCTGGCAGCGATGTCAGATTATTTGGTTTTCCGGCGGCGATGTCGGATGTTTTGGTTTTCTGGCAGCAATGTCAGATTTTTTGGTTTTGCAGCGGCGATGTCGGTTGTTTTGGTTTTCTGGCGACGATGTAAGATTATTTGGTTTTCCGACGGCGATGACGGATGTTTTGGTTTTCTGGCTGCGATGTCTGGTTATTTGGTTTTCCGGCGGAGATGTTGGATGTTTTGGTATTCCGGCGGCTTTGTCGGATGTTTTGGTTTTCTGGTGGCAATGTCAGATTATTTTGTATTCCAACGGCGATGTCAGATATTTTGGTTTTCTGGCGACGATGTCAGATTATTTGGTTTTCCGACGGCGATGTCAGATGTTTTGGTTTTCTGGCGGCGATGTCAGATTATTTGGTTTTCCGGCGGCGATGTCGGATGTTTTGGTTTTTCTGGTGGTGATATCAGATTATTTGGTTTTCCAACGGCGTTGTTGGATGTTTTGTTTTTCCGGCAGCGATGTCGGATGTTTTGGTTTTCTGGCGGCAATGTCAGATTTTTTTGGTTTTCCCGCGGCGATGTCGGATTTTTTGGTTTTCTGGCGGCGATGTCAGATTATTTGGTTTTCCGGCGGAGATGTTGGATGTTTTGGTTTTCCGACAGCGATGTCGGATGTTTTGGTTTTCTGGCGATGATGTCAGATTATTTGGTTTTTCCAATGGCGATGTCAGATGTTTTGGTTTTCTGGCGGCGATGTCGGATTATTTGGTTTTCTGGCGGCGATGTCGGATTATTTGGTTTTCCGGCGGCGATATCAGATTATTTTGGTTTTCGGGCGACGATGTCAGATTATTTGGTTTTCCGACGGCGATGTCAGATGTTTTGGTTTTCCGACGGCGATGTCAGATGTTTTGGTTTTCTGGCGGCGATGTCAGATTATTTGGTTTTCCAGCGGTGATGTCGGATGTTTTGGTTTTCTGGCAGGAATGTCAGATTATTTGGTTTTCCGGCGGTGATGTCAGATATTTTGGTTTTCTGGCGACGATGTCAGATTATTTGGTTTTCTGGCGGCGATGTCAGGTTATTTGGTTTTCCGCGGGAGATGTTAGATGTTTTGGTTTTCCGGCGGCGATGTCGGATGTTTTGGTTTTCTGGCGGCAATGTCAGATTATTTGGTATTCCAGCGGCGATGTCAGATATTTTGGTTTTCGGGCGACGATGTCAGATTATTTGGTTTTCCGACGGCGATGTCAGATGTTTTGATTTTCCGACGGCGATGTCAGATGTTTTGGTTTTCTGGCGGCGATGTCAGATTATTTGGTTTTCCAGCGGTGATGTCGGATGTTTTGATTTTCTGGCAGGAATGTCAGATTATTTGGTTTTCCGGCGGTGATGTCAGATATTTTGGTTTTCTGGCGACGATGTCAAATTATTTGGTTTTCCGGCGGCGATGTCGGATGTTTTGGTTTTCTGGCAGCAATGTCATATTTTTTGGTTTTGCAACGGCGATGTCGGTTGTTTTGGTTTTCTGGCGACGATGTAAGATTATTTGGTTTTCCGACGGCGATGACGGATGTTTTGGTTTTCTGGCTGCGACGTTTGGTTATTTGGTTTTTCGGCGGAGATGTTGGATGTTTTGGTATTCCGGCGGCGATGTCGGATGTTTTGGTTTTCTGGTGGCAATGTCAGATTATTTTGTATTCCAACGGCGATGTCAGATATTTTGGTTTTTTGGCGACGATGTCAGATTATTTTGTTTTCCGACGGCGATGTCAGATGTTTTGGTTTTCTGGCGGCGATGTCAGATTATTTGGTTTTCCGGCGGCGATGTCGGATGTTTTGGTTTTTCTGGTGGTGATATCAGATTATTTGGTTTTCCAACGGCGTTGTTGGATGTTTTGTTTTTCCGGCAGCGATGTCGGATGTTTTGGTTTTCTGGCGGCAATGTCAGATTTTTCTGGTTTTCCCGCTGCGATGTCGGATTATTTGGTTTTCTGACAGCGATGTTGGAGATTTTGGTTTTCCGCCGGCGATGTCGGATGTTTTGGTTTTTTGGCAGCGATGTAAGATTATTTGGTTTTCCGGCGGCGATGTCAGGTGTTTTGGATTTCTGACGGCGATGTCAGATTATTTGGTTTTCCGAAGGCGATGTTGGATGCTTTGGTTTTCCGGCAGCGATGTCGGATGTTTTGGTTTTCTAGCGGCAATGTCAAATTTTTTGGTTTTTCGACGGCGATGACAAATATTTTGGTTTTCTGGCGGCGATGTCAGATTGTTTGGTTTTTCGGCGGAGATGTTGGACGTTTTGGTTTTCTGGCGGCGATGTCAGGTTATTTGGTTTTCCAGGGGAGATGTTGGATGTTTTGGTTTTCCGGCGGCGATGTCGGATGTTTTGGTTTTCTGGCGACAATGTCAGATTATTTGGTATTCCAGCGGCGATGTCAGATATTTTAGTTTTCAGGCGACGATGTCAGATTATTTGGTTTTCCGACGGCGATGTCAGATGTTTTGGTTTTCCGACGGCGATGTCAGATTTTTTGGTTTTCTGGCGGCGATGTCAGATTATTTGGTTTTCCAGCGGTGATGTTAGATGTTTTAGTTTTCTGGAAGGAATGTCAGATTATTTGGTTTTCCGGCGGTGATGTCAGATATTTTGGTTTTCTGGCGACAATGTCAGATTATTTGGTTTTCCGGCGGCGATGTCAGATGTTTTGGTTTTCTGGCGGCGATGTCAGATTATTTGGTTTTCCGGCGGCGATGTCGGTTGTTTTGGTTTTCTGGCGACGATGTCAGATTTTTTGGTTTTGCAGCGGCGATGTCGGTTGTTTTGGTTTTCTGGCGACGATGTAAGATTATTTGGTTTTCCGACGGCGATGACGGATGTTTTGGTTTTCTGGCTGCGATGTCTGGTTATTTGGTTTTCCGGCGGAGATGTTGGATGTTTTGGTATTCCGGCGGCGATGTCGGATGTTTTGGTTTTCTGGTGGCAATGTCAGATTATTTTGTATTCCAACGGCGATGTCAGATATTTTGGTTTTCTGGCGACGATGTCAGATTATTTGGTTTTCCGACGGCGATGTCAAATGTTTTGGTTTTCTGGCGGCGATGTCAGATTATTTGGTTTTCCGGCGGCGATGTCGGATGTTTTGGTTTTTCTGGTGGTGATATCAGATTATTTGGTTTTCCAACGGCGTTGTTGGATGTTTTGTTTTTCCGGCAGCGATGTCGGATGTTTTGGTTTTCTGGCGGCAATGTCAGATTTTTTTGGTTTTCCCGCGGCGATGTCGGATGTTTTGGTTTTCTGGCGGCGATGTCGGATTATTTGGTTTTCTGGCGCTATGTCAGATTATTGGGTTTTCCGATGGCGATGACGGATGTTTTGGTTTTCTGGCGGCGATGTCAGATTATTTGGTTTTCCGGCGGAGTTGTTGGATGTTTTGGTTTTCCGACAGCGATGTCGGATGTTTTGGTTTTCTGGCGATGATGTCAGATTATTTGGTTTTTCCGATGGCGATGTCAGATGTTTTGGTTTTCTGGCGGCGATGTCGGATTATTTGGTTTTCTGGCGGCGATGTCGGATTATTTGGTTTTCCGGCGGCGATATCAGATTATTTTGGTTTTCGGGCGACGATGTCAGATTATTTGGTTTTCCGACGGCGATGTCAGATGTTTTGGTTTTCCGACGGCGATGTCAGATGTTTTGGTTATTTGGCGGCGATGTCAGATTATTTGGTTTTCCAGCGGTGATGTCGGATGTTTTGGTTTTCTGGCAGGAATGTCAGATTATTTGGTTTTCCGGCGGTGATGTCAGATATTATGGTTTTCTGGCGACGATGTCAGATTATTTGGTTTTCTGGCGGCGATGTCAGGTTATTTGGTTTTCCGGGGGAGATGTTGGATGTTTTGGTTTTCCGGCGGCGATGTCGGATGTTTTGGTTTTCTGGCGGCAATGTCAGATTATTTGGTATTCCAGCGGCGATGTCAGATATTTTGGTTTTCGGGCGACGATGTCAGATTATTTGGTTTTCCGACGGCGATGTCAGATGTTTTGGTTTTCCGACGGCGATGTCAGATGTTTTGGTTTTCTGGCGGCGATGTCAGATTATTTGGTTTTCCAGCGGTGATGTCGGATGTTTTGGTTTTCTGGAAGGAATGTCAGATTATTTGGTTTTCCGGCTGTGATGTCAGATATTTTGGTTTTCTGGCGACGATGTCAGATTATTTGGTTTTCCGGCGGCATTGTCAGATGTTTTGGTTTTCTGGCAGCGATGTCAGATTATTTGGTTTTCCGGCGGCGATGTCGGATGTTTTGGTTTTCTGGCAGCAATGTCAGATTTTTTGGTTTTGCAGCGGCGATGTCGGTTGTTTTGGTTTTCTGGCGACGATGTAAGATTATTTGGTTTTCCGACGGCGATGACGGATGTTTTGGTTTTCTGGCTGCGATGTCTGGTTATTTGGTTTTCCGGCGGAGATGTTGGATGTTTTGGTATTCCGGCGGCTTTGTCGGATGTTTTGGTTTTCTGGTGGCAATGTCAGATTATTTTGTATTCCAACGGCGATGTCAGATATTTTGGTTTTCTGGCGACGATGTCAGATTATTTGGTTTTCCGACGGCGATGTCAGATGTTTTGGTTTTCTGGCGGCGATGTCAGATTATTTGGTTTTCCGGCGGCGATGTCGGATGTTTTGGTTTTTCTGGTGGTGATATCAGATTATTTGGTTTTCCAACGGCGTTGTTGGATGTTTTGTTTTTCCGGCAGCGATGTCGGATGTTTTGGTTTTCTGGCGGCAATGTCAGATTTTTTTGGTTTTCCCGCGGCGATGTCGGATGTTTTGGTTTTCTGGCGGCGATGTCAGATTATTTGGTTTTCCGGCGGAGATGTTGGATGTTTTGGTTTTCCGACAGCGATGTCGGATGTTTTGGTTTTCTGGCGATGATGTCAGATTATTTGGTTTTTCCAATGGCGATGTCAGATGTTTTGGTTTTCTGGCGGCGATGTCGGATTATTTGGTTTTATGGCGGCGATGTCGGATTATTTGGTTTTCCGGCGGCGATATCAGATTATTTTGGTTTTCGGGCGACGATGTCAGATTATTTGGTTTTCCGACGGCGATGTCAGATGTTTTGGTTTTCCGACGGCGATGTCAGATGTTTTGGTTTTCTGGCGGCGATGTCAGATTATTTGGTTTTCCAGCGGTGATGTCGGATGTTTTGGTTTTCTGGCAGGAATGTCAGATTATTTGGTTTTCCGGCGGTGATGTCAGATATTTTGGTTTTCTGGCGACGATGTCAGATTATTTGGTTTTCTGGCGGCGATGTCAGGTTATTTGGTTTTCCGCGGGAGATGTTAGATGTTTTGGTTTTCCGGCGGCGATGTCGGATGTTTTGGTTTTCTGGCGGCAATGTCAGATTATTTGGTATTCCAGCGGCGATGTCAGATATTTTGGTTTTCGGGCGACGATGTCAGATTATTTGGTTTTCCGACGGCGATGTCAGATGTTTTGATTTTCCGACGGCGATGTCAGATGTTTTGGTTTTCTGGCGGCGATGTCAGATTATTTGGTTTTCCAGCGGTGATGTCGGATGTTTTGATTTTCTGGCAGGAATGTCAGATTATTTGGTTTTCCGGCGGTGATGTCAGATATTTTGGTTTTCTGGCGACGATGTCAAATTATTTGGTTTTCCGGCGGCGATGTCGGATGTTTTGGTTTTCTGGCAGCAATGTCATATTTTTTGGTTTTGCAACGGCGATGTCGGTTGTTTTGGTTTTCTGGCGACGATGTAAGATTATTTGGTTTTCCGACGGCGATGACGGATGTTTTGGTTTTCTGGCTGCGACGTTTGGTTATTTGGTTTTCCGGCGGAGATGTTGGATGTTTTGGTATTCCGGCGGCGATGTCGGATGTTTTGGTTTTCTGGTGGCAATGTCAGATTATTTTGTATTCCAACGGCGATGTCAGATATTTTGGTTTTCTGGCGACGATGTCAGATTATTTTGTTTTCCGACGGCGATGTCAGATGTTTTGGTTTTCTGGCGGCGATGTCAGATTATTTGGTTTTCCGGCGGCGATGTCGGATGTTTTGGTTTTTCTGGTGGTGATATCAGATTATTTGGTTTTCCAACAGCGTTGTTAGATGTTTTGTTTTTCCGGCAGCGATGTCGGATGTTTTGGTTTTCTGGCGGCAATGTCAGATTTTTCTGGTTTTCCCGCTGCGATGTCGGATTATTTGGTTTTCTGACAGCGATGTTGGAGATTTTGGTTTTCCGCCGGCGATGTCGGATGTTTTGGTTTTTTGGCAGCGATGTAAGATTATTTGGTTTTCCGGCGGCGATGTCAGGTGTTTTGGATTTCTGACGGCGATGTCAGATTATTTGGTTTTCCGAAGGCGATGTTGGATGCTTTGGTTTTCCGGCAGCGATGTCGGATGTTTTGGTTTTCTAGCGGCAATGTCAAATTTTTTGGTTTTTCGACGGCGATGACAAATATTTTGGTTTTCTGGCGGCGATGTCAGATTGTTTGGTTTTTCGGCGGAGATGTTGGACGTTTTGGTTTTCTGGCGGCGATGTCAGGTTATTTGGTTTTCCAGGGGAGATGTTGGATGTTTTGGTTTTCCGACGGCGATGTCGGATGTTTTGGTTTTCTGGCGACAATGTCAGATTATTTGGTATTCCAGCGGCGATGTCAGATATTTTAGTTTTCAGGCGACGATGTCAGATTATTTGGTTTTCCGACGGCGATGTCAGATGTTTTGGTTTTCCGACGGCGATGTCAGATTTTTTGGTTTTCTGGCGGCGATGTCAGATTATTTGGTTTTCCAGCGGTGATGTCAGATGTTTTGGTTTTCTGGAAGGAATGTCAGATTATTTGGTTTTCCGGCGGTGATGTCAGATATTTTGGTTTTCTGGCGACGATGTCAGATTATTTGGTTTTCCGGCGGCGATGTCAGATGTTTTGGTTTTCTGGCGGCGATGTCAGATTATTTGGTTTTCCGGCGGCGATGTCGGTTGTTTTGGTTTTCTGGCGACGATGTCAGATTTTTTGGTTTTGCAGCGGCGATGTCGGTTGTTTTGGTTTTCTGGCGACGATGTAAGATTATTTGGTTTTCCGACGGCGATGACGGATGTTTTGGTTTTCTGGCTGCGATGTCTGGTTATTTGGTTTTCCGGCGGAGATGTTGGATGTTTTGGTATTCCGGCAGCGATGTCGGATGTTTTGGTTTTCTGGTGGCAATGTCAGATTATTTTGTATTCCAACGGCGATGTCAGATATTTTGGTTTTCTGGCGACGATGTCAGATTATTTGGTTTTCCGACGGCGATGTCAAATGTTTTGGTTTTCTGGCGGCGATGTCAGATTATTTTGTTTTCCGGCGGCGATGTCGGATGTTTTGGTTTTTCTGGTGGTGATATCA
>CAWUDS030000989.1:0-49485 GCA_963859935.3 Lathyrus sativus | reverse complement strand
AATTGGATATACCTTTGGATTTCTTGATTTGTGTGTTATTGTGTAGGAATTAGGCTTGATCATCATGAAAAAGACACAAAAGAATGGAAAAAAAATCCAAAGAAAATATGTTGATGTCAGGGGTCGTTGTGCGAGCTGCTAGCGAAGTGAAGGCGAGCTCAAAATTCGAGCACAAAAGACTAATTGAAAGCGAGCCAGGAAAAAAATGGCAGTAGCTTTTAGCCTCAGTGTG
This sequence comes from Lathyrus sativus, assembly GCA_963859935.3. Lineage (NCBI taxonomy): Eukaryota > Viridiplantae > Streptophyta > Magnoliopsida > Fabales > Fabaceae > Lathyrus > Lathyrus sativus. The sequence goes on along the minus strand of CAWUDS030000989.1, from coordinate 49,253 downwards.
AGGATTGAGTGAGATAGCTCGCAGTGTGAGCTCAGATATTTCTGAGGGGCAGTTTAACTATTCCAGAGGCATTTGGAGTGCCTAAAAAGGGAGCTCGTTGTGCGAGCTAGTGCAGAATTAGAGAGATATTTATGCAATTTTATTACTTTTTGCGACACATTCCTTTTTACATTGTTAGAAACTCTTAGACAAAATATTTCTTTGGAGCACAAAAACCCAAAGTTCTTCATTTCTTCATCAAGAAGTGATCTTTATCAAATAGAAGCTGGATTCTCATCCATTATCGATTCTTCATCGTGGATGCACATTCATCTTCTATCATTCCTTATGAAACAAGCTACCATGGTGATGGGTAGCTAAATCCTTTGTATTAAGGGTAGATGTAGCCTTCCTTGATCTTGTATGTATTTTCTTTAATCTTTTGTATGTGAACAAATTGATGGTTAATATATGGTGAATATCTTTGTTCTTTATGATATATCTTTGTTTTGAATCACTTTAGACATAGGTTTTGCAAAACTTGATCTAAGATATTCTTCTATCATTGAACAAACTCTGGACATAAATTTGTGAGTTGATATTTGCTTTGTATCAATCTAAAAGATTATTATATTGATTGTTATCATGAGACATCATCTAGTGATGAATATAATAATACTCACGAAACCGCTTTAGACATAAACGGTATTGAGAGGGTAATGATTATATGCAAGTTAGGTTGATAAAATATATTCTTGATATGCTTTGTTAAACAAACATCTTTCTAGAATTTACTCTTTGCTAATAAAACTTGTGAAAACTTATGAGACCAAACAAAACACCTTTGAAAAACTTACTTAAAACTATTTGAACTATAGAACGACAAGTGATAACAGAATAATCCCTAGGGAGATGATAAAACAACTTTCACCACCTTATATGCTTTCAACAAAATGACGCAGTTGCCGAGGATTGTTGATTGATATTGCAAGCATTGCAATGGTTTATATTGTTTTAAGCTTTGTATTGTTATCTCTTACCTCAGTTCATATTCTTTGTGCTAGTTAATTTGTTTGGTTAGTCATTCAAATATCTGTTTGTGTGAGGAAGTGTACCTGCAGACTAACTTCTATTTGATCCAGAGATTGATAGAATTGTGCAGAGACTTAATAGAAAAACTAGAAGACAAAGGCAACTAGCTAAAGAAAGAAAGAAGCGTGAAGGAAATTCTTCAAGTAATCCACCAAATACTCTTATTGTTACGCCAATCATGGTAGAAGTACCTCCTCCACCACCTCCAAGAGGTCCATGCACCAATAGCCCGTGACATAATGCTCAGTTTACTTGCAATGCAAACAATGGAAGGCACTCAGAGATGAAAACGGGAATTCTTCAACTCTTATATTCAAATTCCTTTATCGGGATAGATCACGAAGACCCGTTAACTCATCTTACTAAGTTTTACGAGATTGCGGGAGCAACGGAAGCTCTAGAAGCGGAAGAGGAATCATTGTTCAAGAGGTTATTCCCTCAATCCTTGATAGGGAAGTATAAGGAATGGTATCTTGACCAATCAACTCTTGTGATGATAGATTGAAATTTGTTGGAGAAGAAATTTCTTGAAAGATTCTTTCCTCACAATAGATTCATGGAGGCTAAGATGGAAATTTTCGTATTTTTTCAAGGTGGTAATGAATCTCTCAATGAAGCGTGGGAGATGTTCAAATCTATGTTGCAAAAATGTAAAGGCCACGATCGGTTCACAAAACTCTCTTAGATGCTACCTTGGGCGGATCTTTAATGTCAAAGAGTATGGATGACACATTTTCCATCATTGATAGGTGTCGCGGTGAAATTTGGATACCAAACTATTAATTAGTTTGAATCTTTAATTCATTTTGCAACCGAACTTTGATTTGTCCAAAGGAAGGTATAAAGATCGAAATACCCACAATGCAATGCAAATGAAAGCTAGAGAGTTATAGGTTCGGGGGTCGGTTAAACTTAGGGAAGGTGCTAGCATCCTAAGTTTCTGTAGTACTCTACAGGAACCTCTTGTTTTATATTGTTTATTGCTAAGTGTTTATCTACCTAATGGCTGAAAGACCTAGGGATCTAACCTGATCAGAAGGGGATCACGGGCTGGCCACACGCTGTTGGACCGCTACCTGTTCACCGATGATGAGGAGGAGAAGGGGGGGTGTACCTGCAAAACACTCTGATGCTAAAGTAAGGAGTTGGGCAGAGCGAGAGCAAAGTACAGAAAAGGGAAATATGTGAATTACTTGACCCTCTTGAGGAAGAGGGTATTTATAGAGAGACCCCAGCGCTGGGCCAACGGTCACTTGCGTTGGGCTGGATTGCCAGGCCCATCCCAGGTGACTGCTAGGGCTTACGTGGCGTAGTGAAGACCAGAATATGGTCTTCGCCCTAGTTCAACTGTCCCGTGATCTCCGGAAAGTGGGTTTGACCTGCTCTTTCGGAGGTGGGCAGTTGGTTAGGTGACATGTCCTCGCGGAGGGGAGCACGTGGAGAACGTGCACCGGGCACGTTGTTCTCTCCGCGGAGGGGAGCTCGGGAGGTTCCCCGGAGGCAGGTTGTTCTCCCCGCGGAGGGGAGAACGCGAGGATGTGGAGGAACCAAAGGTCTTGCTCGATGGACCGGGGTGTGCCCTGTTCGGCCGACAAAGAGGATGTTGAGACGCTACAGGGCGCGTCGTCCATCCCGGCGGGGAGCGTGCCCTGCCCGTCCTATGGGGCGCGTGTGCCCGGTCGGGCTAGTCCACTTAATGGGCCATGTGCATTATTGGGCTGGACTGCGAGGCTGGGCCCAGACCAGAACATGAGCCCCCCAAGTCGAAGCTCTGTGGTGAAAGAGCGAGGACTTAAGGTCGCTGTGTCGGGGAGAGAGGTAGCGAAACGGGAGGTTCTTCGGGTTTGTGCACGATGGAACGTGCGCTCGCGCGTGGGTCTCCCCATTGTCGGCAGAGCGGGGCGAAGGCAGGTGAAAGGACACGATTGTCAGGTTGCCGCCATGTGTCGCGCGTTAAGTGGTAGTAGGGGCGGCTACCCTAGGTCATTTAAGAGCCTAGCGTCGCTTTGAATCCCGCGCCGGGTTATAAATATGGGGGTCCCCGCTCATTTTTCTACTTTCCACCTTGCTATCTTACCTGCGAAGCTCTGAGATTCCTGCTCGTCCGCCGTTGCCATCGATCGCCGCCACACCGTTTAGTTCTTCCTCCCATTCGCCGCCGTTACAAGTGAGTTTTTCTTTCTCTTCTCCTTTTATTTCTGTTGTTTAATTAGGGTCTGTGGTCGGGGCATGATGAATGCCCCGAGGAGAGACGCGAGTTCTTCCATATCTGGCGGCTTTCTGGGTCAGTTCCGATGAATACCCTGGGGAGAATTGGTTGTTCCGGTGAATGTCCCGAGGACGGGGGCTTTCTCCGATGAATGCCCCGGGGACGCGCACTTTTTCCGATGAGTATCCCGAGGAGGGACGATGGGTTGGCCCTTGAATGCCCCGTGGAGGAGCGGCGGGGAGCGCCTGCTCGCTCTCCGCTCTCCCGCCTTTGTCGCCCTTTCACTTGACCTGCGGTGGAAGGGTGGATTTGATCTTGGCTATCGAATTCACCGTTGTCTTCTGCTTTTCAGGTGTAGATGTCGGCCTTGGTACCGGGGACGATGGTCGAAGATAATGAACCCGAGGTCCCGGATTTTGACGAGCGTGTCGTCCCGGTCGAAGAATGGGTGGCCGAAGAGCCGCTGCCCACCCCATCCTGCTTCGTGGCCGACGCATCCGATGTCTACGCTACCGTCGAGGACACGCCTGAAAGGGAGCCGCAACATTGGCAGGTGTACCGCCCGAAGGAGCACCATCGCATCTGCTCGCGATATGGGCGACGGATGTTCCCCATGCACGAGTTCTACTTCAAAGAGGCTCGGCTCAGGTTGCCGTTCTCCGCTTTCCATCTGGGTCTCTTTGATTGGTTACGCTTGGCCCCGTCCCAACTGCACCCCAACGCTCTGGCCTTTATTCGTGCTTTCGAGGTGGTGTGATTTTATCTCGAGGTGGAGCCCACAGTGCCATTGTTTTTTCGCATCTTCCACCTGCAGCGCCAGTCGGTGAACGACCGTCAGGGATGGGTCTCGTTTAAGCAGCCGACCAAGCTCTTCAAGACGTACAGCGATTCTGTTCGAGATTTCAAGGGCCAGTTCTTCCTCGTGAAACCGATCACTCAGGAAGGCTCGAATACTCTTTTCACCGAGGGGGAGCGAATGGTAGACGGCCAGCGGTTCCTCGCGTGGCTCCCCAAGGTACATCTGTTATGGACCTCGGAGCACTTCAACCGTGGTACTGACAGGTATATCGTACGGGCGGGGACCCTCGACGAGAAGGATATGGCCGTGTATATGAAAATAGTTGCCTTTGTGCGGGATCTTCCCCCGTCGAAACTGGTGACGCCCGATGGTCGGTACATCCTCGACGCGCAGGGGAACGTGCGAACCAAGAAGCGGCTGATTAACACTAAGACCCTGCTCGGTTGCGCCACGGGGGCGGCCGCTCTGGACTATCTGGGTATGGACGTTTCTTTTCCTCTGTGATCGTGTGTTCTGCCCGTTGCTAACTCTCTGTTTGTTTTTGCAGCGAACATGTCTTCCGTCGAGGAGCGAGTGAAGAAACTGCGCGCTTCCAGGAACGCCGTGGTCCCGAAGACGCGAGTGAGTCAACTGGTCGGGCAGGAAGCTGTGACGCCGGGCGGTCAGAGTTCATCTTCTTCTCCCCAAGGGAGTCAGTCTCCTACGTCTCAGGGAGCAGCGAAGAGGCCGAGATCCGAGGAGCCTAGCGGTTTGATTGATCTGACGACCAGCTCGGCTGAGGAGGGTTACATTGTCCCGCCGTGCCATCAGCATCCGAGCTATTTTCATGGTGCCCGGTCTCCTACCGTCTCTGCTGGGGAGGTGAAGGATGTCCGTGAGGCCGATCGAGAGTCTCGTCGACGTATCCTGGTGGAGGACTTGGCCGCGATGATGCGAACGTTCACGATGGCCCTTGTGCTGAACGAGGAGGGCTGCTCTGCCGCTGAGCTGTCAAAATTGCAGGGGGACCTTACCTTTATGCAGTCACGTCTGGCCAAGCTTACTGAGGAACTGGAGAAGAGTCAAAAAGATGTTGCTGACCAACGCAAGCGAGCAGAGGGCGCTGAGGGGAAGGTGACCTCGATGGAAGAGAAGCTGGGGGCGGCAACGGCCGAGGTGCAGGCGCTGAAGGTTCGTATGGAAGTCCTGGACAGCGCGCTTCGTCCGGCCGAGGACGAGACAGAGGAGGACCAGCGGTTGATCACACGTGCTGATCTGGTCGCCCGGATTCGGGTGCTAGAGGGTGATTGTTTGGAGGCCGTCGAGGTCGGGTTCAAGAGTGCTGTCGCGCAGATCCAAGTTGTCAACCCCGGCGTCGCGCTGGTCGTGGACGGGATTGGGCCGTATCATGAGATCGTCGGCGGGAAGGTGGTCGACCCCGAGCTTGTCGTTCCCGAGGAGGTCCCCGTGGTTGCTGATCAGGAGGGCGAGGTGGCATAGGTTCCCGGGCCTGCGTGCTCGTAGTTTTTATGGCCTGCGTGCCGACATTTTGTGACTTGTTTTTCTTTGGGCCTGCGCGCCCCGTTCGTGTAATATTAACTACTGGGTTGGTGCCCGTTTTTGCTTAATATATTTTTGTGAATTTTCTAAGTGTGCGCTTGGTATTTGCATGATGTTTATGCTTGTTTTTTCGTATTTATTTGTTTGCTTGAATGATGTTTGGTGTGCATGCTTCGATATGCTCTGGGCCTGTCTGGGTGTTAGCTCGACAAACTTGTTACCAGCGGTGGAGGGAACCGGCCGGTTTGGCCGGCGGTGCGGCCGGACCTTTTCGGGGGTAGTTCTCCCCGTGGCATGGACGTCCCATCGCGAGCTGGGTGTCTTGCCGGTTTTGGTACGGCGGTGGGAAGTCTTGGTCGAGGTGTTCCCCACCGAGCGAGGCCGTCTGCCCGCGCACACAAGAGGCAGGGTTTGCTTTTCTCTGGTCGCTAGTGGACGCATGAGAGTGTGGTGGTACCATGTCGCACCCCAGTGGCCGGGACGATGGGTCGTCGCGGGCAATGTTTTAACTGTAGTACCGCTTAAGTTTCGCGGTGTTCCATGGTCGAGCTAGTAGTTCACCGTGCAGGTTTTCGAGGTAATAGGCCCCGTGCTCCATTTTGTCACGGACACGGTAGGGGCCTTCCCAATTCGCAGCCAGTTTGCCCTCGTGGGAGTCTTTCTGGTTTCTGCGCAGAACTAAGTCGCACGTTTGAAAATCACGTTTTAGGACTTTGCTGTTGTGGTGAAGTGCTACTTGTTGCTTCAGCCAGGCTTCTCGGAGGGCTGCTCCTGAACGGATTTCCTTGACGAGGTTGAGCTCTTCTCGTAGGGCGCCCTCGTTGTCGTCGGTGCCCAGGGGAGCTTCCGTTCGTCTGGATGGTTCGCGTATTTTGACAGGTATCACGGCCTCGGTTCCATACGTGAGGCGAAATGGGGTTTCCCCCGTGGTAGAGTGGGGGGTGGTGCGGTATGCCTAGAGGATGCTGCGGAGCTCTTCGACCCATGCTTGCTTTGCGTCTCCGAGTCGTCGTTTGAGTCCCCTGAGTATGACCCTGTTCGCGGATTCTGCCTGGCCGTTTGTCTGAGGGTGCTCGACCGAGGTGAAGTGGTGTTTGGTTCCGAGCTTGGTGACGAAGTCGCGAAAGTTTTTGTCCGTGAATTGTATGCCGTTGTCAGTGACGATGGCGAGTGGGACCTCGAATCTGGCGAGGATGTTCCGTTTGTAGAATCGGAGTATGTTGTGGGCCGTGGTTTTGGCCAGAGCTTCGGCTTTGATCCATTTGGTGAAGTAGTCGACACCCACGATGAGGTACTTGTTTTGGTAGGATCCTAGGGTGAAGGGCCCGAGGATGTCCAGCCCCCACCAGGCGAACGACCATGGGGATGAGAGGGATGTGAGGTCGGCTGGGGGGGCGAGGTGCATGTCCCCGTGTTGTTGGCATTTGTCACATTGTTTGACGTGTTCCTTCGTGTCCGATTGCATCGAGGGCCAGTAGTAGCCTGCTCGTAGGGCCTTTCGTGCTAGGGATCTTCTGTCGAGGTGCTCCGCGTTGATGCCTTCGTGGATTTCCTCTAGAACGGCTGCACTCTGGGACTTATCTATGCATTTGAGGAGTGGGATTGCGAAGCCTCGGCGATACAGCCTTCCTTCGAGGAGAACGTACGAGCAGGCTCGTCGTCTGGTTGCGCTAGCTTCTTTGGGGTTGGCCGGTGGTGAGGTAGGCGTGGAGTGGGGTCATCCAGTAGTCAGTATCCTCGACGGTGTTAATGTCGAGGAGGGTAGTGGTCGCGCTGGTACTCGGTAGCGACAAAATTTCTTGGATGTCCGACTTGTGGCCGCTTCGCTTTTTGGTGCTTGCCAGCTTGGAGAGGATGTCGGCGCGGGTGTTCTGCTCGCGCGGGACGTGCTGAATCTCGGCTGTGTCGAAACCTCGCAGTTTTTCGGTGATGAGCGCGAGGTATTCGGCGAGGTTGTCGTTCTTTGCTTGATATTCTCCTCGTACTTGCGAAGCGACTAGCTGGGAATCTGTGTAGATTCAGATGTCTCTGGCTCCAAGGTCAGAGGCCAAGCGAAGGCCGGCCAGAAAGGCTTCGTATTCGGCTTGGTTGTTAGTCGTCGGGAAGGCCAGCATGAAGGAGACTTCAATGAGGGTGCCTTCGTCGTTGTCGAGGACGATGCCGGCGCCACTGCCCGTGGAGTTGGAGGAGCCGTCCACGAAAATGGTCCAGATGTGGTTCCTTGTGGTGGGGTCGGGGTCATCTCGGCGACGAAGTCAGCCAAGGCTTGAGCTTTGATGGCGTGCCGGCCCTCGTAGGTGATGTCGAACTCAGAGAGTTCTAGTGACCATTTCAGCATGCGTCTGGCCATGTCGGGGCGGCCGAGGAGCTGGCGGATGGGCTGATCGGTGCAGAGCACGATGGCGTGTGCGAGAAAATAATGTCGGAGCTGGCGTGCTGCTGTGATGTGGGCGAGGGCGACCTTCTCGATCAGCTGATATCGTATTTCGGGGCCGTGGAGGGCTTTGCTAGTAAAGTAGATGGGCTTTTGGCCCTCCCCGACTTTGCTGATGAGGACGGCGCTGACGGCTTCGTTAGCCACAGCCAAATATAGGTATAGGGTTTCGCCCGTCACGGGACGTGTCAGTACTGGTGGTTCGGACAAGACGCGTTTGAGGTGGCAGAGGGCTTGCTCGCATTCGTCCGTCCATTCGAACTTGGTCTCCTTCCTGAGCAGTTTGAAGAATGGGAGGGCGTACTGGGCGGACTTGGCAATGAATCGGGAAAGGGAGGCGAGCACGCCGTTGAGAGATTGGATGGACTTCTTCGTGGTGGGCGTGGCGACATCTGAGAAGGCGTGGCATTTGTCCGAGTTGACTTCGATCCCCCGTTCGGTCAAGTAGTAGCCGAGGAATTTACCGGCGCGGACACCGAAGGTGCATTTCTCTGGGTTGAAGCGCATTCGGCACGTCCTTGCGGTCTCAAAGACTTTCCTGAGGTGTGCCGTGTGGTCGTCCTCCGTGCAAGATGTGACGATCATGTCGTCCATGTATACTTCGAGCATGTTGCCGATTTCGTCGTGGAAGACCCTGTTCATCATCCGTTGGTACGTGGCCCCGGCGTTTTTGAGGTCGAAGGGCATTACGTTGTAATAGTAGTTGCCCGACACCGTCATGAAGGCCGTGCTCTGTTTATCGTGCTCGGCCATCGGGATCTGATTGTACCCCGAGTATGCGTCCATGAAGGACAAGAGCCTGAAACCCGCGGAGTTGTCGACGAGCTTGTCGATGTTGGGGAGGGGGTAGGCGTCCTTAGGACATGCCCGATTGAGATCAGTATAGTCAACACATATGCGCCATTTTCCATTATTCTTTTTAACGAGTACAACATTGGACAGCCAGGTTGAATACCGGGCTTCCGAAATAAATTTTGCCTCTAGGAGGTCTTTTACAGCTGTTTCGGCTGCTGCCGATTTTTCGGGGGATTGGCGACGCCGGCGTTGCACAACGGCCTTCACGGTCGGGCTGATGGATAGCTGGTGGCAGGCGACCTCGGGGTCGAGGCCGGGCATTTCCGAGGCGCTCCAGGCGAAGAGGTCGGCGTTCTCGCGGAGGCAGGCTTGGAGCTGTCGTTTCGCGAGGTCTGGGAGTCCGACGCCGATCTTCACGGTTCTGCTCGTGTCTTCCCCGAGTGTGATGATTTCGAATTCCCCGTCCGGGACGGGGCGCGCTGGGTGGGAGGGCTGCCCGTTGACTTCGCTGGTCTTTGTTTCGGGGTCGTGTTCCTCGGTGAAGCGACTGTCGAGTTCCACGGATCCGACTAGCTTCGTTGGTTTGCCCTTTGTTATGATTGGGGTTGCCCGCTTGGTTGCTGGAGCGATGGAGTCTAGGCCTTTCAGCGCGGCCTCAAAACACCTTCGGGCGGCCTCGATGTCTCCGTTAAGGGTCACCACGGCCCCCCGTTTTGTGTAGTATTTCATCTTCAGGTGGACGGTGGAGGGTACCACGGTGAGTTCTGCTATCGTTGTCCTGCCCAGGATGCAGTTGTAGAGGGATGGGCACTCGACAACTAAGAAGCGGATGCTGATTTCCCTGGCTGTTTCCTCTTCTCCGAAGGTGACTTTCAGCTCCACGTACCCCCAAGGTCTCGTCGTCGTCCCGTTGAACCCCTGAAGGTCGGAGCCTACGTAAGGGGAAAGGTTGGATTCGTCGAGTTGGAGAGTTGTGAACAGGTGCGTGTACATGATGTCAACCGAGCTTCCGCCGTCGACGAGGAGGCGCCTGACGTCGAAGTTCGCCATCCGTGCACGTATGAGCAGGGGAATGTTGGATTTGGGGGATCCCCCGGGGAGTTCCTCGAGGTAAAATGTGATCGGATTGGATCGGCCTTAGAATTTTTCGAGCGTGCTCATTTTTCCGGAGTTTTTTGCGATAAGCTCGTCGAATTTTCTCTTCACGGATCCTATGGACAGGCTCCTCGTGGCTCCATCAGAGATGACCATGGCTCTGGCGAAGTATTCCCAGCGGCTGGTTGGTCGGATTGGCTCGTCGATTAGGTCGGGTCCTTCGGGAAGACCGAATTCTCTGTCCGCGAACCAATCCTCGGGGCGGCTGACACAAAGTGCGACCTGGAGCCTGCTGTTATCCTCTAGAGAGGGGAGTTCCTCGACTTTCTTGGCCTCTGGGGCCTCTTGCCTTGGTGGCTCGCCTCCTCGGGTGTATCTCTTCAGGTGACCATCTTTGATGAGAATTTCGATCGCGTCCTTGAGATGGATGCAGTGTTCTGTCACGTGCTAGTGGCTCCTGTGGAATCGGCAGTATTTCGATTTGTCCACATTGGGTTTGGGGGGCGTCAGTCGCGGAAAACGGACACCTCCCTGTACGAATTCGGTTTTGGCGCATTCGGCCAGTATGCGCTCGTGGGAAGCGACTAAGGCCGTGTACTCTGTGAATCGGCCGGCAGGGCCGCGCGGTTCGCGTTGTTCGCGGGGCTCGCGGGGGAGGTCTTCGCGACGGCGGTCCCCTCCCCGTCGATGGCTCGAGGCTCCGTCGTCTCGGTGCCCGCGGGGGGTCTCTCTGTCTCGGGTGTCTCGAGCGGAGTTGGCCGCTTGTGTTTCTTCGAATCAGATATAATGCACGGCTCTGTCGAGGAAATCTTGGAGGGAGGTTGGCCAGTGTATGCCTACGGCCTCGTAGAACTTGGAGTCGTGGCGTAGACCCTGTTCCATTAAGTAGCGCTTCATCTCGTCTGACGTCGTCACTTGCACTGCTTCCCGAGTGAATCTTTCGATGTACTTTCAGAGAGGTTCGTCGGGGCCCTGGATGATCGCCCCGAGGACGGCTTTCGTCTTCGGGTGGCGCCGGGATGCCGTAAAGTGTTTGGAGAATAGGTCCTTTAAGACTCTCCACGACGTAACTGATTCGGGTTCCAAACTTTTATACCAAGTCATGGCGCCTTTCCTCAGAGTCGTCGGGAAGAGCCTGCACTTGATAGCTCCCTGGACGTTTCGGTAATCGAGCATGGCCTCGATGTCCTCTAGGTGATCGTCCGGGTCGGATGTGCCGTCGTACGTCGACAGCGTCGGGGGCTTCTCCATCCCTTGGGGTATGGGGGCAGCCATGATTTCTCAGGACAGTGGGGTGCGGTAATCGTCCTCGTCGCTGGGTGCCGGGGACCGGGGACCGATGGGGAGACGAACCGTTCAAAATAGGGCCCTGGTTTTGGGTTCTCGACCTCCTATCTGGGTTTTCGCCTCGGGGATCCCCGACCGGGATCGCCGCAGTGCTCTGATTCCTCTCGCGAGCTTGTCTTGCTGGGGACCTGGTGCATTCTCGCGCTACCTGTGCGCGGCGTCTCTCCAGCCGCGGCCGGCGATTTCTGGGTCGAGGTGAGGGACTCCTCGAACCTCCGTTCTGGTCTTCCCGCGGGGGGTACCTCGGAGGGCCGACGCGTTCCAATGCTCTAATTCTCGCGTTTTGCTGGAACAGCAGCTGGTTCGTCTGGTTGATGGCCGTAAAGAGGGCGGCCACCGTTGGGTCTGCTCCCGCCGGGATGGGGACGGGTTGGAATGCTGTCGGGCCCTGCGGCCGGTGGTCGGCCTGAAGGGCCCGCTCCGCGGATGACAGTGAGGCAGTTTGGCCGTCTCTCTCGTCAGTTTCCGCCGGATGCGTCGTTTCCATCTGTTTGTTTCCGTTGGTGGCAACGTTGAGCACGAGGTCGTGCGGAGTGTCGTCGCGGATGTGGGCTAGCCATGATCGTGGAGTGTTGGTGAAACTTTGGTTTTCTGCTCGGAATAACGGGGAAGTTTCTGTTCCCACAGACGGCGCCACTGATCTGACCTGATCAGAAGGGGATCACGAGCTGGCCACACGCTGTTGGACCGCTACCTGTTCACCGATGATGAGGAGGAGAAGGGGGGTGTACCTGCAAAACACTCCGATGCCAAAGTAAGGAGTTAGGCAGAGGGAAAGCAAAGTACAGAAAAGGGCAAGATGTGAATTACCTGACCCTCTTGAGGAAGAGGGTATTTATAGAGAGACCCTAGCGCTAGGCCAACGGTCACTTGCGTTGGGCTGGATTGCCAGGCCCATCCCAGATGACTGCTAGGGCTTACGTGGCGTAGTGAAGACCAGAACGTGGTCTTCGCCCTAGTTCAACTGTCCTGTGATCTCCGAAAAGTGGGTTTGACCTGCTCTTTCGGAGGTGGGCAGTTGGTTAGGTGACGTGTCCCCGCGGAGGGGAGCACGTGGAGAACGTGCATCGGGCACGTTGTTCTCCCTGCGGAGGGGAGCTCGGGAGGTTCCCCGGAGGCAGGTTGTTCTCCCCGCAGAGGGGAGAACGCGAGGATGTGGAGGAACCAAAGGTCTTGCTCGACGGACCGGGGTGTGCCCTGTTCGGCCGACAAAGAGGATTTTGAGACGCTACAGGGCGCGTCGTCCATCCCGGCGGGGAGCGTGCCCTGCCAGTCCTATGGGGCGCGTGTGCCCGGTCGGGCTAGTCCACTTAATGGGCCATGTGCGTTATTGGGCTGGACCGCGAGGCTGTGCCCAGACCAGAACAGGTTTATTATCTAAGTATACTCGATAAGATGTCGCATCTTATGCCTACATATCCTTACGGGAGTGGAATCAGAGTATCTATGGTTCCTTTAAAGGGTTTGAGGAGTTCTTTGGCTGTGGTTAAAGTTCCTACGGGTTTAGGGTAGTTGATTGATTGATTTTAGAGAAAAGACGAGTTGTTATTTTAAGAGAGATTTAACCGCCACAAATTGTAGAAGAATAGTCTTTGCATCGTCTTAAGAGAAGGGCTCAAGTACTCGGATATTGATCGACGAGTACGCCTCTATCTCTCTTAAGGCAAAGTCCCTACGTATTGTTTGTATTGATGTGGGGTGGAGATTCTATCTCGCTTAAGATGATTAACATCTATTTCTCTATTGTGTTTGAATATTGGTTGAGTTGTTTTATTTCTATGTTGTAAAATAAAAGACAAAGGTCCTTCCTATAGGGTAGGATCTATCTTAAGAGATCGACTTGAATGGGATCAAGGATCATGGGGAAAATGATGCAAATGTGAATGCATACGCACGATTGTTGGGATCATGCGCAGATTCTTCCTTTGGACGGATGCAGTGCGAGAATGATAAATAACGATGATGTAAATTACTGTAATGTAAATTGCTGAAGGTAAAGGCAGATAAATAAACATACATGTACGCATGAAAGCGCTGAAGTGTAGGTGAATGTGTCGTGGGGTGCACGATTGATTTGTATTCTGCGCTGTTGATTGATTTTAATAGGATTGCTTTTAAACGAGAGATTGGTTTTTTAGACGAGTTGATTTTATATGAGATTAATATTAAAGCCTAAAGTCGAACGAGACGTTATAACGGTTAATTTATTAGGTAACATAATTTATTTATAAAGATTCTAATGTGAGATAAAAAGGTTGTTTATTTTTTATTCTTAAAAAAAGTTTTAAATATTAATCATGCAAAATGGTAATTAAATATAAATTATAAAAGTCTTATTGTTTTTTTTTTTGAACAAATTATCTAATAACATGCTGTTTTTTAAAAGATTAATCAATTTAGCACAATGATCTTAGGTGAATAAAGGAAATTTATTATATTATATTTTTATTAGAAAAAGCCTAATTATCTTAAGATTGATTTAATAAAAAAAAGTGTAATAGCTCATTATTTATTAAATAAAGTAATAAAACCTAAAAAAAAACCATATAAAAAATTAAATAGAAAAACTAAATTATTAAAGGTGAGTAATTGTTATTTTAAGGGATTAACTAATCATAATAAAGGTTGTTAGTTATAAATAAAAATGGTTAATAAAATACTAGTTATTTAAATAAAAAAAGGGTTGATTGAGACGATTAAGTTAAATAAATGAATTAATATAGGTTAAAGTGAGTTAATTAGATTAATTATTAAGTTGATTAATATTAGTATTAAGTGAATTATGATTAGGGGAGTGATGTGTGTGTGATTAAGTGTTTCATTACACAGATAATAAGACAAAAAAAAGAGAAAAGAACAACAAAAACAAACAAGAAACGAAAGCGGAACCCTAGATTCCCTTCCCCCAAATCGGCCGCCCTCGTTCACCTCTCTCCGCCTTACTCTCCTCCGATGCTTCCATTCCTCATCCTCTCTCAAGTTTCGCTTCCCTCTTTACACCTGCAACACAACAACAAGATTAATAGGCTCGATGATTACTACGAACGAAACGAAGCTTTACTAAGGAATGGCGATGGCGGCACCGGAGACGACGATTGATGTTTCGCGGGTTTGGGTTGCGGCGGCCTGAGGTGGACTTCGTCAATCAGAAAGATAAGTTCTTTTTTTAGTTTCTTGAGTTCAGCTTTTCGATAGTTATCGGTTGTCTTTTTTTCGTTTCCTCTTCTTCTCAGTTTCTTATATAGACTCTTGAGATTTGGTGCTTTGAATGTCTGATTTAAATGCTTTGAAGACTGATTGAAACTTTCTGTTTTGGTTATAACCTGATTCGAAAAATTTCCTCTTCTGTTCCAATCTCTTAAGTATTCGTTAAATGAAAAGAATCAAATCCTGATACTGTAATAATCTGTCCACGATTTGGATTGGGATATTCGAAGCATCTTGGGGATATTCTCCACTTGATTTTTGCTGACTTGGAAATTATGATTTGTAGGTGTAACTAGCGATGGGTTTGGGCCTGGGGAGAATTCGAGTGGTCCAGAGAAGAAACAAGCCTGATACGTTGGGGTGGTGTTGTACTTTCTTGGTTTGGAAGAATTCTGATACACGGTGTAGTCTTCTGTCAAGTGAGTTTTGGTTTCTCTCATACTGGCGAAATGTTCAACAAATCCCTGCTTGGTGGGATATCAACTCTTGGTCTTGCGCAAATTGTAGGAACAGAAAGGTTGCAGGTGATTCTCTAATGATCTCTACTCTGTTTCAGTTTGGAAGTTTGCTTATGGTTTTGGGATTGCTTATCTCATGTGGAGGAAAGGGCAGAGCTTTGAAGATGCTTTTCAGTTTGTGAAGACTGCAAGGGGAGTTACAAATCCCAACATGGGTTTTGCTTGTCAACTCTTGCAGTGTCAGAAACGTGTACATGCTATGCCTGCAAGTCTTATTTCTATTCTAAGGACGTATCGAATGGCTCCTCACTCTCCGTATGATCCTCTTCATCTTGTTCCTAAGATGGTTAACCAACCGGGTTCGCTAGCACTTGATTCTCGCGGTGCTTTCATTGTTCATGTTCCTTCTGCTATTTATGTATGAATTGAAAAAAAAAAGTAACTTGTTCATGTCTTGCAATGCAAAGAGTGCGACTTTTCAGGTCGTGTGCTATGAGAGAGCAAATGGTCTGATTATGAGTATCCATGAAGATCAAGAATCAACTGAGTTTTGGGCTGCTCTTTCTGATGAACAACGTTTATCAGGTGATTCTGATAAGCAACTGGTTTTGCCTACTGAAAAGATGGAGATTGGTTTAAGAAAAGTCGATGCTTATGATTTGGATTTTGAGATTTTTCATAAGGCAATTTCTGGTGGGGTTGTTCCCCCTTTTTCTGAGACTAATGCTGGATCAGAAACTTGTCTTCCTGCTAGAGAACATGGCTGGGCAAAATTGAGGTGGAAGTTTGCTGGTGGTGTCATGAAAGGAATCTTAACATCTCCCAAATGGAAGTGTGCTGTGATAATGGGGGAAGAAAAACAAGATTTTGTAGCTGATGATGATGATCCCTTGTCTGCGTCACCGTCATCAAATTATCCCAGTGAATGTGGCTCCCCGGATTCCTTTGAATGTTATCTAACCATCTTGGACAGAGGTAAAGATACTGTTAAAGCCATGGACTCGTCTGAATCTGATCCTGGTGTTTCTTCTTTGCCGCCACTATCTCCCTGTGGCAGTTATTTTCCCTGTGGTTTTCTAAGCAGCAGCCCAAAATTCAATTCCAAGTCGCCAACACTTTCACCTTCAAGTTCCGATTACGCAAGTTCGTTTACATTTTCGCCATCCTCTACTAATTGGTCAGACTTGTCATTTGTGTCTTCCCAGCAGGCTGCCCTGTTGCAGTAGTAACGACATTCCTTCATTTACCGCAATTGTACAATTACAACTCAACTGTATCACCGTATTTCTTGGATTGTATTTCCTTGTTACCTAGTGCTTGTAATGACTCAGCCAAATCCTTCATATTAAACTGCAGATACCCAGATTTTCTATCTCCAGCCCAGGCAGCAGTTGTAGTAGAAGAGATAATGATATTCATATCAACAAACACTTCGAGATACCAGTTGTCATGAGAATCTGGTGGAATAAATAGGTAAAGGTACACTCGTAGTATGAAAGTTATGTACGAAAGTAGCATCTGGTATATTTTTAAATGGAGTGATTAGAGGTGTATTGAATTTCCGTTGTATTATTTCAGGTTCACATTGGTGGAAGCTATGGAAACGTGTCGGTACTGAACTTGTTCTGATTTGTTGACAGGTTAACTGCATCACCACTACGGAGTTCGCTAGAACCCGTGGTTAATTGCTTTTGGTGGTGATTGGCGCGATGAAGTGGATTGGTCATGAAGCCATTCTTTTCGATATTAATGTCACAGATTCCACAAAGTATCAGTGGGGCTGAGTACTTCTCATTAGCATAGTCTTTAGGGGGCTTGTTTTACTAGTTTTGTTCAGATTTCAATGTTTTAAAGCATACCTTATTACTTCGTTTAACAGCTAGTTGACATGCAGGAACTATTCATGGATGCGGCACAACTTTCGTGAAGAGCAGTTTCTACGCGAGAATGCTTGATTCCTGCTGAATCAATCTAGAGCTAATTGGTCTCGATTACCGGCTGTGTTGAACAGGTGGTGGGTGATGGAAATGTTGAGACAACTCTGAATGGAAAGATATCGGTGAGTTTGACCTCCTATTTGCTTTTGAAAAGTGATAAGTGTTTTTAATAATTTCCTTGGTTTTAGTCCATAAACACCTTAGACACTGAGTAGCTGCTACAAACTTCCGATTTAATCTATGGTAAATTTCTTCGCAGGTGAGTTTCTAGAGTCGTGCTTACTCGCTTCTTGAAGATTGTTGGTATTAGAGAACCTAGGTGAGGCGCTGCCGTATGCGAGTTGCTTTGAAGCTACCGACGTGAGTGCCGCGTGAAGCTTTGCCTGGGAGTTGCACAAATCGGTTGAGAGTTCATTCTTGTAATTTGGAACTCGTAGCAGAAAAAGATGATTGTTGTGCTGAGTGATTCCTGGGCATATTGTTTGCATATGGCTGATTTATGTAGGTGTCATTTAATTCACCAAATGATAACCTCAGGGAGAGAAGAAGATTTTTCAAAGACCACCAGAATACTTCTTCAGCCACAATTAAAGCTTTCAAACTATCCTGTTTGATGTTTGCCTGTAAAATTTCCTTGACAACTGTTAGCGATGAGTGTGCCATAGTAATATTGTTTTCCATCTTCATGTTTTCATCTTTGATCAAAGCTTGGAGGGTGCCTAATCTTGATTTCAAGTAGCCCACGTTTTGACATAGTTTTCCTAGATACAACCATGCTAGATTGAGACCATAGAAACATAAGTACCAAACTGCCTGTTTAATTGCACTTAACACAATAAACGCCATATTATTTCCATTTACATGTGATTCAATCAGTTTGTGCTTTTGAAGACTCAACAATTCAAAATAATGAACATCTGATATATGTGTCTTTGTCAGCTCTGTATCACTTCGCAAAATGGCCAGATAACTTTTTCCAAAATATCTAGCAAAAAGCCACAATATTATCAGACATCTTAACTCTATGCAGAACAGTGTGCCATCCTTGTGGTTGTAGACCAGGTTTCAATGCAGCGGTTGCATATTTTGGAATATTAACGTCAGCATTGGTGGAGTCTATTGCAAAATAACAACTCTTCTTAACAGTTGCTTTTTGAGGGTTTAAGAAATAATCAAGGTTGCTGATTTCTGAAATAGACTTAAATAATAATGAAGCCCTCTCTGCAATTCTTTCTGGTAATTTTTTTAGATATCCTTGATTGAAAGACCCATGTTCCAATAATTTGCCTGCAGCAAATTCTACAGGCTGAGAAATGCTGAGAAATTCTATCAGAAGGAAAATTCTGCAACTCTTCACTATTTTTTATGGTCCCACTCAATTATTGAATCATCAAAGAAAACTAGATCAAAGATCATTTTCTATTGTCAAAAGATTTTCTTCTGAAGTCAAGTTTTTTTTTCATATCTATCTTGGCCCATATGTTCTGATAGCAATTAGATATGTTGTAATTGCATTTATCCTCTTCCAGTAGATCCCAGTTTAAGTAAATTCCATCAGATACAGATAGAGGTTGGGTCTTCATGTTTGAACTTGAGATGTATGATAATGAATCGAAACCGAGTTGCATTTGTGGAGGCACACGAATTCAGAATCTTGTTGTAAAGAAATCAAAATGATGATGTAGCCTTTAGGGCTAGCCTCGAAACTTCTGAGGAGCCTTTGATGAAACGAACTAATAGCATAATCTCGGTACTTCTACAGTCCAACGGTCGCACCTTGAAGTACCTGACTACAAAGATTTCAAGCCTAGGATATTGCACCTGTACAAACTGGTTAGTCGAAATAAACATGCATACAAAGTTAAAATGAAACGAGCGAGAAATACATAAGGGGATGGGATCTTATTGTCAAAAATTAGGGTACGACAGATGCCCCTATTTAAGTTACTTCTATTCAGAGATACGGAGGTGGAAATCTCCGTCTCGACGAGATAGGAGGGACTTAAATACAAACATTGCACGAATTTTTGGCCTTAAGAAGCCACCGAATGCAAATGACATGCAATGACATGAGATGCGAGACAAAGGATCCTGTGGAGAAATGGCGCCACAGGGGAGAAACTAGACACGACACCTAGAAAAACAAGCCTAACAAAAGGAGACTCCACGGGGATAGGAAACAACCACCAATAGGGAGATCTCCAAAGTATAACGATGGTACAAACACCGAGAGTATGGCGATTTAGACAATAGGTGAGAAGCTTATTACCATAATGTAGTGGTTGGTAATAATCCAAATAAATTGAGTTGATGGTTCAGTTTTATTTGTATGCTTTTCTTTCTTTTCTTGTTTTTGTATATCTTTTCTTTTTGGAACTCAACTTGAAATAGTAAAATGTATAACTTCCCCGAGCGTCATGATAAGGGTACCACGAGCTGGTCTCAGTCTCTGCCTGAAAATGTTAAAATTTTGTAGATGGTAGAATCACTGTAGTTTGTAGATGTGGATGTAAATGTCGTTGTAAATGTTGTTGTAATTGTAGAACTTCCCCGAGCATCATGGTATGGGAACCATGAGTTGGTCTCAGTCTCTGTTGTAGAACTTCCCCGAGCGTCATGATATGAGAATCATGAGTTGGTCTCAGTCTCTGTTGTAGAACTTCCCCGAGCGTCATGATATGGGAATCATGAGTTGGTCTCAGTCTCTGTTGTAGAACTTCCCCGAGCGTCATGATATGGGAATCATGAGTTGGTCTCAGTCTCTGTTGTAGAACTTCCCCTAGCGTCATAGTCTGGATGCTATGAGCTGGTCTCAGTCTCTTCCCGAAATGATGAAAACTCGTGAGAGCATCTTCACAGGGGGTTGTAAATTTTTGTAAACTGTAGATGTCGTTGTAGACTGTAGATGTAGTTCGTTGTAGAACTTGTAGATGTAGTTCGTTGTAGAACTTGTAGGTTGTAAATGTTGTTGATGTATGATCGCGACTTTCTATGTCTAATACAACTTAACTGCAAGTGCACAGTCTATCGCGTAGTAATAAAAGATATCGATCCCACAAGGATTCGTAATCAAACTAGTGTTCACGGGAGTTACTATGTTTAGCTAGGTAGATAATGTTTAAGGGAATAATTGATATTACTAAAGGGAACTAAAAAACGTTACTTAAATTATAATTACGCGAATCGATATGCAATAATTATGTTCTTCGGGGATTTGACAAGTTACCGGTATATAAAATATTTTCAGAATTTATTTAAGAAGAAAATAGTGATCTAAAGACCTTTGTCTCACGATGGTTGTTGACGCTAGTCGCAACTTTAAGGCGGAACGTATGTTGTCGCTATCCCGTTCGGGGTTAAAATCACTTTTTGGAAATCTCTAAATTCTAATCTATTTTAAAGTGCTTTCACTGTTATTAAAAAAAATGCCTAGTGTTTACTATCTGGTCCTAGCCACAGCTGTCGCTTGTTGGTTCGTACCTTAATTAATTTCCCACTGTCGTGGCAAAACTACTTTTAAATAAGTTCTCGCTGTCGTGACGAACGTTTATTCAGGAAATAAGTTTAAACACTCAGGCCATAAACAACTTTTGAAAAATAAAGGTTTTAACCAGTTATTATCAAATCCCGTCTGAATTATTATTACATACCGATTACTCTGGTTTAGCTAGACATAGATTTGGAACAGGTAAAGCGTAAATAAAAGCGGAAATTTAGAACATACATACTGCTGGGAAGTAAAGTTACAATTAACGAAATAATAAAAACCTGTAAAGTATCCAATTGGCTTTTGGCCAAATCCCAACGATGTCGGCAGGATTGTGTCTTCAAGCCAATAGAGCGTACAAAGGAAATTTCAGTAACAGAATACAGGAAAAAGAAAGGAGAACAAAAACAAGACTTAAACTAAATTTGCTCTGGAAAATATTTGGGCAGCACTTCGTTATTTGAATGCGGCTCCCCTTCTCAGCTCCCCTCCTTCTCCTTTTATAGAGGTGAAATACTAACGGTTATATCTTGCAGAAGGTGGACTTGGAGTCAGAGAAAATAGGAAGTAGTGGTCCATTATTTTGGGACTTGGAACTGGTTTTTGCACGTTTACTGAAGTTCTGCGTTTTTGCCTGCATGACGGTCGTCACATCAGCAAAATCCGCATCTGCTGTTTTTCATGTTGTTTTCATCTGGTCTTCGTCCATATTTCATCTGTAATTGCTTCTTTTCTTCATATTGCTTTGTTTGGACATGGTCTTCAAATACCTGCAAAATATCAGACAAATAACATGGAAAAACCCGAAATCAGATTGAAACCAGCAAATATTAGTTGAATTATACGTCAATATATATATACGATTTTGCGTTATCAAACTCCCCTAAGCTTGAATCTTTGCTTGCCTTCAAGTAAAAAGTAGGAAGAATAAAAGTCGGCAAGCACACAGCAGGTTCCCCGTTCAGAAAGTTGGGAAAAACTGGGATTCTAAATAGGAACAAAACGAGTACGGTGACGACACTGGACTATAAATCTTCGGAGGTCTCCTTTTTATGCAAGTCGGTCCCAATCATGCTACTGCAGCTTGGTATCAAGGTTCTTGCGTCAAGTTTACCCTGTTTGTTCTAGCGCAATCACATTAAGCCCGTTGTCCATACACTTTCATGGCAAGTCAACCTGTTAGTGATTATGATCTCACGACTATTTTGATCTTTTCATTGCTCATGAGCTTATACCATTGATTTTCAGTGAGTTTTTGTACCGTTGGGCTAAATGCTCGGGTGAGGATCACCTAACTTAGAGGGAACATGTCTCTATACTCGGGCTATATAGCTTTCTTTTCATGATTTTTCATTCTTTTAGAGATCATACACTTATTTGCATTGGTTGCTCACTTAGAAGTGTTTAGGATGGTGCTGACTGCTTGGATAAACTACTTGGGGCTGAGTTTGCATAGAAACTTGAAACTTTGGTACAAGTAGGTAGTGAAACCGACTCGCATAAACCGGAGGTCTAAGGTGTCAGGACGGTACTGGTTTTGTTAGAATTTTCGTTTCGGAGTTTCAAAACTTGGTTTGAACTTTGGTGCATTCTCGTGATGCTTTTGAGGAACAACTGAAAAAATTTTGTTTATGTCGAATAAAGTGGGGAAATTTGCGTAACGGAAAAGGACATATAAATGAGCTTTTATTTGCTAAAATGGGAAAATGCTTGAATTGAAATTACTGAATTTAAAGTACAAGGAAACGGGAAATAAACGCTCCGCTCCCACACTATCTCAATCAGTGTCCTCACTGATTTGAAAGAATGCGAGATGGAAATACAGAGAAAATGAAAATACAGGAAAGGGAAAAATACAGGAAACAAATAAAGAAAGAAAGGACTAGTCACGGCCTCTGTCGCGACCTCTACCTCTGGCTTGTTCGACTCGGTCCTCAAAGTTCAGAGCGCCTGTGTGATAGAAATAATCTTGGAGTCCTTCGAATTGCAAGGTAAGATTTGCCAAGTTCTCAGTGATGGCTTCCTGGCCAGTTTGGAGTTGTTGCATCGAAGTTCTCGTGTAGTCGTACTGCTCCCTCTGCCAAGCTTTGAATTGCTCTGCTCGTTGATTTTGTTGTTGCATCATGGCGAGTATCTGTGTTTGTTGGTCGAGGGATCGACGGAGGTCTTCTTCAGAGAAGTCGGGCTCGGGACAGTAGCGGCGACGATGGTATGATGTGCCTTCAGAAGGAGGTGGTTGTGATGCCTCAGGTTGCTCAGTTGTGTCCAACTCAGCTTGCATTTCGTCAACAGAACCTTGGGTGTTGGTTTGAGTTGGGCAGCAGTAGCAGCAGGGGCATTCGGGTCAAAAAGCCAGTTGGCACGATCCTGCGGGTGCATCCGGGTACGTGACGGCATGATGATGCTTCTGATGGTTTTGCCACGCACGACCGGATGGTACTTTCCATCGTACCTGGAGCGGATGAGGTGGGAAGCTCTGCAATGGTCGGTGTCCAGAAATACCGAAGGAATTGTATGGAGATCCTGGAGTTGGTTACCGAGGTTCAGGCCTAATGCAAGGGAGGTAACAATCCCGCCAAAGTAGAAAGGCTTAGAGCCGCGATTGCAGTTGGCCTGAATGTGGGCCAAGAGGAATGGTGTTGCGTTGACGGGTTCGGAATTGAACACGCAGCGGAGAAAGAAAAGTTCTTTGGAGTTCACCTTGTGGTTGCTATCTCTTACGAAGATGGTATTGCTCAGCACTCTGTGGAAATATCGGATGGTTGGGTTGTGGATGTGTGTTGCATGCAGAGAATCCCAGCTGTCGGCATCGATTCCGGTCAATTGGGACCAAAGCGCAAAAGCTTCATGTTGAAATTGTTCAGTAATATGGTGGTGAGCATCTTCGCCGCGAGGGAAATGTAGGATGTCGGCAATCTGATTTTGATTCAATTGGTAGTTCGTGCCGAACATACAGAAGCAAGCGGCACCGGTATGTTGGCTAAGGTCGCCGCTAGAGGTGAAGTAACTGAACAAACTGAGGAACTCAAGTGTGAGTTGTTCGTAAGTGGGCTGCGGATTTGTGCACAGATGCCAAATGCCGACTCTCTGTAGCATCCAGGTGACGCCGTCAAGGAGGCCAAGTTCCGTGAGAGATGGTATGTGCGGATAGTGGGTTGGCTGTAGCGACCGTTGATGGAAGGCTACGTAGTTTGCTCTCTGTTTCTCGCCGGAGTCGCCTTCGCTGAAAATGATATTGCTAAGGTCAGGGGTTTCATTATTTCTTGCCATTTGATGGATGATGCGGTTGAAATGGGGGAAGAATGCGGTTTCTGCGGAATGAGATATTGCATAAAATTGGTTAATGAAGATGAAATGGGAGTTGGGATTATGTGTAGTAAGGAGGGAAAACGAAATTTTGAAATGGGGTTTGGATGTGTGGTGATGGGAAGTTGATAAAATGGGAGTGGGGGAAGAAATGTAACCTCTGTTATAGCAGATATCAGATTCTGGACTCGTGACGGTCGTCACACATCTGTGACGGTCGTCACCCGTGTGACGGGCGTCATGGTTCTGTAACGGTCGTCACACCAGCAAATTAAGCAGAACGCAGAATTTTGCTACAGGGGTGCTTTTGACATGTTTTTAAGGCTTGTAATTGATACTGCAATGTGATAAATCAGCCAAAAGGCATATGATAACATAAAAACAAAATAAGGGAATAATGAATGAAATTGAAATAACATTTAAAAAGGATTGTTTTTAATGTAATACATAAGTGAAATGAAACAATGCGAAAATAAAAATAATTGAAAGCGTACAGAAAAACAGGAAAAATAAACTAAACTAAAGCTAAAATCTCAGTCCTTTTGTGCCTTCAATTCGTCAAACTTCCGGGCGTAGTAATCGAGCTGGTCACAAACTAAGTCCATGAAAACTGATAATTCGGTGTGGATGCTTATTATTTCATTTCTTGCGGTGGTCAGAGTTGCGTCGAAGGTGTCTAATCGGTGCAGAACAGTATCCATTTTGTCAGTGTTTTCTTCAGGAATGGGCTCAGGATAGGTGTTGTAATGTGGAGGGGTCTCAGGGTCTACCTCAGCTTCGGATACAACATCCTCATAATACATATAATCATGTGCTTCAGAGATGTGATCACTGTCGTACATGTAATCCTGCGGTGTGGATTGAGGTGAAAGAGGTCCCATAGGCTCATCCAATTCATAAACCCAATTGTCCTTGTTATGGATACTCGTCATTTGATGATTTGGCAATGTGAATAGCTGGACAGGTTTGTCATTGATAAGGTACTCGTAAGGTCCAGGTCCCATGGTTCTTAAAATGCGTCTGTTAAAGCAAAACTGGATATTCATGGGTCGGACGGTGCCAAAACTAGTGCTTGCATTTAGGTGGAATCTAAGGCCAAGCTCGTGGGCAATCATTGTCAAGAGGCCTCCTATTAGAATGGGTGATTGTGATTCCTGAGTGAGGCGTAGGAAGGATCTCATCATAAAAGGCACGACATTCACTGGACGGCCCTGAGAAGCACATAACAAGATAAACAACTCTTCTTTAGATACTGTAGTATTGTTTTCTTCCTTTCCGAAAAGGGTGTGAGCTAGGATCTTATGAAAGTATCTGAAAGCGGGGTTATGAATCTCATCGTTATACATGCCATTTGGGTCAGGGTGATAGTCGCCTGTGATTTTACCCCAGAACTGGTTTAGTTCAAAATCAAGATCTTCATCTTCGGCACTGATGAACACATGTGGTCCGCTAGGAAATCCTAGGAGGTTAGCTAATGACATACGACTATGGGTTTGGTCCATTCCAAACATTCTAAAGGTTATCAGCTCTGTGTTTGATCTAAAACCATAGTTGGGTAAGTACCTGAAGGAACTAAGGAATTCGTAGGTGAGGTTCTTATAGGTAGCAAAACGGGTTTTCAAGGAGGCGTTCTCCCAGCCTAATTGATTAAACAGGAATTGAATGCTATCAGTAATTCCTAGCTTCTCCATGGTAGACTTATCATAATACAGTGTTAAGGCTATATCTCTCTCAGTTAATGCTGCAAATCTTGCCTTTTGAGCTAATCCTCGAAAATAAACTTTTGTGAAGTCGTACTCGGCCATACTCGTAGGTTAGTCGGAGAAAAACAGGAGGAAGGTATGAAGGCTTTTAAAATCCTGAAAAGTTTAAAACAGAAATTTTAAGTCAGAATTTTTTAGAAACAAAAGGTGGTAGAAATAAAAACAAAGTTTAAATAAAAGAGAAAATAATGAAACAAAAAAAATAAAAAGTAGTAGCAATTTAAGTTTAAAAATTTGTTAAAATTTCAAAGTAAGATTTCAAATAAAAATGAGAATGAAACACAGTAAAGAGGGAAATACGGGAAAATTGGGTTGCCTCCCATTTGAAGGTGAGATAATACTTAGAAGGGGGGTTGAATAAGTATGGAAAATTAAGACTTGAAAATAATCACACAATTATTTTTATCCTGGTTCGTTTAACAACTACTCCAGTCCACCCTTCCAGAGTGATTTGCCTTTCTCAACAAGGACTTAATCCACTATTAAATCAAACTGATTACAATAGTATCACCTAAGAACAACAGTTCTTAGTCTTCTCAAGAGCTACTGATTCTAACTGAATCCTCTTAAGGAATATTCTTTACAATCAATGTAAATTAAATACAAGAGTTTTTAATGCTTCTATAAAGCTTTTATCACAACAGTGATTTTTCTCTTAAGTTTAAGTACAATGAGATTCTATGAAGAATAAGAATGAGAGCTTTTAGAATATTATGATTTCTTTTCAGCAAGTGTGTGTCACTGAAGAATGTAGTGAAGATCTCCTTTTATAGGCAGCTGAACCATGCAAGCTGAACGTTGAAAAGAGAGTCCCAAAAGGTCTGAGCCTTTTTCTCTTCACATCAACTGACCTTTCCTTGAAATAGATGGCACAGAAAAATCCTTTTTGTCTGTGTAAGTGTGTCTAGCACAAATAAGGAAAGAGACGTTGAATAGTTCCAACGGATATATTCTTGAAAATACTTCTTCAGTTTCAGCAAGTTCTTCAGAGTCTGAATGGATCAGAGTCTTCTAATGAGATTCAGAACTATACTGTATCAGAGTCTTCTACAGCATGTGTGCTTCTAGCGTGTTGATCATCAGAGCATTTTGACACAGAACTTCAGTACTTGGCAGCGTAGGTACTTTCAAAAACTTCTGTAGATTAATGCTTTGAGAAACTCTTCAATCAATATTCTTCTATACTTCAGATGCTTCAGCTTCAGATGCTTCTGATTATCTTCAGATGCTTCTGACTCAGAATGTTCTGGAGCTTCTTTCTTCAGATCCTTCTGGAGACTACGCTCAAGATCTTCTGTAAGGAGCAAACAGATTCTTCTGTAAGGTGCATCTGGCGCTTCAGAGTCAGAATAACTTCTTGTATTCAAGGCAGATTTGCTTCTAGAGAGTTAATATAATTTCAATCTGCAGCAAAACTCTCAAACAAATTTTAGAGTATATAATTCTTAAATATAAATTTCCTAACAGTTATCATCAAAACAAAGAGTAATTATTGAGAATCAATCTGTGTTCTAACAATCTCCCCCTTTTTGATGATGACAAAAAGTATCAGAAATTTTATTTAATTGAACATAAAGAATTATAACTCCCCCTGAGATGATGGATCTCCCCCTGAGTTAAATATGAAAAAGGAATAGAAACTTCCCTTTTTATCTTGAGTAATCTTCAGAGTCAGATCTTGTTTGTCTTTGTGATAATTAAGGGTCAGACTATCTTGCAGATATGAGATTCAGAGTTTGATAAAAGATAAATCATCTGAGAAACTCAGAGATTCTTTTATAGAGTGTTCTTATCAAATGTTCTGAAATAGTCAATTTAGATATTAGAAAGAGTAGATATGTCTGAAGATTCATTCTAGTGAAATTATATTAAATAGTTCAGATCTTTAATTTCTCCCCCTTTTTTGTCATAAGCAAAAAGTAAAAACTTTTAATAAAGACAAATAAAAGGAACAATAGATAGATAATTCAATGGAGAAAAACTGATTCATTTAACAAAACAGAGCAAGAGTACATTGGAAAATATCAGAAGATATAACAAGAACATTCAGATGCAAAAACAACAGATGCACAAACATAAGAAAAAATAATCTAAGAGTGTTTTGACAAAAGCATCTTCAATAGGTATGTGATCTCAGATGATGATTGCTCTTGCTTTGACATCCACTTAGTCATTGTCTCATTCTTCTCATCTTGTTTAGACATCCACTCTGACATGTCCTCAGATTTCTTGTCTTGCTTCGCCATCCAAGATTTTATTTCAGATTGACCAGCTTCCAGAGCAGCAATCTTGTCTCCAAAATCTGGATGTTCTGTCTTAATCTCTGATGAAGAGGATGGAGGTTCTGCAGCCTGAACAGAGTCAATTGCCATAGGTTCTGGAGATCCTGAAGAGGGTTCTACCAGAGTCATAGTCAATGCATTGGCAGTTGGTTCTGGTGGAGGAGGAGGAGCATCCAAACGAAGCAGAGGTTCAGTCTTGTTGACAATCCAGAATTGAGTTCTTTCAGCTCTGAGCTTGGCATCATCAGAATAGATGTTCTTCAGATTAGAAGCTACAGTGTTGAATCTATTGATAAAGCCTTTCCAGATGATGTCAGTTTCATTTGCATCCATAGTTTCAGAGCATCTTTTCTGAACAGTACCTAAAGACATCTGTATTTCTTGCAAAAACGTTTGAAATAAATGATCAATATTAAGTCTGGGTGGTGGTTTAAGCAAGGTTTCCAGAGTCATCTGTTTAGGTTTGGGAGTTGGTGGTATCAGTGATTTTGAGATGGAAATCAGAGGAGGGGGAACATATGGAATGAATGGAATTTCTGGTTTTTGAGGTAAGGATCTGTTTAAAGCATTAATCAGATTTGGTTGTGGTCTTGTGCGTGGGTAAACAACATCAAAGGATGCATTGGAGTATGGTATGAAAGCAGAGTTTGATGGTTTATCAGATGCAACTGTGTTATCAGATGCAGGTTGCAGAGCTGAGACAACAGCTTTACCAGATGTAGCAGATATTGTTGCTAAAGATCCTTCATTTGTCATAGATTGAATATATGAAATGATTACAGATGGAAGGGCCTGTCTGAGTTTAGGTTTCAGAGGCTTCAAGGGTTCAGAAGGTTCAACTCTATCATAAAAATCTTTTAGTTTGAAACCATAAGATAAATTATGATAAAGAGAAGACACTTGGGCACAAGATATTCCAGATGATGATGGATTGGAAGTGGGAACAATCATCTCAGATGAAGTTGCAGGTGGAGGCATAGGGTCTGGAATGGTAGTTTTAGCAGGTAAGGTTAATTCAGGTTCAGGTTCATGCACAGGGTATTTGTCAGATGGATTAATTAGAAAATCAGGATGAATTTCTGATTCTGATGAGTTGGAGGATGTTGTAGGTGTACAAGAGGTAGAAGAAACTTGAAACACTGTTTTTAATGGAGTGATATCAAGAACTTCTGTCTCAGGAATATGAGAAGGTTCTGAAGGAATATCAGATTGTTGAGAAGGTGGTTCAGATGAAATAGGAGCAGAAGTTACTTTTGTGGGTTCAGAAGTAACAGGTGCAACTGGTTCAGAAGATGGAATGTTGGATGGTGGTATGACAGAGTCTTTTTCTGGTTGATCTTTTGTGGTTTGGTTTTCTGGATGTGCAGAAGTTTTTGGTTGATTTTCTGTTTGTGGTTGATCAGAGTTTTGGTTATCAGAAGTTTGTTGTAGTTCTGATGGTTGTGGTTCTGTTTGTTGTGGTTCTGATGGAGATGGACGTGGAGTGAAGTGTTTGATGTGTATTTTGGGTTGAAGAGGTTTTGATACAGAAGCAGTATTTTGTTTTTGAGGTGAGACAGAACTAGGGGCAGCAACAGATGTTGTTTGAGTGACAAGTGGTTTGGGAACAGACTTAATAGATGAATCATTAATAACAACATTTTTAGAAATAACAGAAGTTTTAGTACCTTTGAGTTTAATCCTCTTGGCAGATGCAGAGGCAGCTTCTCCAGAATCCTTTCTCTTTAAAAGATCCTTGGGTTTCTCAGCAATCTTAGCCTTCTTCTGGACAGGTTCAGATTCTGCTGCAGGCTGAGATCTTTTCCTCTGAAGTGGAACTTCTTCTTCTTCTCCTGCATCTGGCAGTGGTTGTTTGACAAGTTGAAACACATTGGCTGGAACAGGTACTCCTTCCTTTTTGCATTCCTCTATATACATCAGAACTATATGTCTAGGTTCTTCAGCAAAGAATAGAGGAAAGTCAGATACTGGAACCCTCTTATTCAAATCAGACATATTTAACCTCTTTGGAGCAGTGGTGAGTTCATCTACAATCTTGAGTCTCAGAAGGATTTTAGCGTTCAGAGGCTTTCCCATAATGAACTCTAATTCCTCTGTAACACCAGCATCATACAGAGCAGCCACTCAACCATTTTCAGTGAGAAGATCTGAGAGCAACCTTCCAAAAGGTATCCAAGTCCTGATCTTCTGGCCTTTTTCTTTTACAGATTCTCTAGATGCATTGATGTGATTCCACAGATGCATGAACAAAATGTAAGGAAGATCTACCTTGTTGCTCTGACTAAGGCAGTACATAAAATAGATCTGTTCATTGTTGACATAATCTGGGGAATTTGTTGACTTTCTGTGATGTATGCATCCCATGAAGATCTTGGCCCAGATCTTGTAATCAGGCTTCAGATCTTTGAATCTGTTAGAGGCTTGTCCAGCAGTCATAACTTCCTCATAAACTTCATCCATATCCACACGCTCAGCTGGCAGGTGAGAAACACCATCTGTTTCTTCATAACCAATCAATCTTCTGATCAGATCCTCTGTGATGATAACCTCCTTTCCCAGCACAGATGATAAAATAAACTTGGGATACACAGATGCATGAATCCAGAATTCCTTAACAAGTAGAGGGTAAACTGGTCCAAACAATCTATCAAAGTATTTCACCCAACCTTGAGCTCTAACAATGGAGCGAAAATCAAACCCATTGTCAGCCAGAGAATCAAATTCAACCATGGATTCACACAACACTTCTAATTTATCAAAAGGTGTGAGGAGAGTTCTCTTTGGAGGAGTATATGGAGCAGCACCTAGGTTATCTGAAGTCACAACAGCCATTGTAGATTGAAATTGTGCAGTGGTTGATGAAGAAGACGCCATTGAAGATTGCTTTTTCAAACACTTAGGTTTTGAGTTTTTATGCAGAGAGAACAATAGATGAAAACGCATGTAAATTCTGAGAGTGAAAAGTGTGAAAGTGAATACACAGCAAGTATTTATACTAAACACTCAGCACATCAAAGGTCAGAAAGACACACGTTTTAGCAAGCATTAAATGAAGAGAATAAAATCATTTCAAATAATAAATGCTTCTGACAAATTGGGGGGAAAACCAAGATATTTACTCCTCAAACGTCTTTTCAGTTATGTACACGCCACCTCTTCAGATTTTGTGTGACACGTGTTTGCTTGCATGCTGTTCTGAATTCTCTCAAGAAATGAAACGTTAGCCAACGTTCAGATCTTCTAAAGATAGTTAGTTCAGATTTTCACATCAGAAATATTAATCAGAATAGAATAAATGAACAGAAGAAATACTTCAGATGAATTAAGCATTTTTGCATCTGGAACAATTTGCTTCTGATAAATATCATTCTGGACAAAAATCCATACCAATATTTTTCAGAATAAAATTGAATCTATCTTCAACAAGGGGTTTTGTAAAAATATCTGCCCATTGATGGTCTGTATCAACAAAGGCTAAATTTATGATTCCCTTCTGAACATAGTCTCTGATGAAGTGATGCTTAATTTCTATATGTTTTGCCTTAGAATGTAAAATGGGATTCTTGGACAAACATATAGCAGAAGTATTATCACAAAAGATAGAAATGTTACTCTCAAAAATTTGATAATCTTCTAGTTGACTTTTCATCCAGAGCATCTGCGTGCTACATCCAGCAACAGCAATGTATTCAGCCTCTGTGGTTGAAAGTGCAATTGTGGGTTGCTTCTTGCTGTACCAGGAGATTAGATTTCTTCCTAGAAATTGACAACTTCCAGAAGTACTTTTTCTTTCTACTCTGTCTCCAGCATAGTCAGCATCACAGAATCCAACTAATTTGAAATCATCAGATTTTCTGTAACACAAACCCACATTAGAAGTACCTTTCAAATACCTTAGAATCCTCTTGACAGCTGTCAAGTGTGATTCTCTAGGATCTGATTGGAATCTAGCACACAAACAAACACTGAACAATATGTCAGGTCTAGAAGCAGTAAGATAAAGAAGAGAGCCAATCATACCTCTGTAGAGCTTCTGGTCTACTTTCTTACTTACCTCTTCTTTGCCAAGTGAGCTAGTAGGATGCATTGGAGTCTTTGCCAGCTTGCTGTCAGACATGTTGAATTTCTTCAGAAGTTCTTTAACATACTTTGTCTGATGTATGTAGGTGCATTCTGGAGTTTGATTAACTTGGATTCCTAAAAAGAATCTGAGTTCTCCCATCATGCTCATTTCAAATTCTGCCTGCATACATGTAGCAAACTCCTTTCCAAGCATAATATTTGTTGATCCAAAAATAATATCATCTACATAAATTTGGCAAATTAGAAGATCTTTCTTTATAGTTTTATAGAATAAAGTTGTATCCACTTTGCCTCTGATGAAATTTTTCTCCAGAAGAAAATTACTCAATCTCTCATACCAAGCTCTGGGAGCTTGTTTTAATCCATATAGAGATTTCTTTAATTTGAAAACATGATCTGGAAATTTTTCATTTTCAAAACCAGGAGGTTGGTGGACATAAACTTCTTCTTCTATAATACCATTAAGAAAGGCACTTTTAACATCCATCTGATACAGAGTGATGTTATTCTGTGCAGCAAAGGAAATAAGAAGGCGTATAGATTCTAACCTTGCCACTGGAGCATATGTCTCAGTGTAATCAATACCTTCTTGCTGACTGTATCCTTGAGCAACCAGCCTTGCCTTATTCCTCTCAACTTCTCCTTTCTCATTTAGTTTATTTCTGAAGACCCATTTTGTACCAATAATATTAAATCCTTGAGCTCTTTGAACTAGATCCCATACATCATTTCTGCTGAATTGGTTAAGCTCTTCTTGCATGGCAATAATCCAATCATTGTCTTGCAGAGCTTCTTCTACAGAAGATGGTTCAATTTCTGACACTAGTCCAAATAGTGATGCTTCAGATGATCTAAGAAAAGATCTTGTTCTGATGGGATCATCCTTCTTTCCAATAATGACATCCTCTGGATGAGAGGCTTTAATTCTGGATGATGATCCTCTGATAGTTGACTCTTCAGAAATTTTTAGATTATTCATCTGAGAAGTTAAGGGAGTGGCATCTGGAGGTGCTTCTGGTTCCTCCATTTGAAGTTTGTCTGCTTCTGGAACTTCAGAGTCAATAAAGACTACTTCCCTATCTGCAGAGTTATCAACCTGCTTTGGCTTTTCAGAGCCAAGCTTATCATCAAATCTGACATGAATGGATTCTTCCACAATCTGTGTCTCAGTGTTGTATACTCTGTAGCCTTTAGAGCGTTCAGAATATCCAAGCATGAAACACTTCTGTGCTTTGGAATCAAACTTGCCCAGACTTTCCTTAGTGTTTAACATATAACAGATACATCCAAAAGGATGAAAATAAGAAATGTTGGGCTTTTTGTTCTTCCACAATTCATAAGGAGTCTTCTTCAGAAGAGGTCTAACAGATACTCTGTTCTGAATGTAGCATGTTGTATTGATTGCTTCTGCCCAAAAATGTTTTGCCAGATTTGTCTCATTGATCATGGTTCTGGCCATTTCTTGCAAAGTTCTGTTTTTCCTCTCTACAACCCCATTCTGTTGTGGAGTTCTAGGACAGGAAAAATCATGAGCAATGCCATTTTCAGCAAAATATTTTTCAAAATATTTATTTTCAAATTCACCACCATGATCACTTCTGACTTTTATGATTTTGAAATTCTTTTCATTCTGGACTTGCTTGCAGAAGTCAAAGAACACAGAATGTGACTCATCCTTGTGTTTTAAGAACTTTACCCATGTCCATCTGCTAAAGTCATCAACAATGACCAATCCATACTTCTTGCCTCTGATGGATGCAGTTTTCACTGGTCCAAACAGATCAATATGAAGTAGTTCTAATGGTTTAGAGGTAGAAACAACATTTTTTTATTTGAAAGATGTTTTAGAAAACTTTCCTTTCTGGCATGCTTCACAAAGAGCATCTGAAGTGAACTTCAGATTAGGGAGTCCTCTGACAAGATTAAGTTTATTAATCTGAGATATACGTCTCATATTAATATGGCCCAATCTTCTGTGCGAGACCCATTGCTCTTCATTAACAGACAAGAGGCATTTAACATTTTGAACTTTAAGTTCTGAAAGATTTATTTTATAAATGTTGTTTTTCCTCTTACCACTAAATAGGATAGAGCCATCCTTCTGACTAATAGCTTTACAACATTTTTGATTAAAAGTTATATCATAACCATTGTCACTTAATTGACTTATGGACAATAAGTTATGTTTTAACCCTTCAACAAGTAAAACATTAGTAATAGAGGGAAGTTTACCATTTCCAATAGTGCCAGATCCAATGATCTTGCCCTTCTGGTTCCCTCCAAACTTCACGTCCCCTCCAAATCTAAGTTCCAGGCTTTGGAACATAGACTTTTCTCCTGTCATGTGTCGTGAGCATCCAGAGTCCAGGTACCATGATTGGTGTCCTGACCTTGCTGCTAAGAACATCTGCAACAGGAATTATTTTGTTTTTAGGTACCCAGATCTTCTTGGGTCCTTTGGGGTTAGTTGGTTTGTAGGTTTGTCTAAACTTCTGTTTTGCAACATAATGTTTATTCTGACTTGCCTTAGGTTTAAACACATAAGTACTCTTCTCAGAGCTTGTGTGTTTAATGTCATTCAAGTGACCAAATTTGAATTGAGAATACAGAGGTGTCTTCCTGATGAAAAGTTTGTCAACAGGTTTTGGATTGCTTCCAGATGAAGACTCATATCCAATGCCTCTTCTGTTGTTTCCACTAACACCATAGATCATGGAAGCCATCTTGCTTCTGTCTATGCTCTTAGTGAGAAATCTCTGAAAACTAGAGTCATATTTTTCTAAAATATTTTCACATGACTTAGTCTCAGATTCAGATTCTTGTTGAGTTCTATCAAAGTCATTTTTGATTTTTAAATTTATTTCTTTCTACTCAACAAGTTCTGTTTTCAGAAGATCAATCTCAGATTCAAGATTGCTTTTCAGCTTCTTGTATTTGAGTTTGATGTTGTTATAACTTTTAAGAACTTCTGTTAAAACTTTAATGAGTTCTTCTTTGGTAAGTTTAGCCATTACCTCTTCTGCATCATCATCAGATTCAGATTCTGATTCATATCCTGAGGTACCTTCCTCTTGATCCTCTGTCCTGGCCATCAGTGCAACGTTTGCACATTCTTTTTCTGATTCAGAAGATGATTCACACTCATCTGAGTCATCCCATGTTGCCATCAGAACCTTCTTCTTTTTGTTGAACTTCTTCTTATGTTTTTCTTTCAGAAGTTTGGGGCAGTCATTTTTGTAGTGCCCAGGTTCTTTGCACTCATAGCACACAACATCTTTCTTGGCAGATCTTCTGTGACTTGAAGATTCCTTTCTGTTGTCAGATCTTCTGAAGTTGTTGAACTTCTTTCCCTTGTGCTTCCAGAGTTTGTTAATCCTTCTGGACAACATGGATAACTCATCTTCTTCTCCAGAAGAAGATTCTTCAGAGCTTTCTTGAATGACCTGCAAAGCTTTAGCAGTTTTGTTAGATTTTAATGCTACAGATTTACCTTTATCTTTCTTCTGAGGTTCATCTTCCTCAAGCTCAATCTCATGGCTCCTCAGTGAGCTGACGAGTTCTTCTAGAGAGATCTTGTTCAGATCTTTGGCCATCTTCAGGGCAGTCACCATTGGTCTCCATCTGATAGGCAGACTTTTGATGATTTTCTTTACATGATCTGACGTAGAATATCCCTTGTCCAGAACTTTCAGCCCAGCAGTGAGTATCTGGAATCTGGAGAACATGGCTTCAACAGATTCAGAGTCTTCCATTTTGAAAGCCTCATACTTCTGGATCAGAGCCAAAGCTTTTGTCTCCTTAACTTGAGAAATTCCCTCATGAGTCATTTTAAGGGATTCAAACATATCAAAAGCTGTCTCCCTGTTTGTGATTTTCTCATACTCTGTATGTGAGGTAGCATTCAGTAATATGGTTCTGGCTTTATGGTGATTTCTGAAGTCTTTCTTCTGAGAATCTGTCATAGATTTTCTGTCAATCTTTTTGCCATCCACATCTGTGGGATGTACATATCCATCTATGACAAGATCCCATAGATCAACATCATATCCTAGGAAAAAACTCTCAATTCTGTCTTTCCAGTAATCAAATTTTTTTCCATCAAACATTGGAGGTTTGGTGCTGATCCTATCCCTCTCTTCATATTTATTGTTAATATTAGACATTGAATTATCAGCCATGATAACAAATAAATATAAATATCAAAGTATATCTCTCTGGATCTTTACTGACACTGTTAAGTGGTAGCACACTCAGAACCGGAGCTCTGATGCCAACTGAAGGTGAGATAATACTTAGAAGGGGGGTTGAATAAGTATGGAAAATTAAGACTTGAAAATAATCACACAATTATTTTTATCCTGGTTCGTTTAACAAATACTCCAGTCCACCCTTCCAGAGTGATTTGCCTTTCTCAACAAGGACTTAATCCACTATTAAATCAAACTGATTACAATAGTATCACCTAAGAACAACAGTTCTTAGTCTTCTCAAGAGCTACTGATTCTAACTGAATCCTCTTAAGGAATATTCTTTACAATCAATGTAAATTAAATACAAGAGTTTTTAATGCTTCTATAAAGCTTTTATCACAACAGTGATTTTTCTCTTAAGTTTAAGTACAATGAGATTCTATGAAGAATAAGAATGAGAGCTTTTAGAATATTATGATTTCTTTTCAGCAAGTGTGTGTCACTGAAGAATGTAGTGAAGATCTCCTTTTATAGGCAGCTGAACCATGCAAGCTGAACGTTGAAAAGAGAGTCCCAAAAGGTCTGAGCCTTTTTGTATTCACATCAACTGACCTTTCCTTGAAATAGATGGCACAGAAAAATCCTTTTTGTCTGTGTAAGTGTGTCTAGCACAAATAAGGAAAGAGACGTTGAATAGTTCCAACGGATATATTCTTGAAAATACTTCTTCAGTTTCAGCAAGTTCTTCAGAGTCTGAATGGATCAGAGTCTTCTAATGAGATTCAGAACTATACTGTATCAGAGTCTTCTGCAGCATGTGTGCTTCTAGCGTGTTGATCATCAGAGCATTTTGACACAGAACTTCAGTACTTGGCAGCGTAGGTACTTTCAGAAACTTCTGTAGATTAATGCTTTGAGAAACTCTTCAATCAATATTCTTCTATACTTCAGATGCTTCTGATTATCTTCAGATGCTTTTGACTCAGAATGTTCTGGAGCTTCTTTCTTCAGATCCTTCTGGAGACTACGCTCAAGATCTTCTGTAAGGAGCAAACCGATTCTTCTGTAAGGTGCATCTGGCGCTTCAGAGTCAGAATAACTTCTTGTATTCAAGGCAAATTTGCTTCTAGAGAGTTAATATAATTTCAATCTGCAGCAAAACTCTCAAACAAATTTTAGAGTATATAATTATTAAATATAAATTTCCTAACAGTTATCATCAAAACAAAGAGTAATTATTGAGAATCAATCTGTGTTCTAACACCATTAAGCGTTGTTTTTAACGTCAAAAGCCTGACGATAGCTTGGTGACAAGCTATTCGGGGGTTTGAGCAGGAAGCTCGAGCAATGTTATACTGCTGACTTGAGGGTTGTTTTCGTTCTTATTATAATATTTTAAACGTTGCCCGTTTACGATAAACGGTGCATTCGTCTTATCGGTAATTTCAACAGCTCCACTTTGAAGTACTTTAGTCACTTCAAAAGGTCCAGACCACCTAGATTTTAGTTTACCTGGGAAAAGTTTCAATCTTGAATTAAATAGAAGTACGATGTCTCCCACACTGAATTGTTTCCGGACTGAACGTTTATCATGCCATTTCTTAGTTCGTTCTTTGTAGATACAGACATTTTCGTAAGCGTCCAATCTAAGTTCTTCTAATTCATGTAAGTTCAAGATTCATTTCTCTCCTGCCTCAGTGTAGTTGAAATTAAGTGTCTTAATGGCCCAGAAGGCTTTATGCTCTAATTCTACAGGGAGATGACAGGATTTACCGTAAACTAATTTGAAGGGTGTAGTACCTATTGGTGTCTTAAAAGCGATCCTATAAGCCCATAAAGCTTCATTCAGCTTTGATGACCAATCTTTCCTTGAGGTAGCGACAGTCTTTTCCAATATTTGTTTTATTTCCCTGTTCGAGACCTCTACTTGTCCGCTAGTTTGCAGATGATATGGTGTAGCTACTCGGTGTCGGACTCCATATTTAGAAAGAAGTTTGTCAAAAATTTGCGATATGAAATGTGATCCGCCGTCACTAATGACGAGTCTGGGTACACCGAATCTAGGAAAGATTGTATTTTTGAAGAGTTTGATTACTACTCGTGCGTCATTTGTTGGAGCGGCAATGGCTTCTATCCATTTAGACATATAGTCTACAACGACGAGTATGTAGTTATTCCCAAAAGAAGACGGGAAGGGTCCCATGAAATCTATTCCCCATACGTCAAAGATTTCTACCTCTAAGATTCCTTTCTGAGGCATTTCATCGCGTCGTGAGATGTTGCCAGTTCGTTGGCATCGATCGCATTTTAGCACAGCGATGTGAACGTCTTTCCAGAGGTTAGGCCAGAATAGGCCGACTTGGAGAATCTTAGCGCACGTCTTGGATGTACTGGCATGACCACCATATGGTGCTGAATGGCATTGGGAAATGATGTTTTCTATTTCTTCCTCTGGGACACAGCGACGATATATGTTGTCGGCCCCTCTCTTGAAGAGTAGAGGTTCGTCCCAATAATAGTGTTTCAGATCGTGGAAGAATTTCTTCTTTTGCTGATAAGTGAGATCCGGTGGAAACACGCCTGCAGCTAGGTAATTAACGATGTCGGCATACCAAGGTAATGTGACTTGGGCATAGACGGCTTCTACGGCTTTTTTGAGTTCTGGATCTTCTGAGATTAAGTTAGGCATGTCACTTTCTAATTTGGCTATCAGATGTTCGTATGGAAAATCGTCATTTATCGATACTGGTTCATGTTTAATGCCTTCTATTCGGGATAAGTGATCTGCAACTACGTTCTCGGTTCCTTTCTTATCTTTAATTTCTAAGTCAAACTCTTGTAATAATAGGATCCATCTCAATAATCTTGGTTTTACATCCTTTTTGCTTATTAGGTACCTAATGGCAGCGTGGTCTGTGTATATGATAATTTTTGCTCCTACTAAGTAAGAACAGAATTTGTCAAGCGCAAATATAACTGCTAGAAGTTCCTTTTCTGTTGTGGCGTAGTTCATTTGGGCATGATCTAAGGTTCTACTGGCTTAGTAGATGGCATGAAGCTTCTTGTCCTTCCTTTGTCCTAGAACTGCGCCTACATCATAATCACTCGCATCGCACATGATTTC
This sequence comes from Lathyrus sativus, assembly GCA_963859935.3. Classification (NCBI taxonomy): domain Eukaryota; kingdom Viridiplantae; phylum Streptophyta; class Magnoliopsida; order Fabales; family Fabaceae; genus Lathyrus; species Lathyrus sativus. Next base: position 10,127 of record CAWUDS030000989.1, on the reverse strand, counting down.
GAACGGTAGTCTCCAATCAGGTGGTTGCATAATTGGTGCGGTGATAAGGGCTGATTTTAATGTTTCGAATGCTTTTAGACAGTCGTCGTCAAAGACGAACTCAACATCTTTCATCAACAGGTCGGTCAGAGGTTTTGTGATTTTTGAAAAATCTTTTATAAATCTGCGGTAGAAACCGGCATGTCCTAGAAAACTCCGTATTTCACGTACGAATTTTGGAGGTTGGAGGTTTTTTATAATTTCTATTTTAGCTTTGTCGACCTCAATCCCTTTATTAGATATGACATGTCCTAGAACTATTCCTTGTCGGACCATAAAATGGCATTTTTCCCAATTTAGGACGAGGTTCACTTTTACACAACATTCTAATACCATTTCTAAGTTTTGTAGGCATCCTTCGAAGCTTTGTCCACATACTGAGAAATCGTCCATAAATACTTCCATGATGTCGTCTATGAAATCTGCGAAGATTGCCATCATGCATCTTTGGAAGGTTGCTGGAGCATTACAAAGTCCGAACGGCATTCGGCGGTAAGCAAAAGTACCATAAGGACATGTGAATGTAGTCTTTTCTTGGTCATCAGGATGAATGGGAATTTGGAAAAATCCCGAATAACCATCTAGATAGAAGAAATATGAATGTTTGGCTAATCTTTCCAATATTTGGTCTATGAAGGGCAAGGGGAAGTGATCTTTTCGTGTGGCTTTGTTAAGCTTTCTATAATCAATGCACATTCTGCTTCCAATCACGACTCTTTTTGTTATTGATTCGCCTTTTTCGTTCTTAACTACTGTGACTCCTCCTTTCTTAGGTACGACATGAACTGGGTTGACCCATTCACTATCGGAGATTGGATAGATGATTCCTGCATCTAGTAATTTCTTTACTTCGTCTTTGACTACAGTGCTTAGGATGGGGTTCAGTCTCCTCTGATGCTCTCTAGAGGTTTTACAGTCTTCCTCTATTGTAATTCGATGCATACAGATCGAAGGGCTTATACCTTTTAGATCGCTTATGTTATAGCCTAACGCGGTGGGGTACTTCTTTAGGACTTCTAATAGCTTTGCGGTTTCTAGTTGTCCTAAGTTGGCGTTGACTATCACTGGTCTTTTTAGTTCATCATCTAGGAATTCATATCTAAGGTTTTTGGGTAGTGTTTTAAGTTCTAAAGATGGGTTCTTCGGACCTGGCATATGGTTTGGGGTTAGTGCTAAGCTTTGCTTAGACTGTCGTCTTTATACGGTTTACGCCAATCACCGTCTTCAGAAATATCGGGTATTTGAATCTTTATTATTTCTGAATACGTGGTCTCTTCATTTTCAAGTTCTCTTATGCATTCGTCAATTACATCTACTAAATAGCAGGTATTGTCTATGGCTGGTGCTAGTAAGAACTTGGTGAGAATGAACTCTATCTTTTCTTCTCCTACTTCAAATGTTAGCCTACCTTTCTTTACGTCAATTATAGCTTCGGCTGTGGCTAGGAATGGTCTTCCTAAAATGATCGGAGTAACTGAATCTTCCTTAATATCCATAATTATGAAATCGGTTGGGATATAGAATTGTCCTATGCATACTGGAACGTTTTCCAGTATACCGACAGGATATTTGACGGATCGGTCAGCTAATTGAACGAACATCTTGGTTGGTCTTAGTTCACCCGTATTTAGCTTTTTGCATATGGATAAGAGCATAACACTGATACTGGCTCCTAAATCGCACAGGGCTTTGTCTATTACGAATTTTCTAATGACACAGGGTATGGAGAAACTACATGGGTCTTTTAATTTAGGAGGCATGTGGTTTTGAATAATAGCGCTACACTCTGCAGTAAGTGTAACTGTTTCGTTATCCTCGATCTTTCTCTTATTTGATAGGATTTCTTTGAGAAATTTAGCATACGAGGGCATTTGAGCGATAGCTTCTGTAAAAGGAATAGTGATATTCAACTATTTAAGGAGCTCTACAAATTTCTTAAACTGCCCTGTAGTTTTGGAGTTTATTAGTCTTTGAGGATAAGGAATCGGTGGTTTATATGGCGCTGGAGGTGCTTGAGTTTTTCACTTGCGGTGTCCTCCTTCTCATTGTCTTCCTTCTTCTCTAACTCGGATTCCTTTTCTGCTTGTTCAGTTGGTTTTTGTTGCATGGCTGAGTTTTCGGTTCTCGGATCGATCGGTTCGTCCAATTCTTTTCTGCTTCTTAATATGAAGGCATTTGCTTGCCCTTTTGGATTTTGTTCGGGTTGTCCAGGAAATGTGCCAGCAGGTGCAGCAGCAGAGGCTTGTTGTTGAGTCACTTGTGATATCTGTGTTTCTAGCATTTTATTGTGGGTGGCTAAAGCATCTACTTTACTGGTTAGCTGCTTAATTTGTTCACTAGTGTGTACGTTTTGATTCAGGAATTCTTTGTTGGTTTGAGCTTGGGTTGCTACGAATTTTTCCATCATCGATTCCAAATTTGACTTTCTAGGAACATTTGGAGGATTTCCGACTGGTTTTTGATATCCTGGCGGAGCAGCAGGCATCTGCAATGCATTATCGCTTTTGTAAGAAAAGTTTGAATGGTTTCGCCAACCTGGGTTGTATGTATTCGCATAGGGGTTTCCTTGAGCGTAGTTCACTTGGTCTGGTGAAATTCCTGCTAGTAATGGGCATTCAGGCGCATTATGAGTGGCAATTCCACATAACTCGCAATATGGAGCTACAGCGGCTACAGTGGCTGGTGGCGTTACGGTTAAATTATCGATCTTTTGCATTAAGGCATCTATCTTAGCGTTAAATTTTTCAAGGCTACTTATTTCGTACATTCCAGCTTTAGTTGCGGGTTTCTCTGATTGAGTTCTTTCACCTCCCCATTGGCAATGGTTTTGAGACATGTTTTCGATAAGTTGATAGGCTTCCTCGTATGGCTTATCCATAAGTGCACCGCCCGCGGCAACGTCTACTGTTAATCTAGTGTTGTACAGGAGCCCATTGTAGAAAGTATGGATTGTCACCCAGTTTTCCAAACCGTGGTGAGGACATGCTCTCATCATATCTTTGAATCGTTCCCATGCTTCGTAGAGAGATTCATTATCTTTCTGTCGAAATCCGTTAATTTGAGATCTTAGCATGGCGGTTTTGCTCGGCGGAAAATATCTCGCTAAAAATACGCTCTTCAGTTGCTCCCACGTTGTAACAGAGTTGGAAGGCAAGGATTGTAACCAAGCCCAGGCTCTATCTCGGAGAGAGAAAGGAAAAAGACGAAGTCTTATTGCGTCTGGAGTTACACCATTTGCTTTCACTGTGTCTGCGTATTGCACAAACTTCGTTAAATGTTCGTTCGGATCATCAGTTGCATTTCCTAAGAATTGGTGTTGTTGTACAGCTGTCAGCAATGAGGGTTTTAGCTCAAAATCGTTTCGAGTAATAGCTGGGGCAACAATGCTATTATGAGACTCCATCTGAGAGGGTGTAGCGTATGCCTTCAGTGGTTTGTTTTGAGGTCCTTCAGCCATCTTTTCTTCTTTAACTGGAGGATGAGCTAGAAGATCAGGAATGTTGTGTCTTCGTTGATATTCGACGATGCGCCTTCTTAGATGTAAGAAGCGCTCTAGTTCAGCGATTGTAGGTTGTAAGATTTCGCCTTGTGAGCGAGTACTTGGCATACAATCGAAGAACGAGTAGAGGGAGAGAGAATTGTTAACCTAGTCTATACTGTGTAACAAAGGATTACACTATTGACTAAACGGGTCCCCGGCAACGGCGCCAAAAGCTTGATCGCGACTTTCTATGTCTAATACAACTTAACTGCAAGTACACAGTCTATCGTGTAGTAATAAAAGATATCGATCCCACAAGGACTCGTAATCAAACTAGTGTTCACGGGAGTTACTATGTTTAGCTAGGTAGATAATGTTTAAGGGAATAATTGCTATTACTAAAGGAAACTAAAAAACGTTACTTAAAGTATAATTACGCGAATCGATATGCAATAATTATGTTCTTCGGGGATTTGACAAGTTACCGGTATATAAAATATTTTCAGAATTTATTTAAGAAGAAAATAGTGATCTAAAGACCTTTGTCTCACGATGGTTGTTGACGCTAGTCGCAACTTTAAGGCAGAACGTATGCTGTCGCTATCCCGTTCGGGGTTAAAATCGCTTTTTGGAAATCTCTAAATTCTAATCTATTTTAAAGTGCTTTCGCTGTTATTAAAACAAATGCCTAGTGTTTACTATCTGGCCCTAGCCGCAGCTGTCGCTTGTTGGTTCATACCTTAATTAATTTCCCACTGTCGTGGCAAAACTACTTTTAAATAAGTTTTCGCTGTCGCGACGAACGTTTATTCAGGAAATAAGTTTAAACACTCAGGCCATAAACAACTTTTGAAAAAGAAAGGTTTTAACCGGTTATTATCAAATCCCGTCTGAATTATTATTACATACCGATTACTCTGGTTTACCTAGACATGGATTTGGAACAGGTAAAGCGTAAATAAAAGCGGAAATTTAGAACATACATACTGCTGGGAAGTAAAGTTACAATTAACGAAATAATAAAAACCTGTAAAGTATCCAATTGGCTTTTGGCCAAATCCCAACGATGTCGGCAGGATTGTGTCTTCAAGCCAATAAAGCGTACAAAGGAAATTTCAGTAACAGAATACAGGAAAAAGAAAGGAGAACAAAAACAAGACTTAAACTAAATTTTCTCTGGAAAATATTTGGGCAGCACTTCGTTATCTGAATGCGGCTCCCCTTCTCAACTCCCCTCCTTCTCCTTTTATAGAGGTGAAATACTAACGGTTATATCTTGCAGAAGGTGGACTTGGAGTCATAGAAAATAGGAAGTAGCGGTCCATTATTTTGGGACTTGGAACTAGTTTTTGCACGTTTACTGAAGTTCTGCGTTTTTGCCTGCATGACGGCCGTCATGGTGTGTGACGGTCGTCATGGATGTGTGACGGTCGTCACATCAGCAAAATCTGCATCTGCTGTTTTTCATGTTGTTTTCATCTGGTCTTCGTCCATATTTCATCTGTAATTGCTTATTTTCTTCATATTGCTTTGTTTGGACATGGTCTTCAAATACCTGCAAAATATCAGACAAATAACATGGAAAAACCCGAAATCAGATTGAAACCAGTCAAATATTAGTTGAATTATACGTCAATATATATATACGATTTCGCGTTATCAATGTAATCTGTAATGTACTCTGTTGTTGTAGATGTAATTTGTAAATGTAATTGTAGATGTAGTTGTAAAGCTTCACCGGGGATCTTCGGAAGAGATGTGAGCCGGTTGAATTGTAATGTATGCCTTCTCAAATAAAGGGAGACTACCGTGATAAACTTCCTCGACTTCTTTGGGGAAATGTCACTTGATGGAAATAAACTTGTGCGATGAAATCACTGGGGAATGCGTTCCTGCTGAGTGTCTTTGTAATTGCAAAATATTCTGTAAGCTCTCAAATAAAGAGAGATGTCTTGTAATTTCTTTGGTAAGCTTCTCTGATGGATCTATGAAGCGATTCCATTTGCCGAATCAATAATGTTGAAGGAGCCACTGAGGGTAAATGAATTGTCTTGTGGAAACTGTCGTTTGTCGTTTTGAATAAGATCCTGATCGAAACGAGTTGCTCAAATAAAGAGATAGATGTTCGAGAAAATTCTGTGATGCTATTGTTGAAGAAATGTCTGTCTCTATTCTTCCTGGAGAATAGGGTGCAAAATAAATGCACACTTACTCCATGTCCGGAAATTGGAGATTGTTCACACTGTGATTGCTGAGACCGAAGTTCAATTCGGGAAGTAGCCGAAAAGAAACCGTCAAGCAAGACTCGACCATTGAGATATGAACTCAAATGGAATTTATACTAAAATAACCATCTTCCATGAGGATTGAACTTCACGGGGAAAATGAAATATTGTGCTCTTTCTGCCTAGGGTCGACAAATCTATTTGGAGGGATAAGACACACCCAAACACCTAGGGATAACTATAGCCAAAGCAATAGAATAAAACACACAAAGAACACAAAAATGCACATGCCATGCTGTCAAAACAAAAAGAGGTGACCGAAGATGAAATAAACATCTCAGGATAAGCATCTCGACCAATCTTCGCAGATAGAAAGTACCACTGAGGATAGACGGAGGACCAAATATGGGATCACACTCCTGCTTCAGGGCTTCAAAATTTCTCTTGGGGAATAGAGATCAATCCATTTGGTATATAACATCTTGATAAGTTCAAAAGGTTGTACAAAGTTGTAGACGGAGGTACCCAAACTGAAGTTTCATAGGGGATGAAATAAATATCCTGGTCACCATGGTTGTTGAACATGGCGGAGTCGAGCTTCATGGGGATGAAATAAACATCCTCTTCGCTTCAAATTTCAAATGCCCCAAGTCACATGGCTTAGAAAAACATCTCGAGAGGATTTTATAGAAAACATGATGTCCAAATGCCCCAGTGTCTTCAAACTCTCGGAGAGATTCACCGAATCTCGACGTAACTGCCTCTGATTGGCGGTATAACTGGGTCTTCCAATTTGTGCTTTAGATGAAGCCAAGACTGGTGTGAATCAAACCTCTTGGAAAATAACTTGCCCCAGGTTGGAAAAATCTTCAAATCCATCAAGGTCCGTTTATAACCTTTATAAGATGTCAAACGCATTTGGCAAGTCAGAAGTGTTAATTTCGAAACGGGTAATGCAACACGCGTTTGTCTTGAAGTTTTGAAAAGGGGTATCGCAATAACTTGTGATCGAAATCACTAGTTAGGATACAAATTTAACATTATTTATAAAGCCAATGAATTTGAGCATAGCTCAAGGAGTCAGGAAACAATATCTCATCGAGTATGCTTTCGAACTAAACCTTACTTCAATTAGGACTTTGAGGATCGTATATGGGCTTAATTTATGACTCGTAAAGTGGAGGAATAAAAGTTTAGTATATTCGTGCCCACCCAATTTTTGAAAGATGTTCATCATTTTTGCTAGTGCCCTGCCCCAGGCTAAAATGAGGTTTCGGTTTGGGAGAAAAAAAAACAAATCTTTTCTCAAGGCTTTAAAAAGAGGGTTAACTATGTTGGTGTTTAGATGGTTGAAATAATGCCTTACATCATCAGTAGGGTTCTTATTCGAAGCATACAACAAGAGATCATGCGTTTTACTTCATCATCCTCCTCCCAATTCTCCGTCAGAGCAAGAGATCGGGTAAAGTCGGCATTATAAATTACTTTGAAAAACGATTTGAGTGAAAACGAATGGATTTCTTCAAGACAAACACTTATTGCATTACTTATTCAAAATAACAAGTTCTTACATGCCAAAAATACTTTTAATTCAAAGAAACGAAAGACACAAAAACAAATGAAGTGAAAAGTTGGACAAGCCTTTTTATTACGCCTTGAAATGGAGAGGCTTGCTGAATCGTCTGATGTGTAGCCTTCTGATAACCTTGGATCATGTTCTCAGAGGGTGAACCATGCTGAAGATAGGATTAGAACCTCTGAAGGATAAGATTCCGCCTCTAACCAACTCTTGAACGTCTGCCTTCATACCATAGCAACTCTCAATATCGTACCCCGGAGCACCTTGATGGTATGGGCAAAATTTGTCAGCTCTGTACCAGTATGGAAGCTTCTTGGGCACCTTAGGCGGAGCTCTTGTCTGGATGTGCCCCTTTTGAATCAAAGCTGAGAACAAATTAACATACCTTACAGGGATGGGATCAAACCGCTGAATTCCTTCTCTTGGAGTATCCAGAGGCATCTTCTGATACCTTCTCCGAAATCGTCGATTCTGTGGTTGATCTGGAGAGACCAATTTCTGCCTAGGAGGGAGTTGCTGTTTGCGCTAAGTGGGCGTTGCATACTGATGTTGAGGATGGGGTACTGGAGCTATGAATTCTCTGGAAGGTCCACTATCATCCTTATTAACTGGAGCTATACCCAAGTTGTAATTGTATTTCTTTACAAAAGCGACATCTAAGTCTCCCCAAGACTGAATGTGGCTTCTTTGCAGCTTCATATACCATATCAAAGATACCCCACACAAACTTTCTTGAAAGCAGTGAATCATCAGCTTGTCGTTGTTGATATAAGCAGTCATCTTTCGACAAAACATTGTCAAGTGGTATTTTGGACAGCTGACACCCTTGTAAACTTCGAAGGTAGGCATATTGAATTCCAGAGGAATAATCACGCCTGTAACTAAACATAGGTCGTGAGCATCAAGACCGGATGCGTTGTTTCTTTTCATCATCTTCCATTGTTCTTCAAGATCACGAAGTTCTTTCTCAAATGCTATAAGTCTAGGGTCGTCCACTTCATTCCCAGCATGAGTACTCTGAAAGTCAACAAACCTGTTGTCTTGCATAGGCTGAAGTTGCGTAGGAACAAAGTCGTCGGAGGAACGGTGAAATGTCAGATCAGTCCTTACTCTGAAGCTAGTCATGCGATCCATATCTTTCGTTCTTTTTGCTATCCTTAAGTAATACTTCGAGCTTGGTAAGATGGGCGAGATGTCCACTGACGGACAAACACAAAAGACTGAATGAGGATGCGGAGGAGAAAAGACAAATGCACATGCTAAAAATGTTAAATGCAGAATGTTAATGCAAGAATGAAGATGCAGGATGAAAGGACTTCATGGGATTCCTCTATTTATGGGCATTGCGGTAAAAAGAAAAGTTTTATTAAGTCGAAATGGATTACATAAATATTCTTTTAAAGAATCCCAAATAAAAGCTAGTAAAGACACTAAGGAAGTTTTGAATTCTGCTGCTTGAGCTGCTCCTCCAACTGAGCCTTCTCACGAGTGAGATTTTCCACAATCATCTTCCAGACAGTACACTGAGAGTCAGAGGAAAATAAATCCTCCAACACCTTCCTTCTCTTGTAGGGGAGTAGTTCTTCATCCTTCAATTTTAATTGCTCTTGAAGTTTAACATTCTGCTTCTGAAGTTCATTCTCCTGTGTCTGAAATTCTTTCTTCAGTTTATGAAATTCCCTCTCTCGTTCTTGAGATTCCTTCTCTCGTTCCTGAAGCTCACTAATCTCTGCAACAGCCACTTGATATTTGTTTTTTCATGCCTCTGACTCATGCTGCGATTTCCTTAAGGCAACCTCCAACTTCTCAGCATCAGACGTAAAAACATAAACAGGCTCTCTCTTCGGAGGTATAGGGTCTTGACGAGAATAAGGCATCCTCAGCTTGATTGCCCTGTCTCTTACCTACTGGAGATACGGTTCTAAAGACACACAAATAGGCCTCCCTAGACTTCTCTTCCCCTTCTTATACACACTACGCCATGCATCCAGAACCTTTCCTCGAAGCTCCACATCATTGTGGAAGAAAATACTCTTTACATGGGCACTTTTACGAGGTCCCTTCAACGGGTATCCCAACTGTCGACGAGCTAAAATGGGATTGTAGCTGATTCCTCCATCAAAACTGAGCAATAGTACATTACCAAAGTTACCACAACTATCAATGATTAATACCCCATCATATACTCGGTTGTACCAATCAATGTCAGAATGAGTCAATGCCATAACCCTCGGAGACCAAAACTCCTTGCCAACATTTGTAAAAGAGCTAGACTTTGGCAAGTACGAAATAAACCACTTGTAAAGTAAGGGTACACAAAAAGTAATCATCCCTCCACCACGAAGGTTTCGGAGATGTATAGAGTGATATGTATTACCCAACAAAGTCGACACTGGGTTGTTCTTCATAAAGATCTTGAATGCTTTGAGATCGATGAAACCTTCAAAACTTGGAAATAGAAATATCCCATAAACAAGTAAGGCAAAAATTGCCTCGAACTGAGCCTTGTTCGAATAGTCAGCATAAAATAAAGCCTTTTCGACTAGGAAACCTGTCTTCAAACCAAGAATTCCATCCTTAGTAACCATGTTGGCCTTGACGTCGGATACCTTTAAACGGAGGGCCTTAGCAATATCTTTCTCATCGGGGTCCTTTTCCAAGAAGGGAAAAGGAGATTCTTCTAAGATGGGTAGACCAACCAAAAAGGAGTACTCTTCCAATGTAGGTAACAACTGAAAATCTGGGAAGGTGAAACAATGATAAAGAGGATCATAAAACTGTAGTAGAGTAGCAAGAAGTCCTT
>CAWUDS030000988.1:0-25974 GCA_963859935.3 Lathyrus sativus | reverse complement strand
GAACGATTTAAAAAAAGGGGTGGTGTGTGTAGAGAAGCAACACATGCCTGAATTAGAAGCCCATACTTCTAACAAAACCATAACACAGTTCATCTAAAAGCAAGGCAAAAGAGAAAATTACAAAACCAATCATTATCAGGCACGATTTACCATCATCAACTCTTACCTTTTTAAAAATACAACAACAAATTTAATTAAAAAAGGAAATATGTGAAACACACAAAGCCAAAATCAATCGAAGAAAGACGACATCATCATCATCATCAAAACAAAACTAAGAAAAAAAGGAAAAACTGTTAGAACACAGATTGGTTCTTAATAATATCTCTATGTTTTGATGATAACTATTATGAAATTTTGTAGTTAAGAATTACGTACTCTAAAATTTTCTTAAGAATGTTTGCTGCAGATATTAAAGTAAATATCACTCCAGAAGCAAATCAGATCTGAACATAAAAAATATGCAAGGCTCTGAAGCGTCAGAAGCACCCATTAGAAGATTCTGAATGCTGCCATCAGAAGATCCTGAGCGTTGCCTCCAGAAGGATCTGAAGCAGAAGCTCCAGAAGAATCTGAAGCAAGCCAGAAGCATCTGAACCAATGAAGAATTCTGTATGAAGAGTTTTCAAGCATAGTTACTTCAGAAGACTCTGAGAGTACTAACGCTGCCAGTACTGAGGATCTGACCCAAAACTCTGCTCTGAACTTATACACGCTAAAAGCACACTTGCTGCAAAGACTCTGATTCAGCAAAACTCTGATCAACACCAGAAGGCTCTGATCAAATTAGACTCTGATGATTCTTGCTGAAAATTGTTGAAGAAGAATTCAAAGATTATGTCCGTTGGAATATCCAAACGACTCTTTCCTTATTTATGCTAGACACAAGAACACAGACAAAAAGGATTTCTCTGTGCTTTCTTCTTCTAGGAAATGTCACTTGATGTGAAGACAAAAAAGGCTCAGACCTTTTGGTACACTCTTATCAACGTGAAAAACTCTTGGATCACTGTGCCTATAAAAGCAAGTCTCCACTCATCTTCTTTAGTTGACGAAACACTTGAAAAGAATTCATTATCAAAGCTCTCATACAACTCATATATTCTTGCTTGAATTATTTCTTTGTTCTTAATCTTAAGTGAAAAATCACTGTTGTGATAAAGCTTTATTAGAAGCATCTTAACACTTGTATTTATTATTACATTTGATTGTAAGAAAGCCTTAAGAAGATCCAGTTAGGATCAGTAGTTCTCGAGAAGACTTTGAACAGTTGTTCTTAGTGCTTACTATTATAATCAGTTGATTAAATAGTGGATTAAATCCTTGTTTGAGAAAGGCAAATCACTCTAGAAAGGGTGAACTGGAGTAGTTGAGTTCAACGAACCAGGATAAAAATAATTGAGTTTTTATCTTCATACTTATTCAACCCCCCTTCTAAGTATTTTCTCACCTTCAGTTGGCATCAGAGCTTTGGTTCTGTGTGTGCTACCACTTCACAGTGACAGAAAAGATCCAGTGAGAAAAACTTTGATATATATTTGGTTGTTACTATGGCTGATACTTCAATATCTAACATTAACAACAAATATGAAGAAAGGGACAGAATCAGCACTATACCCCCTATGTTTGATGGGGAGAAATTTGATTATTGGAAAGACAGGAGTGAAAGTTTTTTCCTTGGTTATGATGCTGATTTATGGGATTTGGTCATAGATGGATATGTTCATCCCACTGATGGAAATGACAAGAAAGTAGATAGAAAATCTATGACAGAAGCCCAAAAGAAGGAATTTAGAAATCACCACAAGGCTAGAACAATATTATTAAATGCAATATCTCACACTGAGTATGAAAAGATCACAAATAGAGAAACTGCATTTGACATGTTTGAGTCCGTAAAGATGACTCATGAGGGAAACTCTCAAGTCAAGGAAATAAAGGCTCTGGCTCTAATTCAGAAGTATGAAGCCTTCAAGATGGAAGAAGCTGAATCTGTTGAAGCCATGTTCTCCAGATATCAAATACTTACAGCTGGACTAAAGGTTCTGGATAAAGGATACTCTACTGCTGATCATATGAAAAAGATCATCAGAAGCTTATCTACTAGATGGAGACCTATGGTGTCTGCGCTGAAAATGGCTAAAGATCTGAACAAGATCTCCTTGGAGGAACTAATCAGTTCACTGAGGAGTCATGAAATTGAACTTGAGGAAGATGAACCTCAAAAGAAAGGTAAGTCAATTGCCTTAAAATCTAATAAATCTGCTAAAGCATTGCAGGTAATAGAGGAAAGCTCTGAAGAATCCTCATCTGAAGATGAAGATGAATTATCCATGTTGTCCAGAAGAATAAACAAACTCTGGAAGCATAAAGGAAAGAAGTTCAGAACTTCAGGAAGCCTGACCAAAGAAAAGAATCTTCTGGACATAGAAGATCTGACAAAAAGGAGGTTGTCTGCTACGAATGTAAAGAACCTGGGCATTACAAAAATGAATGTCCAAAGTTGTTGAAAGAAAAGCCTAAAAGAAAATCTGATAAGAAGAAGAAGGTTCTAATGGCTACCTAGGATGATTCAGATACATCTGAATCTGAATCTGAGTCAGAAGAGGAATGTGCCAACGTAACATTGATGGCTGACATAGAATATCAGGAGGAAGGAATTTTAGGATCTGAATCTGACTCTGACGCTGAAGAGGTAATGGCTAAACTCACTAAAGATGAACTCATCAAAGTGTTATCAGAAGTTCTAAAGAGCTATAACAATATTAAGCTCAAATACAAGAAGCGTCAAAGCAATCTTGTATCTGAGAATAATATTCTCAAATCAGAAGTAGCTGAGCTAAATGAAAAGAACTTAAAATTGAAAAATGATTCTGAATTAGCTCAATAAGATTCTGATTCTGAAACTGAGTCTGAATGCAAAAATATTTTGGAAAAATATAACTACAACTTTCAGAAGTTTCTTGCTAAAAGCATAGACAGAAGCAAAATGGATTCTATGATCTATGGAGTTAGCAGAAATAACAGAAAAGGAATTGGATATAAATCTTCCTCTGGAAAGGATTTAAATCCAAAATCTGTTGATAAAATTATCATCAAGAAGACTCCTTTATATTCCCACTTTAAATTTGGTCACTTGAATGATATTGAACACACTCGTTCTAAAAAGAACATTCATGTGTTTAAATCTAAGGCTAGTCAGAATAAACCTTATGTTGAAAAACAGAAGTTTAGACAAACCTTCAAAACAACTAACCGAAAAGGACCCAAGAAGATCTGGGTACCTAAAAGTAAAATAATTCCTGTTGCAGACGTTCTTAGCAGCAAGGTCAGGACGCCAATCATGGTACCTGGACTCTGGATACTCGCGACACATGACAGGAGAAAGGTCTATGTTCCAAAGTCTGGAGCTTAGATCTGGAGGTGATGTGAAATTTGGAGGGAATCAGAAGGGCAAGATCATTGGATCTGGCACTATTGGAAATGGTAACCTTCCCTCTATCACTAATGTTTTACTTGTAGAAGGATTAAAGCATAATCTATTGTCCATAAGTCAATTAAGTGACAATGGTTATGACATAGTCTTTAATCAAAAATGTTGTAAAGTTATTAGTCAAAAGGATGGCTCAATCCTATTTAGTGAAAAGAGGAAAAACAACATTTATAAAATAAATCTTTCAGAACTTAAGGTTCAGAATGTTAAATGCCTCTTGTCTGTTAATGAGGAGCAATGGGTCTGGCACAGAAGATTAGGGCATATTAATATGAGACGTATATCTCAGATTAATAAACTTAATCTTGTCAGAGGACTTCCTAAGTTGAAGTTCACCTCAGATGCTCTTTGTGAAGCATGTCAAAAAGGGAAGTTTTCAGAATCTTCTTTTAAATCAAAAAATGTTGTTTCTACTTCCAGACTATTAGAATTACTTCATATTGATCTGTTTGGACCAGTGAAAACTGCATCCATCAGAGGCAAGAAGTATGGATTAGTCATTGTTGATGACTATAGTAGATGGACATGGGTAAAGTTCTTAAAACACAAGGATGAGTCACATTTTGTGTTCTTTGACTTCTGCAAACAAGTCCAGAATGAAAAAGATTTCAAAATTATAAAAGTCAGAAGTGATCATGGTGGTGAATTTGAAAACAAATATTTTGAAAAGTATTTTAATGAAAATGGCATTGCTCATAATTTTTCCTGTCCTAGAACTCTACAACAAAATGGAGTTGTAGAGAGGAAAAATAGAACTCTGCAAGAAATGGCCAGAACCATGACCAATGAGACTAATCTGGCAAAGCACTTTTGGGCAGAAGCAATCAACACAGCTTGTTACGTTTAGAACAGAGTGTCTGTAAGACCTCTTCTGGAGAAGACTCCCTATGAACTATGGAAGAACAGAAAGCCCAACATTTCATATTTTCATCCTTTTGGATGTATTTGCTATATGTTGAATACTAAAGAAAATCTGAACAAGTTTGATTCTAAAGCACAAAAGTGTTTCATGCTTGGGTATTTTGAACGCTCTAAAGGCTACAGAGTATACAATACTGAAACACAGATTGTGGAAGAATCTATTCATGTTAGATTTGATGATAAGCTTGGCATTAAAAAGCCAAAGCAGTTTGAAAATTCTGCAGATAGAGAAGTAGTCTTCACAGACTCTGAAGGCTCAGAGGCAGACAAAGCTCAAGTGAAGGAACCTGAAGCAATGCCAGATGCAATTCCTTTGACTTCTCAGATGAACAACTTAAACATTTCTGAAGAATCAACTGTTAGAGGATCATCTTCCAGAATCAAAGCTTCTCATCCAGAGAATGTGATCATTGGAAAGAAGGATGACCCTATCAGAACAAGATCCTTCCTCAGATCCTCTGAAGCATCATTATTTGGATTGGTGTCAGTAATTGAACCAACCACTGTGGATGAAGCTCTGCAAGACAATGACTGGATTATTGCCATGCAAGAAGAGCTAAATCAGTTCACTAGAAATGATGTGTGAGACTTATTTCCAAGACCAAAAGGATTCAACATAATTGGAACTAAATGGGTCTTCAGAAATAAGCTTAATGAGAAAGGAGAAGTTGAAAGAAATAAGGCAAGGCTTGTTGCTCAAGGGTATAGTCAACAAGAAGGTATTGATTACACTGAAACTTATGCTCCAGTGGCAAGGTTAGAATCTATACGCCTTCTTATTTCATTTGCTGCATAATATAACATCACTCTATATCAGATGGATGTTAAAAGTGCCTTTCTAAATGGTATTATAGAAGAAGAAGTTTATGTTCACCAGCCTCCTGGTTTTGAGAGTGAAAAATTTCCAGAACATGTTTGCAAACTAAAGAAATCTCTGTATGGTTTAAAACAAGCTCCCAGAGCTTGGTATGAGAGATTAAGCAATTTTCTTCTGGAGAAAAATTTCATCAGAGGCAAGGTGGACACAACACTCTTTTGTAAAACATTTAAGAAAGATCTTCTAATTTGTCAAATATATATGGATGATATCATATTTGGATCTACCAATACTATGCTGGGAAAGGAGTTTGCTCAATGTATGCAGGCAGAATTTGAAATGAGCATGATGGGAGAATTGAGATTCTTTCTGGGAATTCAAGTCAACCAAACTCCAGAGTGCACTTACATTCATCAGACCAAATATGTTAAAGAACTTCTGAAGAAATTTAACATGACTGATAGTAAGATGGCAAAGACTCTCATGCATCCAACTAGTACACTAGGCAAGGAGGAGGTAAGTAAGAAAGTAGATCAGAAACTCTACAGAGGTATGATATGATCTCTTCTCTACTTAACTGCTTCTAGACCTGACATTTTGTTCAGTGTATGCTTGTGTGCAAGATTCCAATCAGATCCTAGAGAATCACACTTAACAGTTGTTAAGAGGATTCTAAGGTATCTGAAAGGTACTTCTAATGTGGGTTTGTGTTACACAAAATCTGATGATTTCAAATTAGTTGGATTCTGTGATGCTGATTACGCTGGAGACAGAGTGGAAAGAAAAAGTACTTCTGGAAGTTGTCAATTTCTAGGAAGAAATCTAATCTCTTGGTACAACAAGAGGCAACCCATAATTGCACTATCAACTACAGAGGCAAAATATATTGTTGCTGCTAGATGTAGCACGCAGATGCTCTGGATGAAAATTCAGCTAGAAGACTATCAGATATTTGAAAGTAACATTTCTATATTCTGTGATAATACTTCTGCTATATATTTGTCTAAAAATCCCATTTTACACTCTAAGGCAAAACATATAGAAATTAAACATCATTTCATCAGAGACTATGTTCAGAAGGGATTATAAACTTAGCCTTTGTTGATACAGATCATCAATGGGCATATATTTTCACAAAACCCCTTGTTGAAGATAGATTCAAATTTATTTTGAAAAATATTGGTATGGATTTGTGTCCAGAATAATATTTGTCAGAAGAAAATTTTTCAGATGATAAATGTTTATCACTCTGAAGTATTTCATCTGTTGCTTATTAAATTTATGTTTATTTGTGTGTATCTGAACTAACCAATCTCAGAGGATCTGAACGTTGGTTAACATTTCATTTCTCAAGAGAATTCAGAAGCACATGCAAGCAAACACGTGTCACTCTAAATCTGCAAAGATGGCGTGTACACTACTGAAGAGACGTTTGAGGTATGGTTTGAATAGTGAAAATCTTGATTTTCCCCCCAATTTGTCAGAATCAATTAATGCTTGAAATGATTTTTATTCTCTTTCATTAATTGACATTAATTGCTATGTGTAAACGTGCTTTGATTGTCTGTTTGAATGCCTAATTGTTTCTTTATAAATACCACATCTCTCACCACTTTCACACTTTTCACAACACAAGCAAGTTTATGCATTTCTGTCTTCTTTTCTCTCTTCACAAAAACTCTAAACCCTTGTTAAAATCATCTTCAATGGCAACTCATCTTCTACAGCATCTCAGTTTCAATCAACCATGGCTGCAGTTACTTCTGCAAATATGGGTGTGGCTCCATACACGACACCTAAAAGGACTTTGTTAACTCCTGTTGACAAACTTGAACTTCTCTGTGAATCAATGGTGGAATTTGATTCATTAGCTGAAAATGGATTTGAATTTCGTTCAATAGTTGATGCTCAAGGCTGGGTAAAATACTTTGACAGATTATTTGGACCAGTTTACCCTCATCTGGTGAAAGAATTATGGATACATGCTTCTGTATACCCCAAATTCATCTTGTCTTCTGTTCTGGGTAAGGAGATTATAATTACAAAAGATCTAATCAGGAAACTCATAGGGTATGAGGAGACTGATGGAGTATCTCATCTGTCAGCTGGGCGTGTAGACATGGAAGAAATCTATGAGGAAGTCATGACTTCAGGACAGGCCTCTAACAAATTTAAAGATCTGAAGCTTGACTACAAAATCTGGGCAAAGATTTTTATGGGATGCATTCATCACAGAAAATCTACAAATTCTCTAGACTATGTGAACAATGAACAACTTTACTTCATGTACTGTTTAAGTCAGAGCACTAAGGTAGATCTTCCTTACATTCTGTTCATGCATTTATGAAATCATATCAATGCTTCAAGAGAATCTGTAAAAGATAAGGGTCAGAAGATCAGAACATGGATTCCCTTTGGAAGGTTAATTTTAGATATTCTGACAGAAAATGGACTGGTGACTGCTCTGTATGCTGCTGGAGTCAAGGATGAACTTGAATCTATTGTTGGAAAACCTCTGAATGCCAAGAGTCTTCAGAGACTAAAAATTATAGAGGAACTTACATCTGCACCCAAGAAGCTGAATATCTCTGAACTCAGTCAGAAGCGAATTCCAGTTGAAAACTACCCACTGTTCTGTGTTGAAGAACCAAGGGAAATTATTGTGAGATATATTGATTCTTGCAAGGCAGATGGAACGCCCGTTCCTGCAGATATTCTGAAAAGAGAAAGGGAACCAATGCCTGATGGAGGAAATGAGAACACAAGGAAAAGAGGTCAATCAGAAGCAGAAGAAGTTGTTGTTCAGAAGAAGCCCAAAGTTGCTGACAAGCCTCAGAAGTTGATCAAGAGGAAAGCATCTGGAGACGCTCCCTCTGTTCCCACAAAGCGTATCAAGATTAAAGGTACCAAATCTTCTGTATCCTCTTTCAATAACATTGTTTTAAATGAATCAACATTCAATTCTATTCCAAAACCACCTCCTACTCAGAAACAATCTGTTCCTGCTCCATCTCATAATTCTGAACCATTAAAAATTTCTTCCCCAAAAAAATCATCTGATCCTGTTTCCACCACTCATGTAAAACCTTCTACTAATCAATCATCTGCACCAACACCAACAACAACACCAACAAATCAAACTCCACCACCTATAACAAAACCAACAGAACAATCTGAACACCAACAACAACCAGAAAAATCACAATCAAACACATCTGAACCATTAAAAATTTCTTCCCCACAAAAATCATCTGATCCTGTTTCCACCACTCATGTAAAACCTTCTACTAATCAATCATATGCACCAACACCAACAACAACAACACCAGCAAATCAAACTCCACCACCTATAACAAAACCAACAAAACAATCTGCACAACAACAACAACCAGAAAAACAACCACAACCAGAAAAACCACAATCAAACACATATGAACCTATTGCATCTGCACAAGTTATTTTTGAACCTATACAATCTAATCAAGTGGCATCTGATCCACCTACATCTGAACCACCTACATCTGAACGACCTACATCTGAACCTCCATCAAAATATTCTGAGAATCCATCAAAATCAACCAACCCATCTGAAACAAATATCCCTGAGACAGAGGTTATAAACGTTACACCTCTCAAAACTGTTTTTGAAGTGTCCTCTACGTCTTATACTCCAACCACATCCTCAAATTCATCAGAATCTGATATACACCCAGATTTTCTGATATCTTCCTCTCTCAGAAATCTTGACGTTACCAACCAGTACCACCTATTTCTTCTGAAATTCTCATTCCCAATCCTATCCCAATATCTAAGCCAAGGACATCTAAGTGTGTTTCCTATGCTTCGTGTAAACTGTTTTCATCTGACAAACTTCCCTCTGGTTTCAAATTCAAAAATTTCTACACCAGAATTGAACCATCTGACACTATCACTCCTCTTAAACCCAAACTTACCATCATTCTACCATCTGTTCTTCAAACGTATATTAAAGAACTGCCAGAAATAATTTCATCAGAACCTATTTTATCTGATAAATCTACATTCACTCCTTACTCTGATACCCCATTTGATGTTGTTTCCTATGCATCAAATGCAAAACCATATCTGTTGAATGCTTTAACCAGATCAAAAAATGCCAATTCATCTGATCCTCCATCCATACCCTTCTACCCTCGTGCTCTGATCACCATTCCAAACTTCACCATTCCACCTTCACCCCAACCCAAGCCAATCACATTGGAAACTTTTCTAAACCCAAAACCTAGGCTGAATGTTGATCATTTATTTACAAGTTTTTTGAAAGAAATAGAGATGTATTTAGGCTCTGTACAGAGGAAGTGTTCATCAACAATGGATGAAAATGAATCTGATGCCATTTGGAATAGCTTCATAAACAGATTCAATACTGTAGCATCAAATCTGAAGAACATATGTTCTGATGATGCGAAGCTCAGATTTGCTGAAACTGCTAGAAGTTTGTTCTGGACTGTTAAAAGATCTGCACCATTGCTTCTTAAAGATGCTCCTTCATCATCTGAAGTATGTGATACAGAAGTGAATGCTGAATATGATTCTGAAGACAACTCTCTGGCTATGACTCTTGTAGAACATCCCTCTGGATCTGCTGATCCTAACTCCAAATCCCCTATGGAAATTGACTTTGTTCATGCTTCAGAAACTGTCCCACCTTCTTCATCTGAGATCAAGAAAGAGTATCCAGATCTTGAAGATAAGATTGCAGTTCTAGAAGCTGGTCAATTAGAGATTAAATGGATGGCTAAGCAAGATAAGAAGTCTGAAGACATGGCTCACTGGATGTCCAAACAAGATCAGAAGAATGAAACCATGGCTAAGTGGATGTCAAAACAAGAACAGTTCTCTTCTGAGATCACTGATCTGTTGAAGATGATTTTGTCAAAACAATCTTAGTTTATTTTTCTTCTGATGTTTGCATCTGATGATTGCACATGTACTTGAATATTTTCTGATGTTTGTATTTTTTGCTCTAAATGAATGAATGTCTCAATGTTTTCTCTACATGATTTATCTCGTTCGTTTTTCCTTTTATTTGTCCTTTAAAAGTTCTTACTTTTTGCTTATGACAAAAAAGGGGGAGAAAATAGATCTGAACTGTTTAATTAAACTCTACCAGAATGAAACTTCAGACATATCAATTTTATCTAACATAAAATCTGAGTGTTTCAAAACATTTGATAAATCTGATATACTTTTTAAAAGAAACTCTGAGACTCCCAGATCATATTTAACTTATCAGACTCTGACTCTGAAACATGCAAGATCAAATGTTTAGAATAATCAAGCTCTAATTCTGAAAAGAATACTCAAGACAAAAAAGGAAGTTGCTATTCCTTATTAATATTTAATTCAGGGGGAGATTCATCATCTCAGGGGGAGTTATAATTATTCTTTTTTCAATTAAACAAAATTTCTGATGTTTTTGTCATCATCAAAAAGGGGGAGACTGTTAGAACACAGATTGGTTCTTAATAATATCTCTATCTTTTGATGATAACTATTATGAAATTTTGTAGTTAAGAATTATGTACTCTAGAATTTGCTTAAGAATGTTTGCTACAGATATTAAAGTAAATACCACTCTAGAAGCAAATCAGATCTGAACATAAAAAATATGCAAGGCTCTGAAGCGTCAGAAGCACCCATTAGAAGATTCTGAATGCTGCCATCAGAAGATCCTGAGCGTTGCCTCCAGAACGATCTAAAGCAAGCCAGAAGCATCTGAACCAATGAAGAATTCTGTATGAAGAGTTTTCAAGCATAGTTACTTCAGAAGACTCTGAGAGTACTAACGCTGCCAGTACTGAGGATCTGACCCAAAACTCTGCTCTGAACTTATACACGCTAAAAGCACACTTGCTGCAAAGACTCTGATTCAGCAAAACTCTGATCAACATCAGAAGGCTCTGATCAAATTAGACTCTGATGATTCTTGCTGAAAATTGTTGAAGAAGAATTCAAAGATTATGTCCGTTGGAATATCCAAACGAATCTTTTCTTATTTATGCTAGACACAAGAACACAGACAAAAAGGATTTCTCTGTGCTTTCTTCTTCTAGGAAAGGTCACTTGATGTGAAGACAAAAAAGGCTCAGACCTTTTGGTACACTCTTATCAACGTGAAAAACTCTTGGATCACTGTGCCTATAAAAGCAAGTCTCCACTCATCTTCTTTAGTTGACGAAACACTTGAAAAGAATTCATTATCAAAGCTCTCATACAACTCATATATTCTTGCTAGAATTATTTCTTTGTTCTTAATCTTAAGTGAAAAATCACTGTTGTGATAAAGCTTTTATTAGAAGCATCTTAACACTTGTATTTATTATTACATTTGATTGTAAGAAAACCTTAAGAAGATCCAGTTAGGATCAGTAGTTCTTGAGAAGAATTTGAACAGTTGTTCTTAGTGCTTACTGTTGTAATCAGTTGATTAAATAGTGGATTAAGTCCTTGTTTGAGAAAGGCAAATCACTATAGAAAGGGTGGACTGGAGTAGTTGAGTTCAATGAACCAGGATAAAAATACTTGAGTTTTTATTTCTAAGTTTTTATCTTCATACTTATTCAACCCCCCTTCTAAGTATTTTCTCACCTTCAAAAACATATCAGGAAGAGTAATACTTCCAAACAAAACTGAGAA
The DNA here is from genome assembly GCA_963859935.3 of Lathyrus sativus. NCBI lineage: Eukaryota > Viridiplantae > Streptophyta > Magnoliopsida > Fabales > Fabaceae > Lathyrus > Lathyrus sativus. The sequence continues at coordinate 14,065 of CAWUDS030000988.1, read as the reverse complement.
AAAAAGAAAGAACAAATCGTTTCATCTCAAACTCTTTTCATATCATTCCCTTTCTCGTTCTGTTCTTGGTTGTTGTTTGATTTTTGTGAATAAAACGTTGTGATTTGGTTTGTGTTTTGGAGGTTTTGAGTGGGTTCAATGTGAGGTGATTTGAGTGTGAAGATATGAAAAGTGAAGAAAACATTTTGCTAGCGATTGTTTTGTTCCGTGAATTTTTCAATGAGGTGAGAAAGGGTGGGATTTTATAGAGAAGTGGAGGGTGAATTATGGAATGAAATCGATTTCAGAATTTTCATTTCTGTTTTGGGATCTTTGTGACGTTTTGGTGAGTAAGGCAAGTTTGTGTCATACATATTGGAATTGTGGGGTCATGTTTGCGTAATGTTAGGTAAATGTTGCTACGGTGTACTGTGTGCGTAAAAATTAGAGGTTGGGATTAATGCACGTGGAGACGGCTTGGAAGGTGTTGTGATTGCTTATGGTTGCAGGTCATTGTGTGTCATTGTATGGAATATATACACTGCTTGTAATTTGCGTTACGCTTCATATCATGGTTTGTGGTGTTTAGAGTTTGTGTACTGGCTCATGGTTTTATTGTTTATGTGTGGAGAGCTGAAGGTTGATGTACAAGGGCTTGGTAATGTTGTTGTGCATGATGCTACGTAGTTGTTGTGTGAGGTTGTTGCGTGAATCATGTTGTAAGGGAGTGTGTAATATTGTGTAACATTGTGAGGCTGAATTGTTTTGGTTTAGTGGTAGCTATTGAAACGTTGTTGTGAATTGGAAGCTGATGCATGGACATTGGTGATGTAGTGTCATGTGCTGTAACACATTACAAGGTTATATGGGGCATGCTATGGCTGATGGTTGAATATGTTAGGTAGGATATTTGACAATGTTGGTTCATGGGCTTGTGAAATGGATTGTAACTTGTTTTTCCATTTCTTTTTGTAATTTTTACCTTGTATTGGGCTCCATGGTGGGCTTTGTATAAGATCATGTAATGGACTTTTGTAACTCATGACTTTTGTTGTAATTTTTGTGTAATGATGTTAAAAATGAATAATGAGCCTTATAAGGTGTGAGCTTCAAATATTGAATTCATGATCCATATTTTGGTAGAAACTTTTGTAGTGTAATGGATTTTGAAAACTTTGCAATTGGACCTGAATATTATTGACACACCCTCGATATCTTACTTGAGCCCAAACTTTGCATCAAAAACTTGAATTAAATCTCGAGATATGACTAAAAGTGAATCCAACTCTGACTAAATGGCCTGCCTGACTTGAACCAAAAATAAACCTTGAAACAAATTTTCAACATCTTGAAATCTTCGTTTGAAAATAAAATAACTCAAATAAATCCTTGGCAAATAAAACAACACATGAATCCCTCTTGAATTTAAAATGAATCCGAACCCTGCATCAAAACGAATCCACCATTGAATCAATCCTTGGACTTTGTCACTTGCACTGATAAACCAAAGACTTCAATGTGAACCTTCTTGATTAAGAATCATGCCTTGAAATAAGAGGAATCATGAATTGAGATATGAGCTTCAAAAAGTTTCACAAAACCTAATTGAATCATAATGATCCTTAATCAAGAAGCAACTGCTTTGATTCAGTTTGAGAACTTGACTCACACACAGATAACCTGACCAAAATTTCACATGAACTAAAAACATCACTGCATACGCACTTGTCCTGATAAACCTCAAATAGACCTCAATTTAATTCAACCTTATGATACCCTGAGTTTGGACAACAAGCAGACGCAACATATTTGTGTTTTTATTTTTTTGAATAATGGTTAATGGATGGAAATACAGATGAAGGTGGTGTACAGGTAGGACAACTTTAGGGTATGACAGATGCCCCTATCTAATTGGCTTAAACCTAGTAAGATGAATTGCCACAATGTTCATTCTTTTAATGTAGAAGTCAATTAGATATGAAGAAGACTTCAAATTTGTCCGAAAAGAAATAAAAAGCTTAGGAAGTGGGATACCAAATCAATGTCGAACCTTGAGTGGACACTGAATAACTTGCAAAGGTCTTCATAACCAAAAGGATGATAACAGAAAGTTCTAAAACCAAAAGGATGACATACCTATCACCAAAAAGATGATAGTGAACTCACACGACTCGACTTGCTATTACCAAAAGGATAACAGTAAGCATACACACACACAAAGACCATTCACCAAAAGGATGAAAGTGAGGTTAAAAATAGCTATTTCTAAAAGGATAATAGTAAGCACACAATGGTATCAAATGTTGTCATTCACCAAAAGGATGATACAAAAACAAAATCTCCAAGGATTACCGGAACCAAAAGGATGACAGATATATCACCAAAATGATGATAAAAAACACACGCAGAGATATCTGACACCAAAAGGATGACAGATCTATCACTAAAAGGATGATAGTAAACACACGATAATATTTCAGACACCAAAAGGATGACATATCTATCACCAAAAGGATGATAGTAAACTCACACGACTCAATGAACCTTCACCAAAAGGATGAAAATGAGGTCAAAAATTGTTATTACCAAAAGGATAATCGTAAGCATATTCGCAGATTTTTGACACCAAAATGATGGTGGATATATCACCAAAAGGATGATAGAAAACAAAAACACGGAGATATCTGACACCAAAAGGATGACAAATCTATCACCAAAAGGATGATAGTAAACTTGCACGACTCAACTTGCTATTATCAAAAGGATAACAGTAAGCATACAAAGGTATCAGAGGTTGCCATTCACTAAAAGGGTGATACATAAACCAAAGATCCACAAATTTCCGACACCAAAAGGATGACAGATCTATCATCAAAAGGATGATAGAGAACACACGCATAGGATTCTAACACCAAAAGGATGACATATTTATCACCAAAAGGATGATAGAGAATCCACAACTCTGACACCAAAAGGATGACGAATCTATCACCAAGAGGATGATAGATAACACAGAACTCAATGAACCTTCACCAAAAGGATGAAAATGAGGTCTACAAGACTTGCTATTACCAAAAGGATAATAGTAAGTACACAATGATATCAAAGGTTGTCATTCACCAAAAGGATGATACACAAACCAAAGATCGACAAATTTCTGACACCAAAAGGATGAAAGATCTATCACCAAAAGGATGATAGAGAATAAACACATGCAGAAGTACCCGACACCAAAAGAATGACAGATCTATCACTAAAAGAATGATAGTAAACACACGCAACCTAATGACCCATCACCAAAAGGATGAAAGTAAGGTCAACAAGACTTACTATTACGAAAAATATAATAGTAAGTACATAATGATATCAGAGGTTATCATTCATCAAAAGGATGATACACAGACAAAAGGTTCATGGATCATCGACAGTAAAAAAAATGACATCAAACAACACAAATTGCTACCACCAAAAGGATGATAGAAACTTCCCAATTTTGAGAATAACCAACACCAAAAGGATGATAGTAAAGTTATTTAAAAAAGGTAAAATTTGTTGGATGTATGATGAGTAAGACTTTTTTGGAGACATCAACAAAAGGTTGAAACAAAGAAGTCATTGAGGAACACCATCCTTATCAAAAGGTTGAAATGGACCAACTCACTGGGGAACGCCCAAGAGGAAGGTAAAAATGTGTTCATAGAAAAACCATTGACTGGCCCGAGGATAGAAACTTCATCAATAAAAGGTTGAAGAGAACCAAACAACTCAATAGGGAACACCCACTGACTCGCTTGAAGATCATAAATCCATCAACAAAAGGTTGAACCAACTCCATGAGGAACGCCCACAGACTCGAAGAAGATGCCCCTGGCTGGGCTAAAGATCGCCTTGAAATCCTGGGATTGATCTTACATCCTGAATTATGCATGTATGAATGCTTAATTTTGTAATGATATTTCATATCGGATGGAAATATAATGCAAATGCTGACGCGCTGAGATGCAAGTGCTGGGGAAATATGTAATGATACTTGGTTTATGTATGCATATGGTGCATATGATGCTTATGATGATGAATGTGATGTACACGATGTATGCTTAAATGCAGACAGGTTATTGGATATGTTTTGTGAATGTGCTAGTATTGTGGACTTTTGGTAGTTGCCAATACGGATTGGACTTTGGGTGGTGGGAGGGTTTGATTTCCTCGACATCAGATCTTTGAAGATGACATGATCAAAGCAGACAGAGATGCTCTGGATGCCCCAAGTTTGATCACTTGACGATAAGTCGTATGTTCGCTTCTGAGAGAACCACAACTCTTATGTCTGATGGTCAGGATATCTTGAAAATAAGCATAGCAACATGATCAAATCATGAAGATCATGCTTTTTCTATGCACTTGATTATTTCCCGTGTTTGACAAGATATTCTTGTCCAACTTGAAGGTACAAAGAGGATTTTCCCTTTGGCAACTAGTCTTGCCCCAATCTGTAGGGCTCTTGATAGAAATCTCTTTGAACGAAAGCTCTTAGGAGTTACCATGACATGATTTATCCCAATGTTAGAATATGGAAATGGTCTACCCCTAGTTAACGAGTTCCTGAAATAATCTAATCTTTGGAAGCTGAGCTTTAATGTGCTCTCGAGATAACTTGCCCCTGATATAGCTTTTGAAGGATTTGCCCCTGATTGAGGGTTTTGTGGTAGTCTTGATTCGGGTCGACACCACTGAAAGTTCAAGTTTCTCTTTGATTTCCCCCTTGTTGGAGTTTCCTTGATGTCAAGCACTGGTTTACAGTTAAAATTGTTCATTCACAAATGGTAATCTTAATGTAGTGCTCATGCAAGTTTCGAAAAAGAGTCATGTATTAGAGTGTCGTGATAGTGTGACAAATGAATCATTAGTCCAGATGTTGTACCAATTTAACTAGTGTATGGAAGATATGTCAAGGAATGTCACCAATGCTGAAGATTAGCAAATATGTGGGGAGTCAGCTTACGTAATCTTGCAATAGTATGCTTTTAGAATAAACCCCTCCTCAATTAAGTCTTTTGAGTATTGTAACATGGTCTAGTTCACGGTTTATAAAATAAAGGATATTAGGCTTAAAACTTGGTTTGTACCCACCCCTTCTTCATGATGATCTCCAGTCCTATGTTCAATTAATCTACACATATTTGTCTTCTGAAAGGGTTGATGGTGTAAGGGTGATGATTTAAGGTTTGCTCGAAATGGTAGTCACCTTATTTAATGGATGTCAGTGACCCTTTGGTTTTGACATGGTGATCACTGAACCTTATTTAATTTTTCTAGATGTCAACGACCTTTTGATTTTGACATGATGGCCACTGGATCTTATTTTGTTTTTTTTGAAGATTTGAAGACCTCTTTCGATTTTTATTTTGATCCCTAAATTTTAGATGGACTGATTTTGCTTTTCAAGTCCATCGAGATTTCCTTGATTTTTTCCTAAGTCTCCTTTTGAGGTGCTCGACTTAGCATGCTTTCCGATTTTGATCTTTTTTTATTTTGTTAAAGCATTATGACTGCCAAGTCATGGTTATTAAATAACAACCGTCATGTTTTTTTTGGGTTTTTCCTTGTGATTGGAGTGTGTAATCAAGTTAACTGAACTTTATCCATCCCCCAGGTTAAGTGTAAGGGTTTAGAAATCCAAAAGAAGCTCATACTTCTAGGCTCAAAGTGGTTAACTAGGGATTAACTCCCTGTCTCTCAAGTGTTTAGGGATTGAAACAATGCATGTACATCATTGGCAAGATTTTATCCAAAAGCATACAATTTGCAATTATGGGTATTTCATTTTCGTCATCCTCCCTCCAATCTTTGCTAAAACAACAATTTGATAAAGAGAGTGAAGTGGAGAATTATGTGTCTGTACTTTTCAGTAAATGAAAAAAAAGAATGAATACGACATAACTGATTCAGAACATGCATAATCACTTCATTAATAAAACCAAATACAAATGAGAATGTTTAAAGCAAACAGTTACTTAGAACAAACAAGAAAAAAAATACAAGAATGCAAAATGATGGAATGGCAAGATGACTGCTTATTCGGGAAATGAATTTCCTCTCTTGATTTGCTACTGAATTAACTTCTTCAGAGTTGAAGACTATTCTGCTTATCTTTGGCAACCCCTTCAATAACATTCACTGATGGTGATGCCTGTACATGTGGTGGCATGGTCTGATTGGATATGATTCATGATTCGTCTGGTATTGGCTCGAGTTGCGTACTGGTGTCGAGGAATCAACTTGATTTATTAGAGATGAAGGAAGGTGAACTGAGTTTATGATTTTGGAATCCAATGCAAGATTCATAATCGATGCAATGTGATGACATGATTGGATGCAATGCAATGTGAAAGATTCCAGGATCACAGGTTCAATCAATTCTGAGGTTGCTCAAAGTAACAGGTAAATAACCAAAGTCTCTGATCAAAGAAACCCCACAGGTAAATTCTAAAATAGGTAAGTTCCCATAGTCATGAATATTTTTCTAAGACATTAGGTCCATGACGAAGGCTCATCAGACGATAATATCCTTGAAATAATCTCTTCTAGGTGATGTTTTTGTATCTTCCCAACGAGGAAGGCTCCTCGTAGGCGTCCACTACACAACCATTATCACAAGGGTTCTAAAGTTAGGTTCTCAGAGTCATAGATAGAGGTTGAAAACATTACTTTCAGGAAGTAATACGTTCAAGGGATCTCATCTGATTGGGGCTTTCGTATTAACCCAATGAGGAGTGACTCTCATGAGTTAACACTACCAATCACCATGGAGATAACGGGTTAGCGGTCCTTAGAGTCGACGATTTAGACTTGAAAATAATATCGTCGTGATGAAGGCTCATCAAAACAATAACATTTCCAAGGGAATCTACTCTAAGAGGGGTTTTTGTATCGCCCTCACGAGGAAGGCTCCTCATAAGTATCTACCACACAACCACCATCCTAATCCTAGGGTTTTCCTCTGACTCGGGTAGAGACCCTATCTCACAAAGCACCCAAAATCAGAGAAGCCCAACAGTGTCACAATAAGAAAAGGTAACACATATAAAGGATAGGTAAGAAAAAATAAACAAGAAGAAAACAAGTAAGCAAAGCTAACAATTATCACAATTTAGACTAAGTTAGGCTTGACTCTCTCATTCATGGAGCAATGTGTTCCCCAACAGAGTCGCCAGCTGTCGAACCTCAAAAAAACAAAATACGACCTTCGCGATGGGATGCAGAAGAATGGTTCGAACAAAGTTGCCATCGAACTTATTCATTCCAATGAAGGAATGAGAAAATATCGAGCAAACCTTTTAAGAGATAAGAACATGGTCATCGCAACCAAGTTTCAGGTTCAAGAGTTGATTACATAAAGGAAAGATATTATCACCCCCTACGTCCATTGTACTTAATTGGAACCTCTTAGTTTGATTTGTGATGAATGTTAGCTAATGTTATTTGTTTTCTTCTAAGCGAGTAATGTGAAAAGACAAGAGAAAAGGATTTCGATTGCTAAGGGGAAAATGAGTGATTTTGTATTAGGGGGCTCACCAAGGATTGAGACCCTTGTGCCTACATATTTTCTTTTGGACAAGAATGAAGAATCAGAGCGTTCATAGTTCAGACTACGGGAGAAGAGGTTTGAATAGGAAAATATGGAAAAAAAACAAAAGGTAGACGGGTGAAAAACAAAAGGCAGCTCGCCAAGGATTGGGGCCCTTGTGCCTATGTATCTTCATTCAGACGAGAATGAAGAATCAGAGTGTTCGTAGTTCGTGGAACTACGAAATAAGGGGTTTGGATAGGAAAGTGTGGAAAAAACAAAAGGTAGGAAAGAAAAAAGGCAACTCGCCAAGGATTGGGGACCTTGTGCCTACATATCTTCATTCGGACGAGAATGAAGAATCAGAGTATCTATAGTTCGTGAAACTAAGGATTGATTAATTTGAATTAGAGGTGATAATTGTTCAAACACGAGAAAGGCAACTCAACCCAAAAAATCGAGGAGAGGAATCGAAGGCTCCAAACCCTCCTTTTTCACCTTTATTTGAAAAGAGTTTTGATAGTTGTTATGTGTTTTTGAAGTTTGATTGAGAAAATCCACGTGATGTTGGATCAAGGGTTTATTTGGATTTGCGTGCAAAGAGGTTGATGGCAAGGCAAAAGTGTCGCTACTGCGAAAATTGGCGCCGGCTGAACAGAAGAGTCGCCACCGTGCGTTATTTATCCCAACAGAGGGAAAGGAAACGCTCGAAGTAAACCTACCGCAAGGACGGGAAAGGAATGGTCATCGCAACCAAATCCTGGATTCGGGAGTCGGTTACGTAAGGGGAAGGTATTAGCACCCCTCAAGTCTGTCGTACTCGACGGGATCCACACTTGTTTTCTGGTACGGCTTGTTATTCTATCTACTCTACAGGTCTGGGGTTAAAAGAAAATAAAATGACTCGGCAAAGTATCGCACTTTATGCCTACGTATTCCCTTCTGGAACGAGAAATCAGAGTCAACGTAGTTCGCCTACCTACGGGAAAGGAGGGGAAGGTTGCTCGCTAGGATATCGCATCCTATGCCTACGTACTTTCATACAGCATGAAAGATCAGAGCAAACGTAGTTCGGGCCACGTACGACACAAGTCTGTCTTGATTGTTTTTATCCTTCTGAAAAAGGTTTTCTCCTGATTATGGGTCCAAGCGGACAAAAATGACACTTTGATATTTGTTTGAATCTTTTACGGAAGAAATGTTTTTTAGTGTGTTTGCAATCTCTGACGCACTAGAGACTAGGATTTGAGAGTGACTACGTCGTATGTCACCCTAAGGGTAACACACTAAGCAATCAAATTACTGAAGAGTGACCCTCCAGCAACCTTTTCTCAAATAGCTTAAGGCTCGTAACGTACGACATCGATTAACCTTATTACTGTGTTTTTGAATGGTTCTGAGATTAGAAGAGAAAGAAACTCTAAAAAAACCTATGGTTGAAAAGGGAATCAAAACTACCTTAATGTTGTCATGCATGGATGAAAGCCTAATGCCTGTCATAATTCCCTCCTGCACAGAGGAAATCAGAGATCCTAGGGGATAAACGGCAAAAGAAACAGATACATACAGTAAAGCAGTAACATGCATGAATGCAGCAGGAAATAATAGGCAAAGTGAAACAGCTTTACTTCAAACCCAAGGGGAAGATAAACAATACAGCAAAGAAAATAAAACCCCAAAATCAACTCTGGCAGCTCAACAACTCCTACAGCAGCAGTCCAAACAGCACCAGCTCTGGCAGCTACAGCATAAGCAACAGCTCTGACAGCAACAATTGATTCACAGCAAAAGGTTAACAACTATCACTTGAGGCAAGATCCTATGATATTCAAGCTCCAGCTAAGCTCTTATCCTCCAATAATCTTTAGCTTCAACAAGCACTGAGTTCCAACCAGCAAAACCTTAGCCTTTAACAGATATCTAGCTTTGCCAGGTACCAGCTTCCTCTCCTAAAATTATCAATAAATTCCATCCTCAATAGGCTTTTAATCTTCAATACAGACATTAACTTCAACAAGCTCCCAGCTTGAGCATGCTCCAACCCTAACCAGTAACCAGCTTCAACAAGCTCCCGACTTCAACTTCAACAAGCAGTAAGACCCTAGCTTCAACAAGCAACCAGCTTCAACAACCTCAAACTTCAACTTTAACAAACAGTAAAACCCTAGCTTCAACAAGCAACCAGCTTCAACAAGCTCAAACTTCAACTTCAACAAACAGTAAAACCCTAGCTTCAACAAGCAACCAGCTTCAACAAGCTCAAACTTATACTTCAATAAGCTTCAATAATCCTCTAATTCTCACTCAAAATCAAAACACGAAGAGATTCTCAAAAGAGGCACCGATCTTGATCCTCATGATTCTTGAAATTGAAGGTACTAAACTAAACCTCAACTATCAGGGATCATTCTCCCATGTTCAATCACGATCAACACCTCAAGAAATAGGAGAAAACAGGCTCAACAGAAAGTATCCATCATCATCAATCAACTCAATTCTCTAATCTTTTGACCTAGAAATCATCTACCAGTTGCAAGCATCCTAACCACAAGTTAATTTCTATCTAGAATTACATGGATCGAGCACAATGAAGGAAGTTACAAACCTGGTTTCAGAAGATCACCACGAGCTATTCTTGATCAATTCAACCTCCACAAGGATCCAAACACCTTCAATGAAGCTAGGAGAAGCTCTTCCACACTTCAATTTGGCTTGAAACTCCTTGCAACCTTGAAACCGATTCTGAGTTCTTCACCTTCAAAATTCAGTTGCAAAACCGTTACTCAGCCTCAAATCTCTAACCTCTTTCATCTGCACTCACTCTAAACCATTTATAGAACATACTCATGGGCTTTTGATCCATTCTAAAAGCCCAAATCAGGAGATCCATTTTTCTGTCATGGAAGTGAAAAATCCATTACCACAGTCGGGTTTCACTTGTTTCAGTCAGCTTCCAAAGGTGCTAATCAACCATATGCATCATTGTGAATATGTTTTGATAGGTAGTTTGGCTTGAATCAACTTGTGTTGGATTTTGGTTGTGTAACTTGGATTTCAAGTAAGAGGTTTACAAAGCAAGTCTATGATTCTGACCTCTACTCAAAAAAATGTTAATGTCATCCCTTCTAAAACATCTTTTCCAATCAATTTGAGTACTTGGATGATGCATTTTGGACTCATAACTTGAAAATTGGATTTTCCCTCCATGAATCCATTTGAAATTCTTCCATATTCAAGCCATTTTTAGCAACTTAGTGATACAAGCCATTATAGCTCACCATTACTTCTTTTAGAGCCTAAAAATTCCATTTGGAACACATCTCATGTTGGGCAAAATTCCATTTGAAGAGTGGAAGATGAAGATATTGACCTATGTTGAAAAATGACTTATAATTCAACTTTCCCAAAATACCCCTGAGTTGCCAAGACCATAACTTGAGTTCTACAACTCCTCTTGAGGACTTCTAGTACTCAAATTAAAGCTAAGATCAAGATCTACAACTTTAATGTTGGCCAAGAATCCATTTGAAAACTACTTGATGGGCAAAAGTTGCTTGGAAGTCAGGTGACTTTCACAGATAAGTTTCAATGTCCTCTGAGGACCCCTAACTTGCAAGAACCATAACTTGAGTTCTACAAATCTTCTTGAAGACTTCTAGTACTAAAATTAAAGATATTGAGAAGCTCTACAAGTTTAATGTTGACCAAGAATTCATTTGAAGCTTGAATTTTGACTTATCTGGCTTGGAAGTTAGGCCTAAATTAGGGTTTTTACACTGAAACCCTAATTTAGTAACTCCTCTTCTTCTTGATTCCTTTTGATTTCTCCTTGGCACAACACCACACTTGTATACACATATCCATTCATGAATCCCACATCCTTCCACTAAGCCTTGATTCTCTTCAATCACTCAGTTGACCTAGGGTTGACCTAGGGTTGACCCAGATGAAACCCTAGTTGACTGCATTCAACTGTAGCTCTTGCAATCACACCAATGACTTGGCTCATCTTCAAAATGACCCTCTAAGCCCTCCATGATGCTAGCACACATTCCATACCCTTAGTTCATAGCTCATGTCTCATTGATGATCCTCAAACACACCCCTAGATAAGAGAGGAATCCACTGCTTGACCTTCTACCCTCTCAAAGCTTCAATTCCTTTCTTGGTGACTTGAATAGACTTAGGTTTGAATAAAACCCCTTTTGATGTGCCTGTTTAGAGAATAATGGCACTTGATCCCTTGTTGGATGACTTGCTTATGCTATGCCATGCAAATGACTGAACTATGTACACTATCTACTATGCAAATGACAATGCCATTGAAACATAAATCAAGTAAAATAAATTGGTCAAATTTTAGGGTGCAACAGCTGCCCCTATTCAAGCGGCTTGGACCCGACTGAGTGAAGAGCGGACGGCCTTCAAACATTCGAGGTACGAGACGGTTGAATACCAAAGAAACCCTGAAATTTGCCAACCGCAGAAATAAACTGCACCACTGCTTGGGGAATAACATTCGCCGAGTGAACCTGATTGTTATGGTAACAACAGATGTGTCTGTGCGTCTGTGTGTGCGTGCTTGTGTCTGTGCGTATGTGTGTGTGTGCGTGCGTGTGTCTGTGTTTGTGCGTCTGTGTAAGTGTGTGTGCATGGATGCGTGTGTCTGTGTCTGTGCGTCTGTGTATGTGTGTGTGTGTGTACGTGTGTGTGTCTGTGTTTGTGTGTGTGTGTGTGTGTGTGTCTGTGTGTGTGCGTCTAAGTGTGTTTGTGTCTGTGTCTGTGCGTGTGTTTGTCTGTGTCTGTGTTTGTGCGTTTGTGTGTGCGTGCAAGCGTGTATCTATGTCTGTGTCTGTGCGTCTGTGTGTGCGCGTTCGTGTTTGTGTTTGTGTGTCTGTGTGCGTGTGTGTGTCTGTGTCTGTGTGCGTGCGTGCGTGTGTCTGTGTCTGTGTGTGCGTGTGTGTGCGTGTGTGTCTATGTCAGTGTCTGTGTGTTTGTGTGTGTCTGTGTGTGTGCGTGTGTGTGTATTTATGTCTGTGTGTGTATGTGTGCGCGTGTGTGTGTGTGTGTCTATGTATGTGTCTGTCTCTGTGCGTCTGTGTGTGGGTGCGTACGTGTGTCTGTGCCTGTGTTTGTGCGTCTGGGTGTGCACGTTCGTGCGTGTGTCAATGTCTGTGTCTGTGCGTCTGTGTGTGTCTGTGTCTATGCATCTGTGTGTGCATGCGTGTGTGTGCCTGTGTCTGCGCGTCTGTGCGTGCATGCGTGCGTACGTGGGTCTGTGTCTGTGCGTCTGCGTGCGCGTGCGTGTGTCTGTGCGTCTGTGAATGCGTGTGTGCGCGTGTGTGTCTATGTGTCTATGTGTGCGTGTGTGCGTGTGTCTGTGTCTTTGTCTGTGCGTCTATGTACGTGTGTGCGCGTGTGTGTGTGTGCGTGTGTGTATGTGTGTCTGTCTATCTGTGTATGCGTGTGCACATGTGTGTGCGTGTGCGCATGTGTGCATGTGCGTGTGTGTGTGTGCGTGCGTGTATGTGTATGTGTCTGTGTGTCTGTGTGCGTGCGTGTGTCTGTGTGCGTGCGTGTGTCTATGTCTGTGCGTCTATGTGTGTGTGCGCGTGCGTGCGTGTGTCTATGTTTGTGTCTGTGCGTCTATGTGTGTGTGTGTGTCTGTACGTCTGTGTGTGTCTGTATTTGTGTCTTTGCGTCTGTGCGTGCGTGCATGCGTGTGTTTGTGTCTGTGCGTCTGTCTGTGCATGCGTGTGTCGGTGTATGTGCGTCTGTGTGTGCGTGTGTGTGTGCGTGCGTGTGTCTGTGCGTCTGTGTATGCGTGTGTGTGCGTGTGTGTGTCTGTGTGTCAATGTGTGTGTGCATGTGTGTGTGCATGTGTGTGCGTGTGTTTATGTGTGTGTATGTGTGTGTGTGCGTGTGTGTGTGCGTGTGCGTGTGCTTGTGTGTGTGCGTGCGTGTGTGAGAGTCTGCGTGTGCGCGCGTGCATGCGTGTGTCTATGTCTGTGTCTGGGCGTGTGCGTGTGCGCCGCGCGTATGTCTGTGTCTGTGTCTGTGTCTGTGCGTATGTGTGTGTCTATGTCTGTGTCTGTGTGTTTGTGTGTGTCTGTGTCTGTGCGTCTGCGTATGCATGCCTGCGTGTGTCTGTGTCTGTATGTCTGTGTATGCGTGTGTGCGTGCATGCGTGTGTCTGTGTCTGTGTCTGTAGATCTGTGTATGCGTGTGTGTGTGTGTGTGTGTGTTTGTGTGTCTGTGTGTGCATGCATGCGTGTGTCTGTGTCTGTGTCTGTGCGTATGTGTGTGTTTCTGTGTGTCTGTGTATGTGTGTGTGTGTGTGCGTGTCTGTGTGTGCATGCGTGCATGTGTCTGTGTCTATGCTTGTGTCTGTGTGTGTCTGTGTGTGTGTCTGAGTGTATGTGAGTGTGTCTGTGTATGTCTATGTCTGTGTGTGTGTGTGTGCGTGTGCATGCGTGTGTCTTTGTATGTGTTTATGTCTGTGCGTTTGTGTGTGTGCGC
>CAWUDS030000987.1:0-35000 GCA_963859935.3 Lathyrus sativus | reverse complement strand
TAAAGAGTAAACCTTTTTGATTTTAGATTAGAGGTTTTCCAAAATTGGAAAGCGGAAACCCCTTTCTTTATCTTTAATTGTGTGCAAATACTTTAGCCGGATGAGAGGAAACCCTCATGTCCGATTTTAAAGGGGGCGATCCATCTTATTGGATCCTATCCAAATTTTTCTTTTGCTAGGCCCGTAGTTAAAAAACCAACTTTCTTACGATTACGAGGTTCATTCGAATATGAAATCCAATCCTGGAAAGACAGTATCCCACTCTTTTTTGATACTCAAGGTTTCGATACATTTCGAAATAGAGAAATTTCTAGTGGAGCGGGTGCTATACGACAACAATTAGTTGATCTGGATTTAAGAATTATTATGGATTCTTCGTTGCTAGAATGGAAAGAATTAGGAAAAGAGGGGTCCAATGACAAATGGAAAAATCAAAAAGTTCGAAGAAGAAAGAATTTTTTGGTTCGACGCATGGGATTAGCTAAGCATTTTCTCCTAACAAATATAGAACCAGAATGGATGGTTTTATGTCTCTTACCAGTTCTTCCTCCCGAATTGAGACCAATTATTCAAATAGATGGCGGTAAACTAATGAGTTCGGATATTAATAAACTCTATAAAATAGTTATCTTTCGGAACAATACTCTTATTGAGCTATTAAGAACAAGTGGATTTACACCAGCGGAATTAGTAATGTCTCAAGAAAAATTGGTACAAGAAGCCGTGGATGCACTTCTTGATAATGGAATCCGCGGACAACCGATGAGGGACGGTCATAAGAAAGTTTACAAATCGTTTTCCGATATAATTTCGGGCAAAGAGGGAAGATTTCGAGAGACTCTTCTTGGAAAACGAGTTGATTATTCGGGGCGTTCTGTTATTGTCGTAGGTCCATTACTTTCATTACATCGATGTGGATTGCCCCCCGAAATAGCAATAGAGCTATTTCAGACATTTCTAATTCGTGGTTTAATTCGAAACCATATTGCTTCGAACATAGGAGTTGCTAAGAGTCAAATCCGGGAAAAAGAACCAATTGTATGGGAAATACTTCACGAAGTTATGCGGGGACATCCAGTATTGCTGAATAGAGCGCCTACTTTGCATAGATTGGGCATACAGGCATTTCAACCCATTTTAGTAGAAGGACGTGCTATTTGTTTACATCCATTGGTGTGTAAGGGATTCAACGCAGACTTTGATGGGGATCAAATGGCTGTTCATGTGCCTTTATCTTTGGAGGCTCAAGCAGAAGCTCATTTACTTATGTTTTCTACTACGAATCTCTTGTCTCCGACTATTGGGGATCCTATTTCTGTACCAACTCAAGATATGCTTATTGGACTTTATGTATTAACTAGCGGAAATCGTCGAGGTATTTGTGCAAACAGGTATAATTGGTTTAATTGCAGAAATTCTCAAAATGAAAAAATGAGCAATAATAACTTTAAGAACTTGAAGTATATGAAAAAAAAAGAACCCTGTTTTTGCAATTCCTATGATGCAATTGGAGCTTATAGACAGAAAAGAATAAATTTGGATAGTCCTTTTTGGCTCCGGTGGCAAATACATCAATGCATTATGTCTTCAAGAGAAGTTCCTATCGAAGTTCACTATGAATCTTTTGGTACCTATTATGAGATTTATGAGGATTATTTAGTAATAAGAAGTATAAAAAAAGAAATTCGTTGTATATACATTCGAACCACTATTGGTCATATTTCTTTTTATCGAGAAATCGAAGAAGCTATACAAGGTTTTTCTCGAGCCGATTCATCATATAGTATCTAATCATATAGATGGTTAGTGTTGGTATCCACGCTAAGTAAATTTAGGATACTGGTGTAAATTCAGGTCAACTAGCATCTTTTCAATTTTCTACGTAAATAAACATAAAGAAAAGGGAGTTTTCCAATCATTCACTCAAATCTATTGTCGTCGAACCGAATACCACTGAGTGGAATATGGAGGGACTTATGGCAGAAGGGACCAATCTAGTCTTTCACAATAACGTGATAGGTGGAACTGCCATTAAACGACTTATTAGCAGATTAATAGATCATTTCGGAATGGCATATACATCACACATCCTGGATCAAGTAAAGACTCTAGGATTCCATCAAGCTACTGCTACATCTATTTCATTAGGAATTGATGATCTTTTAACAATACCTTCTAAAGGATGGCTAGTCCAAGATGCTGAACAACAAAGTTCCGTTTTGGAAAAACATAATCATTATGGGAATGTCCATGCGGTAGAAAAATTACGCCAATCCATTGAAATATGGTATGCTACAAGCGAATATTTGCGACAACAAATGACTCCCAATTTTAGGATGACTGACCCCTTTAATCCAGTCCATATAATGTCTTTTTCAGGAGCTAGAGGAAATGCATCTCAAGTACACCAATTAGTCGGAATGAGAGGATTAATGTCAGATCCACAAGGACAAATGATTGATTTACCCATTCAAAGCAATTTTCGTGAAGGACTGTCTTTAACAGAATATATAATTTCTTGCTACGGAGCCCGTAAAGGGGTTGTAGATACTGCTGTACGAACATCAGATGCTGGATATCTTACACGTCGACTTGTTGAAGTGGTTCAACACATTGTTGTACGGCGAACAGATTGCGGTACCATCCGTGGGATTTCTGTAAACATCCGAAATGGAATGATGCCAGAAAGAATTTTGATACAAACATTAAATGGTCGTGTAGTAGCAGACAATATATATATAGGTTCACGGTGCATTGTCGTTAGAAATCAAGATATTGGAATTGGACTTATCAATCGATTCATAACTTTTCAAACACAACCCATATTTATTCGAACCCCCTTTACCTGTAGGAATACGTCGTGGATCTGCCGATTGTGTTATGGGCGGAGTCCTATTCATGGGGACCTGGTAGAATTGGGAGAAGCTGTAGGCATTATTGCTGGTCAATCTATTGGAGAACCGGGAACTCAACTAACATTAAGAACTTTTCATACTGGTGGAGTATTCACAGGGGGTACTGCTGAATATGTGCGAGCCCCCTCGAATGGAAAGATAAAATGGAATGAGGATTTAGTTCACCCTACACGTACACGTCATGGATATCCTGCTTTTATATGTAATATAGACTTGTATGTAACTATAGAAAGTTACGATATTATACATAACGTCATTATTCCACCAAAAAGTTTTCTATTAGTTAAAAATGATCAATATGTAAAATCAGAACAAGTGATTGCGGAGATCCTCGCGGGAACATATACTTTTAATTTGAAAGAGAGGGTTCGAAAACATATTTATTCTGACTCAGAAGGGGAAATGCATTGGAGTACCGATGTGTACCATGCATCAGAATTTATGGATAGTAATGTACATATCTTACCAAAAACAAGTCATTTATGGATATTGTCAGGAAAGTCGTGCAGGTCTAATACAACCCATTTTTTACTTCACAAGGATCAAGATCAAATTACCATGGATTCACTTTCGAATGGAAAAAAAAATATTTCGAATCTTGTAGAAAGGAATAATCAAGTAAAACATAAATTCTTTGGTTTCCATACTTTTGGTACAAAAGAAAAGGGGATCAGCGATTATTCAATATTTAATCCAATCATATATATGGATCATTCTTATTTAATGTATCCCGCTATTTTTCACGATACTTTTTATTTCTTGGCGAAAAGGCGAAGAAATCGATTTCTTATTCCATTTCCATTCCAATCGATTCAAGAACGAAAGAACGAACTAATGTCCCCTTCCGGTGTCTCCATTGAAATACCTATCAATGGTATTTTTCCTAGAAATAGTATTTTTGCTTATTTCGATCATCCTCAACCCATTTTTCAAAAAGAAGATTTCATTGAGTATCGAGGAAGAAAAAAATTAAAGCCAAACTATCCAATTCAAGTAGGTCCCTTTTTTTTGATTCCCGAAGAAGTGCATATTTTACCCCAATCTTCTTCCCTAATGGTACGGAATAATAGTCTTGTTGGAAGAGGAACACCAATCACTTTCAATATAAGAAGTCGAGTAGGCGGATTGGTCCGATTAGAAAAGAAAAAAAAAAAAAAAATAGAATTAAAAATATTTTCTGGAAATATCCATTTTCCCAGAGAGATTGATAAGATATCAAGACACAGTCCCATCTTTATACCACCCGGAACGGTAAAAAAAAAAAAATGCAAGGAATCAAAAAAAAATAAAGATGGGATCTATGTCCAACGGATCGCAACTACAAAAAAAAAAAAATGCAAGGAATCAAAAAAAATTAAAGATGGGATCTATGTCCAATGGATCGCAACTACAAAAAAAAAAAAGAAAAAAAAAAAAATTGTTTTGGTTCGACCTGTAATTTTATATGAAATACCGGACACTATCCCTTTTGTAAAACTTTTTCCCCAAGATCTATTCCAGGAAAAGGATAATCTGGAACTAAAAGTTGTCAATTCTATTGGAAAATCCATTCGGGAAATTTCCGACACAAGGATTCCATTCCTTCGGACTTGTTTAGTCTTCCATTGGGATGACGGCAAAAAAAGTTCTTCGATTGAGGAGGCCCCCGCTTCCTTTATTGAAGTAAGTACAAATGGTTTGATTGAGTATTTTCTAAGAATTGACTTAGTAAAATCGAATACTTCATATATCAGAAAAAGAAATGACCCATCTGGTTTAGGATTGATTGGGGATAATAAATCGGATCGAATCAATCCATTTTTTTCTATTCATTCCAAGGGAAAAATTCAACAATCACTTAGCCAAAATCACGGAACTATTCGTATGTTGTTGAATAGAAATAAAGAATGCCGATCTTGGATAATTTTGTCATCATCTAATTGTTTTCAAATGAGACCATTCAACAATGTAAAATCTCACAATGGGATAAAAAAAGATCCTATAATTTCAATTAAGAAGAATAATAATTCGTTCGGCCCTTTAGGAATAGTTGCAAATTTATATTCACTTTATCATTTAATAACTCATAATCAGATCTCAATAATAAAAATTTTGCAACTTGACAAATTAAAGGAAATTTTTCAAGTAATGAAATATTATTTCATGGACGAAAATGAGAAAATTTGTAAACCCGATCTATACAGTAATATCGTTTTGAATCCATTCCATTTAAATTGGTTTTTTCTCCATTATTTTTCTTGTGAAAAAACGTTT
The DNA here is from genome assembly GCA_963859935.3 of Lathyrus sativus. Classification (NCBI taxonomy): domain Eukaryota; kingdom Viridiplantae; phylum Streptophyta; class Magnoliopsida; order Fabales; family Fabaceae; genus Lathyrus; species Lathyrus sativus. The sequence goes on along the minus strand of CAWUDS030000987.1, from coordinate 29,832 downwards.
CCAATAATAAGTCTTGGACAATTTATTTGTGAAAATATATGTATAGCTCAAATGAAAAATGGACCACACCTAAAATTAAAATCGGGTCAAGTTATAACAGTTCAAATGGATTCTGTAATAATAAGATCGGCTAATCCTTATTTGGCGACTCCAGAATCAACTATTCACGGCCATTATGGGGAGATCCTTTCTCAAGGAGATATTTTAGTTACATTCCTATATGAAAAATCGAGATCCAGTGATATAACACAAGGTCTTCCAAAAGTGGAACAGATATTCGAAATACGTTCGATTGCTTCAATATCCATGAATCTAAAAAAAAGAATTGATGCTTGGAACGAGTGTATAACAAAAATTCTCGGCATTCCTTGGGGATTCTTGATTGGTGCTGAGCTAACTATAGCTCAAAGTCGTATTTCTTTGGTTAATAAAATCCAAAAGGTTTATCGATCCCAGGGAGTACACATCGATAATAGACATATCGAGATTATTGTGCGTCAAATAACATCCAAAGTCTTGGTTTCAGAAGATGGAATGTCTAATGTATTTTTACCTGGCGAACTAATTGGATTATTGCGAGCAGAACGAACGGGGCGTGCCTTGGAAGAAGCCATTTGTTACCGAGCTTTATTATTGGGAGTAACAAAAACATCTCTGAATACTCAAAGTTTCATATCCGAAGCGAGTTTTCAAGAAACTGCTAGAGTTTTAGCAAAAGCCGCTCTTCGGGGTCGTATTGATTGGTTGAAAGGTCTTAAAGAGAATGTTGTTTTAGGGGGAATGATACCCGTTGGTACCGGATTCAAAAGAATAATGCACCGTTCACGGTCAAGGCAACATAACAAGATTAGCCGGAAAAAAAAATTATTCGAAGTCGAAATTGGAAATCTTTTGTTCCATCACAGAAAATTATTTAATTTTTCTCATTTCAGAGAATTTATGTGATACATTCGAAATATAGGATTAAATATAGTATTAAATGCTTCCTAACAGCGGATTCGACTCATCCATCCCCTGAAATATTTAAATGCAGTCATTGGATTTGGTAATTAAAGTATATTAAAAAATAATAAGAAATAGAAATCAAAGAATGGCCTGATTCTATATTAACGGCCGATCGTCTATAAAAGAGAAGGTTCCATCGGAACAATTATTTATTAGGATACTCGGTCTCTCTTTTTTTTTTTCATTTTTTTAAACAAAGTGTGGGGATAAATGACAAAAAGATATTGGAACATCACTTTGGAAGAGATGCTGAAAGCTGGGGTTCATTTTGGCCATGAGACTAGGAAATGGAATCCTCGAATGGCACCTTTTATATCGGCAAAACGTAAAGGTAATCATATTACAAATCTTACTAAAACTGCTCGTTTTTTATCAGAAGCTTGTGATTTGGCTTTTGATGCAGCAAGCAAAGGAAAACAATTTTTAATTGTTGGTACCAAAAGAAAAGTTGCCTATTCAGTAAGACGGGCTGCAATAAGAGCTCGATGTCATTATGTTAATAAAAAATGGCTCGGAGGTATGTTAACGAATTGGTATACTACAGAAACGAGACTTCGTAAGTTCAGGGACTTGAGAACGGAGCAAAAGACGGGGAAACTGAACTCTCTTCCAAAAAGAGATGCCGCTATGTTGAAGAGGCAATTATCTCATTTGGAAACATATCTAGGCGGTATAAAATATATGACAGGGTTACCTGATATTGTAATAATCCTTGATCAGGAAGAAGAATATAAGGCTCTTCAAGAATGTATCACTTTGGGAATTCCAACGATTTGTGTAATCGATACAAATTGTGACCCCGATCTTGCGGATTTGCCGATTCCGGCTAATGATGATACTATGGCTTCCATCGGATTCATTCTTAACAAATTAGTTTTTGCAATTTGTGAGGGTCGTTCTAGCTAGATACAAAATTATTGATTAATAATAAGATAAATCCATTTTTAGATTTGGTTGGGCGGTGATAAATTTTTGGAATTGGTTATTATAGCATTACAAAATTGTGTAAAAAGAAATATTTTTGGATTAGTAGGTATTCCAAATGGAAAATCCAAGTAAAATAAGGAAATGGTTGAATCAAAATAATTCCCTTTCAAGTTATCTTTTTTTATTTTAGAGGGCAATATGAATGTTCTATTATGTTACATCAACACATTAAACAGATTCTATGATATATCTGCTGTGGAAGTAGGTCAACATTTCTATTGGCAAATAGGGGATTTTCAAGTGCATGCTCAAGTACTTATTACCTCTTGGGTTGTAATTGCTATCTTATTAATTTCAACCATTCTAGTTGTTAGAAATCCACAAACTATTCCCACGTCTGGTCAGAATTTCTTTGAATATGTCCTTGAATTCATTCGAGACGTGAGCAAAACTCAGATTGGAGAAGAATATGGTCCATGGGTTCCGTTTATTGGAACTCTGTTTCTATTTATTTTTGTTTCGAATTGGTCAGGGGCACTTTTGCCTTGGAAAATTATAAAGTTACCTCATGGAGAGTTAGCTGCACCCACAAATGATATAAATACTACTGTTGCATTAGCTTTACTTACGTCAGTAGCCTATTTCTATGCGGGTATTTCAAAAAAAGGATTGGCCTATTTTGGTAAATACATCCAACCAACGCCAATCCTTTTACCGATTAACATCTTAGAAGATTTCACAAAACCCTTATCGCTTAGTTTTCGACTTTTCGGAAATATATTAGCGGATGAATTAGTAGTGGTTGTTCTTGTTTCGTTAGTACCTTTAGTAGTTCCTATCCCTGTTATGTTCCTTGGATTATTTACAAGCGGTATTCAAGCTCTTATTTTCGCTACTTTAGCTGCGGCGTATATAGGTGAATCCATGGAAGGGCATCATTGACTAGTTATCTAAATAGGATTTTAGACCGCGACTGGCTCGCGATAATCTACTTAAGGAACATTAATAAAATTAAGGAACATAAATCAAAAAATCCAAAAGAAATTATGAAAAGTTTTCATAACAATCAAAAAGTATAAAGAAAATGAAAACACTTATCAGGAAATTCAACAAAAAATAGAAATTCAATTAAAATAAAGGGTGGGGGGTCGAACTAGGCATATATATAATCTAATCGTTATAAAACAGCTGGGGGATTTCCGAGAATGATTCATTGAATCGAAGATACAATGAATTGGTTTACGATATGGAACAAACACATGTATATGTCATAGTAGATATTCATTAGTTATATATGACTATATATCTCAATTTGTCCTGCTACTACTCTAAATTTAGGTAGGGATTCAAAAAAAAGAGCTCTTCCATCTCTTGGAATTGTGAATGGAATATAAAATGACTGGAAAAATGAAATCAAAAAGAAAAAGAAAGGTTTAAACGAAATGTAAGATAAGACCCCAATTTGTATGTATTCACAAAAAACGACAAGGGTAGAAACGAAAAAAGTAAATATCGAAGTAATTGAGATAATTCAATCCAAATTCTTCAGTTTGAAATTTTGAATTACACTTCGACTAGATAAAGAGAAATAGGACGAATGAAATAATTAAGTCATATATTTTTTGTTGATTATATTATTAACTATTTCTTTATTTTATTTTGACATAGGAGAAACTTATCATGAATCCACTGATTGCTGCTGCTTCTGTTATCGCTGCTGGGTTGGCCGTCGGGCTTGCTTCTATTGGACCTGGAGTTGGTCAAGGCACAGCTGCAGGGCAAGCTGTAGAAGGGATTGCGAGACAACCGGAAGCAGAGGACAAAATACGGGGTACTTTATTACTTAGTCTGGCTTTTATGGAAGCTTTAACTATTTATGGGCTGGTTGTAGCATTAGCGCTTTTATTTGCCAATCCTTTTGTTTAGTTTAATATTTATTCAAAAAAATACATATTGTTTTTTTTTTCATGGATTTTCGTTGTTGCTCTTGCTAATTCTATTTCGATTTTACTGTTACAATTTTTTGCATTCGGATTAACATACTGATTTGCCTTCTTCCGTCCCTTTCATTAGTCCAATGACCCCCTTTTTATTTAGAAAGTGTTGAAAACAACTAAGTATTTTGCAATTTACATACGAACTAGTATTTATTTCTAAGAAATATCATTCCTTATAGGGAATCTTTCAATTGACTAACCAATTCCAAATATAGAATAGAATAGTCTTCTTAGTATCTTTTGATTCTTACTAATATTCATTATTAGTAAGAATCAAAATAGAAAGAATAAGTAAATATATTCATATTAAATAATTCGATTATAGAATAAACTATTATATACAAAAACGAATAAAAAAACTTGGAATCGTAGAAATAAATTTAGTCTATCCATAAGAGGAGATGTGATCATATGAAAAATATAACCGATTCTTTTCTTTGCTTCATTTCCTGGCCATCCGCCGGAAGTTTCGGGTTTGATACCGATATTTTAGCAACAAATCTAATAAATATAAGTGCAGTCCTAGGTGTATTGATTTTTTTTGGAAAGGGAGTGTGTGCGAGTTGTTTATTTCAAAGAATAGATTGGATCCAACCAACTGCACTTTTTTTGTTATAACTAGGAAAATGTGCATGATCCGGCGAATGACTTCTTACGAAATAACGAAAAAAATAGTTCAGAACCATAGCATTTCGCGATTCAGTGGTAAATCTACTTTGATTCTCTATCAACCAAGAATTTTGGAACATTACCATGGTTAAAGCTAACGAGTTTGAAGTTTCGACGCAGTCTAGTATTCTTTCTACCACTATGTTAATAGGGAAATTCTAATTTTTTCGATATAGAACACTCATGTCGATAAAATGACTTGAATTCTCTGTATGATGAAAAATAGGAAAAAAGGTGTTTTGTTTAACGCCTCCGTTTCTACTTTTCTACAATGCGGAATTGATGACCTACGTATAAATTAATCATAATTCTTTGGATTTCAAGAAAAAAAAACAACTTTGCTGACAATTATTTGTTTGCTCAGAAGAGTCCTCCAAATATTTGGGTCTTGTATTGATAATCATTTTCAAGATTTTTAGAAATAGAGAAAAGAGGATAGGCTCATTCCCTAATAAATAGGGGGGAATTTCCTATAAGGAATTGAGTGTGAGAGCCAAATGAATTGAAAGATTCATGTTTGGTTCGGGAAGAGATCATAGACATTTGGAAATGAATGGAAAGAGAATCTACTTTCATTAAGTGATTTATTAGATAATCGAAAACAGAGAATCCTGAGAACTATTCGAAATTCAGAAGAACTACGGGAAACAGCCATTGAACAGCTGGAAAAAGCCCGGGCCCGTTTCAGGAAAGTAGAAATGGAAGCAGATCGGTTTCGAGTGAATGGTTATTCCGAGATAGAACGAGAAAAATGGAATTTAATTAATTCCATTTATACAACTTTGGAACAATTCGAAAATTACAAAAATGAAACCATTCATTTTGAACAACAAAGGGCGATTAATCAAGTCCAACAAAGGGTTTTACAACAAGCATTACAAGGAGCTCTGGGAACTCTGAATAGGTGCTTAAACAACGAGTTACATTTACGTATGATCGCTGCTAATATTGGTATGTTTGGGGCGATCAAAGAAAAAAATAACTAATTAGTGGTTCTACTATAATAGAGAGTATGGAGAGGCCCTATTTTTGTTTTTTTTCGAAAAAGAATCCAATTAATAAAAATATTCATGGTACCCATTCGTGCAGATGAAATTAGTCAAATTATCCGTGAACGGATTGAGCAATATAATACCGAAGTAAAAATTGTAAATACAGGTACCGTACTTCAAGTAGGCGATGGCATTGCTCGTATTTATGGTCTTGATGAAGTAATGGCAGGTGAATTAGTAGAATTTAAAGAGGGTACAGTAGGCATTGCTTTGAATTTGGAATCCAAAAATGTTGGTGTTGTATTAATGGGTGATGGTTTGATGATACAAGAGGGAAGTTCCGTAAAAGCAACAGGAATAATTGCTCAGATACCAGTAAGTGAGGGTTATTTGGGTCGTGTTGTAAATGCCCTAGCTAAACCTATTGACGGTCGAGGAGAAATTTCAGCTTCGGAATCTCGGTTAATTGAATCTCCCGCTCCCGGTATTATTTCCAGACGTTCCGTGTATGAGCCTCTTCAAACGGGACTTATTGCTATTGATTCTATGATCCCTATAGGGCGTGGCCAGCGAGAATTGATTATTGGGGACAGACAAACAGGTAAAACAGCAGTAGCTACAGATACGATTCTCAATCAACAGGGACAAAATGTAGTATGTGTTTATGTAGCTATTGGTCAAAAAGCATCTTCTGTGGCTCAAGTAGTAACTACTTTACAAGAAAGAGGAGCAATGGAATACACTATTATAGTGGCTGAAACAGCAAATTCCCCAGCTACATTACAATACCTCGCGCCTTATACAGGCGCAGCTCTGGCTGAATATTTTATGTACCGTGAACGTCACACTTTAATCATTTATGATGATCCCTCCAAACAAGCACAGGCTTATCGCCAAATGTCTCTTCTATTACGAAGACCACCAGGTCGCGAAGCTTATCCCGGAGATGTTTTTTATTTACATTCGCGTCTTTTGGAAAGAGCCGCGAAATTAAGTTGTCAGTTAGGTGAAGGAAGTATGACTGCTTTACCAATAGTTGAGACCCAAGCCGGAGATGTTTCAGCTTATATTCCTACGAATGTCATTTCCATTACAGATGGTCAAATATTCTTATCTGCCGATTTATTCAATGCTGGGATCAGACCCGCAATTAATGTGGGTCTTTCCGTTTCCAGAGTTGGATCGGCGGCTCAAATAAAAGCCATGAAACAAGTCGCTGGTAAATTAAAATTGGAATTAGCACAATTCGCAGAATTAGAAGCTTTTGCACAATTCTCTACCGATCTTGAGAAAACTACGCAAAATCAATTGGCAAGAGGTCAACGATTGCGCGAGTTGCTTAAACAATCCCAATCATCTCCTATTACTGTGGAAGAACAGATAATAACTATTTATACTGGAACGAATAGTTATCTTGATTCATTAGAAATTCAACAGGTAAGGAAATTTCTCGTTAAGTTACGGGCTTATTTAAAAACGAATAAACCGAAATTCAACGAAATCATATCTTCGACCAAGACATTTACTGGGGAAGCAGAAGCCATTTTGAAGGAAGCTATTCAGGAACAGATGGAACTCTTTTTACTTCAGGAACAAGTAGAAAAAAATTGATTCCAAATTTCATACCTTTCTAGATAATTAGTCTCTTTCCATATTTCAAAAAGAATAATAAAGAGAAGAAATTCACAATATAGTTTTCGAAATATACGAATTCAAGTAATATATATGCAATTGCAATAAATTCAATATGTAATAAATTTGCGTCCAATAGGATTCGAACCTATACCAAAGGTTTAGAAGACCTCTGTCCTATCCATTAGACAATGGACGCTTTTCTTTTTTTCTTTCCCTTTTCACGAAAATTTCGTGAAAAGGGAAAGAAAAAAAAGAATTCTATAAAATACTCCTCCATCTATCTGAATATCGAAATAATAATTATTCTAAATTCTAAATAGAATAAGACGAAATGAAATCATTCCAATTGAATATTCATAACTAAAACTAACTAAAGAAATTTACTAAATAAAAAATAGAATAGAATATATAGAGAAATAGAATATAAGCGGGTAGCGGGAATCGAACCCGCATCATTAGCTTGGAAGGCTAAGGGTTATAGTCGACGTTTATGAATGAACGTCTCTAATTCAAAACCGAACGTGAAACTTTTGTTTCATTCAGCTCCTTTACAGAATAATTTTAGAGATAGATGGAATACATGAAAAAAAAATGACCCATAACATCTATGTCAGCCTTTCGGTATGAATAGAATTCACGTTGCTTTTTAGATGATCCCTATAGAAAGAAAAGGAGTATTTGAACAATCTCTTTTTTTTCTAGTTACTTCGTTCTCTATTTCTATTTGATAGAATCTTTAGGAAAAGAATAAAATTTCCGTCGAGCTAAAAAAATATATTGATGTTTCTAGTAAACTAAAAAAATCGTTTAATAGCTATTTTGCTTCACTCTCTCCTATACAAAAAAAATAAAAAAAAATGGGAAGATTTAGTTACGATTGGAAACTAATTTTAGATATCTTTCTCCCTGGATCCTTTACTTATATTCAAAAATTGGGATTCTTGTGCAAAAACTTATGTTTCATAATTTTAGAATAAATTCTAAATTGTATACAAATTACGATAATGTATATTATTCCTCGAATTGCTCGTTGAGAGGTATAAAGGATGAAATCCCTAAAAGTAAGAAATAAAGTTTTTGATCGTGATATGAATCACGAAAGGGACCCCTTAACTATTAAGGGATCGTTAGAACGAATCGCACTTTTACCACTAAACTATACCCGCTACAATACCATTTTTGTATATAAAAAGATCTTTTGTCGAACAAGGGAATCAGTCATAAATAATTCTGAAATAGGTGCAGAATTTTATGATAAATAGAGTGTTTACATGTTTCGTAAAGGCCCCCTAATGAAATTTAGAAAAGGGGGCAAATCTCATTTTTGGATTTTATTTTTGGATTTTGTTGAAGGTATTTTGACAGATAGATCTCGACAAAATTACTAAACTAAATTCATAACACAAAAATGCATTATGCAATGCAAGAATCCATAGTTCTATTTCGTTTTTTAGATACGTTACCTGATTCATTCGTATGAGATACGATCACAAAGTTATTTTTATTTTTGTTTGATCATATTAAAATGTTTGAATTAATTAAAAGTTTGTTTCAAATCTGATACAGAAAAATAAATCGTTGTTATCCAGGATTCATGGGAAAAAAGAGCTGTGCCAGTACCTAGCTGGACTCTGGTTGGATAAAAAAACAAACTAAAAAAGAAAATATAAAATTATAGATTTAGATTATCTATTTAGTATAATGATTTATATCTATTTAGTATAATTATTTATTACTATCGTATTTAGTATATATATATACAATTAATATATAACTCAATCTATATTTATGAGTTAATATAGAATTAGAATCAAATAGAAAAAAGATAGATAAAATATATCAAATGAAGATCCATATCAAATAAATATTGAAGCCTTTTTTCGAGCCCTGCGAGGTATCATAAGCATAATAATTCCATTCTTTGAATTGGGGAGAGATGGCTGAGTGGACTAAAGCGTCGGATTGCTAATCCGTTGTACGCATTTTTGTACCGAGGGTTCGAATCCCTCTCTTTCCGTTTATTGATGATTTGCCATTTTTTTCTTTTGAACTTATGGAATTTCTTTTTTTTTATTCCCTGTTTGTTTCATTTTTTACTAGTTCTTTTTGACTAGTTAAAGATCGAAAATAGATAGAAAAACAAAAAATAGTTCAAAATCAAGCACAAGTAAGGGAAAGAAAAAAGATTTTCTTATTCTTCACGTCCAGGATTACGTCCGGGATCATTAGATAGAAATCCGAAGATGAAAAGAGAAACAAAGAATATCACTATCGTGTAAACAAATAGTTTTAGAGTAAGCATTACAAAATCTCCAAGATAATTAAAAAAAAAAAACGACAGAGAAAGAGAATAGATTCTCTTCTATTTCATATTATGTTTCCTTAAAAAAGTTCCAATTTGAGTTTTCTAATAAATTCTTACTTTTTTTAGGACATTATTCAAATGAAAGATCTTATCGAAAACTTACAGCAGCTTGCCAAACAAAAGCGAAGAGAAAAAAGAGTAAGGGTATTACTGGCATAAAATCTACAATTGGAGTCAAAAAAGCATAAGCTTCAGGTAATTTCCCCAAGAAAAAACTACTTGAATAAAGGACAGAGTTAATACAGACCAAGCTAAAGATATGAAGCATAAAAAAAAATGTTGTTCTTTAATAAAATGAATTGTATTTTTGCTTTTTTTTTTTTGAATTCTAATTTTTTTATTTTTTATTATCTTACTTATTATTATATATTCTTATATATATAAGATATGATTTATTATATATATTATTTAATATCCACTTTTTTTTTTTATACTTTTATATTAAAAATGAAATCTAAAAGAAAAAAGAAATATGGTCTAACTTGACAAAAGTAAATATCTATATAGAATAACAAATGGGGCGTGGCCAAGTGGTAAGGCAGCGGGTTTTGGTCCCGTTATTCGGAGGTTCGAATCCTCCCGTCCCAGATGATATCGATTCAATTCATCACATTGACATGAATCGATATCATAGGTTTTTCGCCATAAACCAAAAATAAAAAAGGCTGTTCTTGGGTGGGGATATATTGTTCATTCATATAACTTTCAATTACTTATTAATTATTAAATAAATTAATATACGAATTAAAATTAAATTTGATAACTATTCGATAAAATAAAAAACAATGACTATTCATTATATAATATTTTAATTTAAAAAGGAATAAAAATCTATGGAAAGACAAGGGTTCAATTCGATGCTGTTTACTAGAGGTATGCTGTTTACTAGAGGTTTAGAATACAGGTGTGGTTTAAGTAAATCAATAGATAGTTTTGGTATAGATAGTTTTGGTCCTATTGATGAAAATAACGGTGGAGACCCATCTAGTTTAACTGATATGCATAATAACATTCATAGCTGGAAGAACAATAGTGAAAATTGTAGTTATAGTCATGGTCATGCTGACTATTCAGCAGATGTGAACAACATACATAATCATAATTTGCTATTTGCAAAAAGTCTATCCGTTTGGGATAGTCATAATAATAGTTATGACATATATTATGCTTATAATGATGATAGTTGGACTTATAACATGAATTGTTGCATTTGGAATTATCTTCGTTCTCAAATCTGGGAGGATATTGACAAATCCATTAATTGTTGCATTTGGAATTATCTTCGTTCTCAAATCTGGGAGGATATTGACAAATCCAATGCCAGTTACCGTGATATGGACTTTAAGAGTTACATTTGCGATAGGGGCCAAAATACTAGTGAAAGCCATAGTACAAATATAATAATATTAAGGAACACAAATGCTAGAAATCAGACAGCAGATCCAGATGATGCAGATATATCTGATGGATCAGATATATCAGATCCATTGGAGATAGATCTATCTGATCCATCCGATACAGATTATCGATACGATCCATTTGCTGATACATCAGATATATCAGATCCATTGGAGATAGATCTATCTGATCTATCAGATACAGATTATCCATATTATATGGATGGATCTGATATATCAGATCCATTGGAGATGGATCTATCTGATCCATCAGATACAGATTATCCATATTATATAGATGGATCTGATATATCAGATCCATTGGAGATAGATCTATCTGATCTATCAGATACAGAGGAGGATCTATATGGTATATACGATCTAGATGAGATCTATTATCTGGATGGATCAGATAGATCAGATCCATTGGAGACATTGGAGACATCAGATCTAGATGAGATCTATTATCCGGATGGATCAGATAGATCAGATCCATTGGAGACATTGGAGACATCAGATCCAGATTATATAAATGATCCGGATGGATCAGATAGATCAGATCCATTGGAGATATCTGATACATCAGATACAGATATATGTCAGAAGGATAGTGATGATAATAGCAAAATGGATATGCTGGCTAAAATGAACCAATATAGTCATTTATGGGTTCTATGCGAAACTTGCTCTAGCTTAAATTTTAAACAATTTTTAGTAGCCAAACTGAGTATTTGCGAATACTGTGGTGAGCATCTGAAAATGAGAAGTTCAGATAGAATCGAACTTTTGATTGATCCAGGTACTTGGAATCCTATGGATGAAGACATGGTTTCTCTGGATCCCATTAAATTTGATTCGATTGAAAAAATTCCAATTCTTCAATGGGATCCCATTGCATTCGACTTGATTTTCGTGGATCCTCCCGAGGAAGAGGAAGAAGATCAACCTTATATCGATCGTCTTGATTCTTATCAAGAAAAGACAGGATTACCAGAAGCGGTTCAAACAGGCATAGGTCAACTAAATGGTATTCCTTTAGCAATAGCTGTTATGGATTCTGAGTTTATCGCGGGTAGTATGGGATCCGTAGTGGGTGAGAAAATAACTCGGTTGATCGAATATGCTACCAATCAACTTTTACCTCTAATTATAGTCTGTGCTTCCGGAGGAGCGCGTATGCAAGAAGGAAGTTTGAGCTTAATGCAAATGGCTAAAATTTCTTCTGCGTTATATAATTATCAAATAAATAAAAAGTTATTCTATGTAGCGATACTTACATCTCCGACTACTGGTGGGGTAACCGCTAGTTTTGCGATGTTGGGGGATATCGTTATTGCGGAACCAAACGCAACCATTGCATTTGCGGGTAAAAGAGTGATTGAACAATTGTTGAATGTGGAAGTGCCTGAAGGTTCCCAATCGGCGGACCTTTTATTCGACAAGGGAGTATTGGATTCAGTCGTACCACGTCATTTTTTAAAGCAGTTTTTAACGGAGTTATTTCAGTTCCATGGTTTCGTTCCTTTGACTAAAAATTTGGAAGATTGAATAAAAACAATTTTAAACTTAGTTTTACGTTATTTTGCACTAAGAATCTATTTTTTATTTCCGCCTTTTTGTAACTAGTTTGTAGCTAATACCTTATTTTACACTATTTTATTTAAACTAATTTAGACTAAGAATATATTTTTTATTTCTCCTATTTAGTAACTCTGATATATAGACTATGGATCTAAAAGACTTGAAAAGATTTTTGAAAAACCTGTGGATCTGGAAAAAAAGACACTGTAAAAGATTTTTGAAAAACCTGTGGATCTGGAAAAAAAGACACTGTATTATTATTACAGTGACACATATTTTCCTGCATGGAACTTACCTTTTAAGTATATTAAAAGTAATAGTTCTTCTCCTAGAAAGAAGCCGCCCGTATCCGCCACACATCCTGGTGGATTTATTTATTTTATGTTTTGCGGCCTTTCTTTTTAGGAATATCTTTTTCGTTTTGTTTTTTTATTTCCTTAGAACAATTTTGGATTATTTACTTCAAATGATCCGTGAATTCATTAAGGACGAGACAAACAAAAAAGTTTTATGTTCCTATGTGTCAGAAACTACTTGGATGGACACTATCCCGGGTTTCCAACACGTTTTTTTTCGAATTTTAAGTCATGTCAGTTTTTTCGTGGGATTCTTTTCTCTCTATCGTTTCTATAGCAATCTTACTCGGATGAACATTTTCGATGCACCGATTAAATGGCTCTTTGTGCTACCAAATAAGATTGTTTCTCTGCTTATCACTGCAATTGTCAGTATCCTAAGCGGTATCATGTTTCAATATATTAATTATTGGACTGTAATTGGCGGAACTAATTTTTTCGATAAAAGAAAAGGAGTGCTATATATTACTCGTTACAGACTTCCTATTCCTGGAATAAGTAGCTCTAATGTTCGCCGCATTTTAATAAAAGAAATTTCGTGCCTCATACTAGTAACTAACCGAATCTGGGGTGATGTCCTTTATATTGAAACCAGAAAACACGGGACCTTGCCGATGACTCCTACTAAAGATGGTCGTAGATATATGCTTGCAAAACATGCTTTGGAGTTGTCCAGATTCTTGAATATACCATTGGACATTATTTACAAAGAATACTAATAAAAAAGCGAGTTTAGCCGATCGAGTTTAGCCTATAAAGCGAGTTTAGCCTATAATAATTAATATATTATAGGCTAAACTCGCTTTTTTATTAGTATTTACTTGTAATAGAACTTATGCTTGATAGAAATATTAGAATATATAGAATATTCTAGAGTTGAAAAATGAGATGAAACTGAGGACGAAAAATGGCAAAAAAGAAAGCATTCATTCCCCTTCTATGTCTTACATCTATAGTCTTTTTGCCCTGGTGCATCTCTTTTACATTTAAGAAAAGTCTGGAATCTTGGATTACTAATTGGTGGAATACGAAAGAATCCGAAATTTTCTTGAATACTATTCAAGAAAAAACTATTGTAAAGAAATTCCTAGAGTTCGAGGAACTGTTCCTCTTGGATGAAATGCTAAAGGAATACCCGGAAACACATTTACAAAACCTTCGTATCGAAATCTACAAAGCGACCATCCAATTGATTCAGACGAACAACGAAGATAATATCCATACGATTTTTCATTTCTTTACAAATATAATATGTTTCCTTATTCTAAGTGTTTATTCTATTAGGGGTAATCAAGAACTCATTATTCTTAACTCTTGGGTTCAAGAATTTGTATATAACTTAAGTGACACAATAAAAGCTTTTTCTATTCTTTTCTTAATTGATTTCTCTGTAGGATACCATTCGACTGGTCTTTGGGAACTAATGATTTGGTCTGTCTATAAAGATTTTGGATTTACTCCGAATGATCATATTATATCTTTTCTTGTTTCTATTTTGCCAGCCATTTTAAATATTATTTTTAAATACTGGATTTTCCGTTATTTAAATTGTGTATCTCCGTCGCTTTTATCGATTTATGATTCAATTCCATTCCGTGAATGACTGAAAAAAGGACCCACTGATCCAATTCTAAAATTTGTTTAGCTTTTATATAAAAGCTAAACATTCCAAATTTCACTTATTCATTTTCGTTTTACTCGTATTCTTCCTATATTATAGGCAAATAATTGGAGTAAATAGCAGAATCATGGATAGGGAACTGTGCCAGTTCCCTACCTAATCTTATTGTAGAAATTTTCAGGATCAAGGATTGGACCATGCAAACTAGAAATGCTTTTTCTTGGATAAAGAAAGAGATTACCCGATCTATTTCCGTATTGCTCATGATCCATATAATAACTCGAGCACCCATTTCAAATGCATATCCCATTTTTGCCCAACAAGGTTATGAAAATCCTCGAGAAGCTACCGGCCGGATTGTATGTGCTAATTGCCATTTAGCTAATAAGCCCGTAGATATTGAGGTTCCACAAGCGGTACTTCCCGATACTGTATTTGAAGCAGTTGTGCGAATTCCTTATGATATGCAAGTGAAACAAGTTCTTGCTAATGGTAAAAAGGGGGCTTTGAATGTAGGAGCTATTCTTATTTTACCAGAGGGTTTTGAATTGGCCCCTCCTCATCGTCTTTCGCCCGAGATTAAAGAAAAGATGGGTAATTTGTCTTTTCAAAGCTATCGTCCCACAAAAAAAAATATTCTTGTGATAGGCCCCGTTCCTGGGAAAAAATATAGTGAAATTACCTTTCCTATTCTTTCTCCAGATCCTGCTACTAAGAGAGATGTTTACTTCTTAAAATATCCTCTATACGTAGGCGGGAACAGGGGAAGGGGTCAGATTTATCCCGACGGAAGCAAAAGTAATAATAATGTTTATAATGCTACAGCAACAGGTGTAGTAAACAAAATAATACGAAAAGAAAAAGGTGGATACGAAATAACGATAGTAGATGCATCAGATGGACGTGAAGTGATTGATATTCTACCGCCAGGACCAGAACTTCTTGTTTCAGAGGGTGAATCTATCAAACTTGATCAACCATTAACGAGTAATCCTAATGTGGGTGGATTTGGTCAGGGGGATGCAGAAATAGTGCTTCAAGATCCATTACGTGTCCAAGGTCTCTTGCTCTTCTTGGCATCTATTATTTTGGCACAAATCTTTTTGGTTCTTAAAAAGAAACAATTTGAGAAGGTTCAATTGTTCGAAATGAATTTTTAGGAATTTGAATTAATCAACATATTAAGCTGGTAAAAAGAACTCCATTTTTGTTGATAAATTCTGTAAACACCCTTGGTTCTTTCTAGTTTTTGTAGATATACTATATTTAGAAAATTCCTTGTACCGTAGAATTAGTTCAGTCATAGTATGTATATTGTGAAGAAGACTATTTGGTTCTTGGTTTTTTTTTTTTTTCAACTGCACAATTAATTCGAACCATATGATTATGTAGCTGTTTTCGGATTTTAATGTTCTAGAAATCCTCTAATTTCTATTGTTTTAGAATTAACTCGATACTAAACCTAAAAAAATAGGTAGGTACAGAATATTAAGTAAAGTAGAAATAGACAAAGGGAAAACAGGATTCTAGGATGGATAATTTGTCTTTTCCTAGAGTCCTCTTATTGTTTATGTCGAAATAGATAGTGAAGGAATGAAAGCGGGAATTGAATTCACCAAATACAACTTTCTTAATTAACTTAAAAAAAAAAATAGAATCATGAGTCTATATTAGAAATATATTTCTATTCCATTTCCATTCTAAGAAAAAGAAAACTCTTTCTTTGGGGTAATCTATAGTAAAAGAATTGAATAGGCTCTTTTCCAATTGTTTTAGAGAACGAATCGAGATACAATAAGGATTAGATCCGATGGAACGAACAGATGCAAATAAGAGTATGCAAAAGAATCTATCTTGATTCTTTATTTTTTACTTACTAAAATGGGGGGGGAAAGAAAACATAGTTCCTACCTATTAGTAGGATTCATTACCTTACTACTTCTAAGTATATTTTTTATTTATGCTTTCAATTTTTCAATTCTACTCCAAATCGGATAAGAACTTGCTATATGTTCTAATTGGATGTTTCGTCAATGGTGTTAGGACGGAATGGAATCCTTTTTTGACTCTGTACCAGCGATTCCACTATTATTAGAAGATATTCTCCAATTTTTAGTGAAAAACTAAAAGAATACAAGAAAAATAAGTAAACAATAAAAAAAGAATTAATAAAAGAATTTCTTCATATTGATCATATTGATATAGATAGGAGACATAATTGACATGGATATAGTAAGTCTTGCTTGGGCTGCTTTAATGGTAGTTTTTACATTTTCCCTTTCCCTTGTAGTATGGGGAAGAAGTGGACTTTAAAGGTAATACTAATTGAGTTAAGGGATCAAACTGTCTCAATTGTTTTATAGCTGAGTTCTTCCAGTTTTGAACTATTTGAGTTATTTTATTAATACTAATTAATGAAATGCAATTCTATCTGGATTTAGAAATTCTCTTGTATTGCTTCCAGTGGTGTAATATATTCCATGTATATATCTTATTGAAAAAAAAACTCTTTGAATCAAACAAATATTTAAATTGTTGCCATCTTGATATCCCGGGAATCAAGATAATTGGAAACGGATTCCGATTCCATTTAATCTATTTAAATTTTGGAATACTAAAAAGATTCTTTATTTTTATTTATTAGTTACCGGGATTCTGATAAAGAATCTTAAATCTAAAAATGAAACTAAGAAGAATAAAAATGGCGTTGCTTTTGAATTATTTCAGATTGATTGGAACCAATACAAATAGAATAGATTTAGATGAAATAAAGAAAAATGTGGACGCCTACATTCCATATATATCTATAGATCGATATCCATATATCCATATGAAAAGAAAATGATAAATTGGTTCCTCCATAGGAACTCTTTTTTTTTTAGTAAAACATTCTATTTTTATCCTACTCCTACCGTAATAGAGAATATAGTAGAAAGAAATAGATTTGATTTCTTTCTACTATATGGTTAATAGAATTCTGCTGGTTGTAGTCTGATCATTTTATTTAAAACAAAGATTAAAAGAAATAGAAATCCTTTTTTCATGTTTTTCTTCAATCATTGCTAAGAAATAAGAAGTCATGTTTCAGTAAAATTAGTCACTTTGACTTACCGTTTTTACATAAATTATAAGTAAAAAGGCAGTAGGAACTAGAATAAAGAGTGCAGTAGCTATAAATGCGAGAATATTTACTTCCATAATCTCTATGTTTTCTTTCTCTTTAATTTCTAATAAATACTTCGGGATTTAATCCCATAGAAATAAAAAATATTTCTTCACTAAATTCAATGGTATAAATAGGATCTCGATGATATCCAATCGGATCCATATCACGAATAACTATATGTGATCTATCAAATCAAGAATTCATGGTCGAGAATTGAATAGTATAACATCGGAAGATGTTTTATCCATACCAAATAAGAAAATGACTTTCTGATGCAATCCAAAAGTCCTTTTTCTTTGTCCCAACCTTTCCCTAAAACTAAAAAAGAAAAAAGGAGATACCCGTTAGAAATGATATTTTTTTTTTATTTTTATTCCCTTTCATACACTAAATCCATTGATATTTTTTGGATTTGTATCCATCGGGACTGACGGGACTCGAACCCGCAGCTTCCGCCTTGACAGGGCGGTGCTCTGACCAATTGAACTACAATCCCAGGGAAAAAGTCGTATAGTATACATATATATTCTTACAATTTCATCCAAATTCTTTGTTTTTCTATTTGAGATTCGAACCCCTGGGGCTTACTTCTATATATATTCCTATTTGGATGGGTCTGCACTTTATCGACACGGATGACTCGCATCGCAATCCGTTCGTTATTGCCAACTTGATTTAAAAATAAATCAATCAAGAAATCAAGGAAACAAAAAAGAGTCTTTTTTGTTTTTTAACTTTAACCCTTTCCTTAGACTTTAAACTTACAGATCCCGATAGGAATTTTGCAAAATCCTAATTTGTGGAAAAAATATGTAAGTAATATGGAAAAAACACATAGGACTCGAGATTCTAATCTTGTGTATCCGAACCCATTGGTGATTTTAAGAGAACACCAAATGGGGTCTATCATTTCATGGTGGATCCGTAAATATTTTATTTTTGGGCCGAGCTGGATTTGAACCAGCGTAGACATATTGCCAACGAATTTACAGTCCGTCCCCATTAACCGCTCGGGCATCGACCCAGCAGGAAGAATCCAATTTAGTCTTTATTGATAATCCCTGATCCATTTCCTTTCGTAGTATCCTACCCCCAGGGGAAGTCGAATCCCCGTTGCCTCCTTGAAAGAGAGATGTCCTAAACCGCTAGACGATGGGGGCAGCCTTGCCCGACCTCCATTCTACTATGTTCATAGTATGAACAGTTTTTTGAAATTGTCAATAGAATGATTCAATCAGAAGGATCTTCCCATCTTTCAGAATTCCTTACAATTTTTGGATTCACCCTTTCGATTTCGAAATGGTTCATTCCAATCACCAATCTAGAATTCAACAAAATACAAAATAAAACGAAGTAATGCGAAAGAAACCAAAATAAACATAGAATCCTTTCTGGAAATAATTGATTTGCTGGAACAGGGGGGCATTAACACCTTATTTCGTTCACTTTCATTCAGTGTTAAGAAGATTGAATTAGGTATATTTCTATTTCACACTAAGTAGGGAAATAAAAAAATGAGAATGAATCCGGAAATGGAGTAAAATAAAAAAGGATGAAGATCAATAAGAATTGAGTTAAGGGACAGGATAGAATCCATTTATCAAAGATTCGGAAATATTTGAAATAGATGTACTCAACTCATATTCATATTCATATTCATATTGGCTGATTCTGTATTCGGGAATTGACTCAAACGGCGCCCTTTTAACTCAGCGGTAGAGTAACGCCATGGTAAGGCGTAAGTCATCGGTTCAAATCTGATAAAGGGCTTTTTTTTGATCAAAAAATGATAACAGTAGTATTTCTATTTGAAGAAAGATATACAAATATTCTTGATATTTGTAAGAAGTTTCTGTTTGTAATAAAATAAAAAAAACTAATGAATAGTTGAATTTCATTATAAAAAATCCAATTTAGAATTTAAACTCTATTAAGTTATTGTTATCATTCGAATAGAGTAAACTCATTCTAGTTAGAAAGGGAAATAGTATTCTTTTCTATATATATTTCTTTTTTTAGAATCTGATATTTTCTTTGCTTTAATTGTCATATACTCCTATTTTGGATTCTTCCAATCCAATAAAGGGAAAGATTCTAAAAAAAGTAAGTGGACCTAACCTATTGAATCAGAACTATATCCACTATTCTGATATTCCAATTGGTGGATAGAAATGAAATTCGAACAGTGTATCTTTTTTTCTTTTTAATACCCTTTTGGTTCGAACTCTGCAAGAATCCGTCTATATTTCGGATAATATCTTATTGTTCCTAGGAATCAATTGCTACTCCTCTCCTCCAATGGGAGGGCTTATTCTAAGTTCCAACAGACAAGTCATTTGACTTCCAAATATCTTTTTTCCGAATACAAGAAAAGATCAAAATTGATTTCTATTATTTCTTTAAGATAGGTCTATAAAAATAGAAGATATGTCTATAAAAAGAATAGAAAAATCCATCCAATCATGACTTCGAGTATCAAACATTTGGTTTTCATATCTATGATGCATACGAGATTTTGAAGGCAATTATTGGACGAAACTTTCAGTTAGAATCTATTATTATTAATCCAATTCCCTAGAATATTCAAAAATAGGACAGATAGATAAAAAAATAAATAGAGAAAAAGAGTCCAATTTATTACCTCGATCCGCAAGTAAAGGGTATACGTCGGAATTAGATTAATCTGAATGACAGAAAAATAGAACAAAGAATACAATAAAAGAAATCAATGTAAAATAGAAAGTAAAAATAGTAAAATAGAAAGTAAAAATAGGATCCTCTAGTAGTTTTCTAGACATACAAATTCGAATAATATAGAAAACTATTTTTTTTTTTTAATTTCACGAACAAGATTCAAAAAGAATCTTATTTGATAAAAGCAGAGTAGTATGTCTGGGGATCCGCTGGTAACGAGAGTAATAAAAGCGATCGATCATTTGTTTTTGGAATAGTTCTTTAAAAAATGTATTTCTAGGATTTATGAGTCATAAGACAATTTTCGAGTCATGACTTAGGGAATTTTGTTAGAATAGAAAGGAATAAGCCAATTAATTAAGTTAATGGATTTATTAGATATCAATGGACAAAAAAAGAATTTTTCTATTCGAACCCCAGTAGAAAAGAAGGGACAGTCTACGAGAAATCATATTCTATATAAAATGAAAAAAGCCTCGAAGGTTCCATCGTTGAAAATCCTAGGAGGTGTTCGGAAATGGTTTGAAGTAGTTGAATAGGAGGATTACTATGACTATAGCTCTTGGTAAATTTACCAAAGATCAAAATGATTTATTTGATATTATGGATGACTGGTTACGGAGGGACCGTTTTGTTTTTGTGGGTTGGTCCGGTCTATTGCTCTTTCCTTGCGCCTATTTTGCCGTGGGGGGTTGGTTCACAGGTACCACCTTTGTAACTTCATGGTATACTCATGGATTGGCAAGTTCCTATTTGGAAGGTTGTAACTTCTTAACTGCAGCAGTCTCTACTCCTGCTAATAGTTTAGCACACTCTTTGTTGTTACTGTGGGGTCCTGAAGCACAGGGAGATTTGACCCGTTGGTGTCAATTAGGTGGTCTGTGGACTTTTGTTGCTCTTCACGGTGCTTTCGGATTAATAGGTTTTATGTTACGTCAATTTGAACTTGCTCGATCTGTTCAATTGCGGCCTTATAATGCAATCGCATTCTCCGGTCCAATTGCTGTTTTTGTTTCTGTATTCCTGATTTATCCACTGGGCCAGTCTGGTTGGTTCTTTGCGCCTAGTTTTGGTGTAGCAGCTATATTTCGATTCATTCTCTTTTTCCAAGGGTTTCATAATTGGACATTAAACCCATTTCATATGATGGGAGTTGCTGGTGTATTGGGCGCTGCCCTACTATGCGCTATTCATGGCGCTACCGTAGAAAATACCTTATTTGAAGATGGTGATGGCGCAAATACATTCCGTGCTTTTAACCCAACCCAAGCAGAAGAAACTTATTCAATGGTTACTGCTAACCGCTTTTGGTCCCAAATCTTTGGGGTTGCTTTTTCCAATAAACGTTGGTTACATTTCTTTATGTTATTTGTACCAGTAACTGGTTTATGGATGAGTGCTCTTGGAGTAGTCGGTCTGGCCCTGAACCTACGTGCCTATGACTTTGTTTCTCAAGAAATCCGCGCAGCGGAAGATCCTGAATTTGAGACTTTCTACACCAAAAATATTCTCTTAAACGAAGGTATTCGTGCGTGGATGGCGGCTCAAGATCAGCCTCATGAAAACCTTATATTCCCTGAGGAGGTTCTACCACGTGGAAACGCTCTTTAATGGAACTTTACCTTTAACTGGTCGTGACCAAGAAACGACTGGTTTTGCTTGGTGGGCCGGGAATGCCCGACTTATCAATTTATCCGGTAAACTACTGGGGGCCCATGTAGCCCATGCCGGATTAATAGTATTCTGGGCCGGAGCAATGAACCTATTTGAAGTTGCTCATTTCGTACCCGAGAAGCCCATGTATGAACAAGGCTTAATTTTACTTCCCCATCTAGCTACTCTAGGTTGGGGGGTAGGTCCTGGAGGGGAAGTTATCGACACCTTTCCATACTTTGTATCTGGAGTACTTCACTTAATTTCCTCTGCAGTATTGGGCTTTGGCGGTATTTATCATGCACTTCTGGGACCTGAGACTCTTGAAGAATCTTTTCCATTCTTTGGTTATGTATGGAAAGATAGAAATAAAATGACTACTATTTTAGGTATTCACTTAATTTTGTTAGGTATAGGGGCTTTTCTTCTAATATTGAAGGCTTTTTATTTTGGGGGTATATATGATACCTGGGCTCCAGGAGGGGGAGATGTAAGAAAAATTACCAACTTAACCCTTAGTCCAAGCATTATATTTGGTTATTTACTAAAATCGCCTTTTGGGGGAGAAGGTTGGATTGTTAGTGTGGACGATTTGGAAGATATAATTGGGGGACATGTATGGTTGGGTTCCATTTGTATACTTGGTGGAATCTGGCATATCTTAACCAAACCCTTTGCATGGGCTCGGCGTGCACTAGTATGGTCTGGGGAAGCTTACTTATCTTATAGTTTAGGTGCTTTAGCCGTTTTTGGTTTTATAGCTTGTTGCTTTGTCTGGTTTAATAATACTGCTTATCCTAGTGAGTTTTATGGTCCCACTGGACCGGAAGCTTCTCAAGCTCAAGCATTTACTTTTCTAGTTAGAGACCAACGTCTTGGAGCTAATGTAGGCTCCGCTCAAGGGCCTACCGGTTTAGGTAAATATCTAATGCGTTCTCCGACCGGAGAAGTCATTTTTGGAGGAGAAACTATGCGTTTTTGGGATCTGCGTGCTCCCTGGTTAGAACCTCTAAGAGGTCCTAATGGTTTGGACTTGAGTAGACTGAAAAAAGATATACAGCCTTGGCAAGAACGTCGTTCCGCAGAATATATGACTCATGCTCCTTTAGGTTCTTTAAATTCCGTGGGTGGCGTAGCTACAGAAATTAATGCAGTCAATTATGTCTCTCCTAGAAGTTGGTTAGCTACTTCTCATTTTGTTCTAGGATTCTTCCTATTCGTAGGTCATTTATGGCACGCGGGAAGAGCTCGCGCAGCTGCCGCAGGATTTGAAAAAGGAATTGATAGAGATTTGGAGCCTGTTCTTTCCATGACTCCTCTTAATTGAGACATGAAATCCAATGCTTGACGTAAGAATCACTTTGATTTTAGTATACATATTGAGTTGAGTCGAGGAGATCATATTGAAAAAATATTTTCTTTTTCAATTCATTTATATCTAATCTTTTTTCGGGCTCGGCTATATCACCACTTAGCCGAGCCCGAAAAAACCGAGCCAACTTAAATCAATTTAAATCAATAAAAGAAAAAAATCCATTCGCCAAGAAAAAGGAGAGAGGGGGATTCGAACCCTCGATAGTTCTTTGTTTGGAACTATACCGGTTTTCAAGACCGGAGCTATCAACCACTCAGCCATCTCTCCAAAAGCTAATTTCTATTTTATCTTTATTCCACTCAAGAGAACATGACCATACAAATTAATACCCTTTTCTCTATGATAAAGATATCCAGTGTGAATCTATTGGTCTAGTTCTCTATCCATATATATTATATATTATATATTCATGATCCAGCATGCTCTTTTGTGAAGTAAAAAAAAAAAAAACTACCCCTCGATTCATGCCTCAATAAGGAGTGTCATCTAAAATCAATGGATTCATGATAAAACCCCCCATAATGAGAATGTGTTTTTTATTTATTTTTGGAAGGGGTCAAATCAAAAGAAAAGGGGTTGGGGGATCAAATGGTATAGTTCTTTTGTTGGTAAATTAGAGGATTATAAACATGACTATTGCGTTTCAATTAGCTGTTTTTGCATTAATTGTTACTTCATCCATTTTATTAATTAGTGTACCTGTTGTATTTGCTTCTCCTGATGGTTGGTCAAGTAACAAAAATGTTGTCTTTTCCGCTACATCCTTATGGATTGGATTAGTATTTCTAGTGGGTATTCTGAATTCTCTCATCTCTTGAAACTATTCATTCTAGATCAAAAAACGAAATGACCCCTCCCCCCGAATTCTTTCGGGTTGTGAGGCACATGAAAATGGAATATATAAGACCCCACCAATAAAGAAAACGAAAACATTAATAATGGGAATTATTAATGGGAGGGGTCAAACTTCTTCTATTGGAAAAAGCTTATATCTTATACTTAATATGATATACATAGTAAAACGAAAAACTTGAAGATTAAAATATTCATATTATTTTCTGAATTTCATATTCTTTTCGGAATCGAAAATAAAATAGATATATAGATCATAGATAAATATCTATAATCTGCACAATTTGACATCAAAGTAACATGCTGGTGTCAGACAACTTCATCATTTTTTTATGCCAGTAGGTGTTCCAAAGGTAGCCTTTCAAATTCCTGGCGAGGATGAAGCTACTTGGGTTGACTTATACCATCAACTTTTTTACGACAGAATCCTTTTTTTAGGGCAAGAGATTGAGAGTGAAATAGCAAATCAAGTTGCTGGTATGATGATATATCTCAGTTTAGATATAAATAAATACATAGAGAAAAGAGAAATAAATAGAATAGAAAAAACAATCGATAAAAAAAATACATCAAATTTTTTTAATTTTTTTAAATAAAGGGGGATATATGAATCAAACGAAGAAAAATGACTTAGACATTTGGATTTTAGAATTGCGAGACATTTTTAGAGAGAGCAAGAATTCTTCCTATTTCTCAGATTCCTGGACACAATTCCATTCAGTCATATCTGTCATTCACATTTTTTTCCATCAAGAGAGTTTTATCAAACTCTTAGACTCCAGAATTTGGAGTATCCTAGTTTCACGCGGTTTAACAAGATATTTCACGATCAAGAATTTTGTCTTATTTCTACTAGCGATCCTTATATATCGTATTAACAATCGAAAGATGATCGAAAAAAAAAATATTTATTTGACAGGGCTTCTTCCTATACAAATCAATTCCATTGGATCCGGGAATGATCCATTGGAAGACTCAAAAGATTCGTTCAATATCAATAGGTTGGTCATGACTAGGTTGATTGTTCCGCTCCTGTCTGGTCCAAAAGAAAAAAATATATCTGAGAGAGATAATTGCTCTTTTTTCGGCGACAGATGGTCAGAACTTCATCTGGATTTGAATCCTACTGAGAAGTCCGCTCAAGATATAAAATTATTTAAAAAAGAAGAAGATGTTTCTTTTGTTCTTTCGAGGCAATCGGAAAATAAAGAAATAGCCAATATAGTTAAGATAATCATGTATTTACAAAATAATGTCTCAATTCATCCTATTTCATCCGATAGAGGATGTGATAGGGTTGCAAAGGAGAAACTTTTGACAGTTCCAAATCATATTTCATTCTTGAACAAAAAGCTAGTTTTTGGTTTATTTGATCTATTCCATGACCAGAATAGGGGGGGGTACTTGTTACATCGCGATTTTCAATCAGAAGAGAGATTTCAAGAAATGGCAAATCTATTCAATCTCTCAATAACTAAGCCGGATCTGGTGTATCATAATGGATTCTCTTTTTCTATTGATTTGTCGAAAATTGATGATAAACAATTTGTAAATCAAGTATTCAACTCCAGGGATGAATCAAAAAAGAAATCTTTATTGGTTCTGCCTCGGCTTTTTTACGAAGCGAATGAATCTTTTTATCCAAAGATCATAAAAAAATGGGTCCAGACCTCTTGTGGGAATTCTTTTCAAGGTAATCGATTCAATCGCAACTTAGAATATGTAATTAAAAGGTATGAAAATGATATTCATAATCATATACCTCTAAGGAAACACATGATCAATCAACGTTTCTCAAATTGGAAAAAGAGTCAGAAGAAATGCTTTGATCCTCTTCTTTTTATTTATCGAACCGAGAGATCCGTGAATAAGGATCCAAATACAGATAAATACAAATGGTCCAAGGGGAGCAAGAATTTCCAGGAACATTTGGACCATTTCATTTCTGAGGAGAATAGCCGTTTTCAAGTAGTGTTCGATCGATTACATATGAATGCATATTCGATTGATTGGTCTGAGGTTATCGACAAAAAAAATTTTTCTAAGTCACTTTGTTTGTTTTTGTCCAAGCTTCTTCCCTTTTTCTCTAACTCAGTTCCTTTTTTCTTGGTGAGTTTTGGGAGTATGCCCGTTCATAGGTCTCAGATCCATATGGATGAATTGAAACGTATGAATGATGCACTCGGGAATCAGTTGTTAGAATCAATGGGTCTGCAAACGGTTCATTTGAAAAAAAAGAAAGCCCTATTATTGGATGACTATTATACTTCTCAAAAATCGAAATTATTGATCAATCAGATAGCAAATCAAGACAATTGGCTGAATCCTGTGAAATGTTTTCATAGAAGTTCATTGATTTCCTCTTTTTATAAAGTAAATCGACTTCGATTCTTGAATAATCAAGATTTCGATTGTAAGAAAAGATTCTCTTTTTATGGGGAAAGGTCCTGTAATTATGATTTTTTGTATGAACAATTCCTCAATGTCTTGTTCAGTCGAAAGAAAATATTTTCTTTTGGCGACGGGAAAAAAAAACATGTTTTTTTGGACAGAGATACTATTTCACCAAGCGAGTTAGAGGTCTCTAACATATTAAATAATTTTCCGCAAAGTGGTGATGACGGATATGACTTGTACAAATCTTTCCATTTTCCAACTCGCGGTCCTAGAGCTATTGCGGACATTTCTGGAACACCTCTAACAGAGGAAGAAATAGTGAATTTTGAAAGAACTTATTGTAATCGTCTTTCCGCTATTAATCTGTCTGATCCAAAATGGAAAAAGTTGCATACGTATTTGGATTTCGATTTAAACATAGATTTGCTTGACACTGATTTGCGTGACACTCTATATACTCTATATTCATATACTCTATATTCTGAGGAATTTTTACCATCCGAAAAGAGGAAAAAAAAACCTCTAAAAAAATTCCTTAAAAAAGGGCAGATGTATAGAAACTTTCAAAGAAAGAGTAGTTTTTCAACCGTTCTCTCCAAATTGAAGCCATTGTACCCGTATATAATACCGTCGCTCCTTACCACGACAGGGCAAAAAAATCTACTTTTACTATTTATACATACTTTTTCAGACCTATTTGTGATACTAAAGAAGAGTCCTAAATGGAAAAAAATGTTATCTATTTTGCCTAATCTTATCCATGGAGCCAAGGCAATTCTTCGGAAAAAACTGGGTATTGGACAACGGAATCGTATAAGTGAGATTTGGAGTAAGTGTTTACATAAGTCTCTTGTAGAGGTGTACGAAAAAGATCTTCTTCACACAAATAATGAGTCACCATTCATATCGACACATCTGAGATCACTAAATATTGAGGAGTTCCTGTTTTCAATCCTTTTACTTCTTCTTATTACTGGATATTTAGTTCATACACATCTTTCCTTTGTTTCTCGATTCTCTAATGAGTTACAGACAGAGTTCGAACAGGTCAAATCGTTGATGATTCCATCCTACATCATTGAATTGAAAAAACTTCTGGATAGGTATGGTACATCAGAACAAAAATATTTCTGGTTACAGTATATTTTTCGAATGGCTCTAAAACAATTCGAAAATTTTCGAGAAGAAAGACGAGGTTCGCCTTCTGGCGTCCCAAGGGGTGAAGGTTTTAATCTCATGAAGTTCATAAGGATTCTACCAAATCCCATCAATCGAATCGCGTTTTTGAAAAATACGAGACATTTAAGTCATACAAGTAAAGAAATCTATTCATTGATAAAAAAAAGAAAAAACATGAATAGTGATTGCATTTCTGATAAAATAGAATCCTGGATCGCGAATAGTGATTTAATTGCTGATAAAGAAAGAGAATTCTTGCTTACTTTCTCTACCTTAACGACAGAAAAAAGGATGGATCAAATTTTAGTGAGTCTTACTAATAGTGATGAGTTATCAAAGAATAACTCTGGTTATCAAATGATTGAACAACCGGGAACAATTTACTTACGATATTTAATTGACATTCATAAAAAGGATCTAATGAATTATGAGTTCAATACATCCTGCTTAGCAGAAAGACGGGTATTCCTCGCTCATTATCAGACAATCACTTATTCAGAAATCCCGTGTAGGGCTAGCTGTTTGGATTTCCCATCTCATGATAAACCCTTTTCGCTACGCTTAGCCCTATCCCCTTCTAGGGGTATTTTAGTGATAGGTTCTATAATAACTGGACAATCCTATTTGCTCAAATCTCTAGCGACAACCTCCTATGTTCCTTTCATTACAGTATTTGTAAACAAGTTCCTGGAGAACTTTCCTAGGGGTTTTGATACGAGTTATGATGAGGACGATCTTTTTGATCAAAGAGAGGGTACCATTTACAGTCTTTTACCGGATTACGAGGGTAGTTGCTATAATCCAGAGAATTATGAAAGGGATCATAGCGACGATTTCGACCGTAAGCTTGATAGCCGATTGAAGTTTCTAAGTATGGAGGATCCGGTATCTAGCGATATCATACCGGAAAAGGAACTAGACCGGTTTTATCTCACAATTCAATTGGAATTAGTAAAAGCAATGTCTCCTTGCATAATTTGGATTCCAAACATTCATGATTTCGATAGGAAGGAGTCGGATGACTTATCGCTGGGTATATTAGTGAACTCTCTTTCCAGAGATTCTGAAAAAGGTTCTACTAGCAATAATCTTGTTATTGCTTCTACTCATATTCCAGAAAAAGTAGACCCTTGTTTAATAGGGACGGATAAATTAAATACATGCATTAAGGTACGAAGGCTTCTTATTCCACAACAAAGAAAGCACTTTTTTACTCTTTCATATACTAGGGGATTTCACTTGGAAAAGCAAATATTCAATACTAATCGATTGGGGTCTATAACTCTAGGTTCTAATGTACCTGATCTTGTAGCACTTACTAATGAGGCGCTATCGATTAGTATTATACAAAAGAAATCTATTATAGACACTAATATAATTCGATTTGCTCTTCATAGACAAACTTGGAATTTTAGATCTCATATAAGAGAGATTCAGGATCATGGGATCCTTTTTTATCAGATAGGGAGGGTTGTTTCACAAAATCTACTTCTCAGTAATTGCTCTATAGATCCTATATCTATCTATATGAAGAAGACAGCATGTCAGGAGGGGGATTCTTCTTTGTACAAATGGTACGTCGAACTTGGAAGAAGCATGAAGAAATTAACTATACTTCTTTATCTTTTGAGTTGTTCTGCCGGATCGGTCGCTGAAGACTTTTTTTCTGTACCCAGACCTAATGAAAACAATGATGCTTCTTATAGACTCCGTGAGAATGATTCTGATCTAGTTCATGGGCTATTAGAAATAGAGGGTGCTCTGCTGGGACCCTCCGAGACAGGAAGTCGGTTTGATAATGATGGAGTGCCGTTGCTTCTTCGGCCCGAAAGAAATCCCTTAAAGATGCTTCAAAATGGGTTTTCTTCTATCATTTATAATAGTGAACGATTTCTCTATAAAAAATATGAACCGGGGTTCGAAGAAGGGGAAGGAGTCGGAGTCTACGACCCGAAACAGATAGAGCTAGAG
>CAWUDS030000986.1:860000-900099 GCA_963859935.3 Lathyrus sativus | reverse complement strand
CTGGTTTGCGAAATGTTGAACTCTTGGCCATGCAATCTGAATTTGGCGACACCGGTGAGCTGACTCTGAGAACCGGTACCGGTGATGTAACTGAATGAGCTTAAGAACTCCAGTGTCAGAAGCTCGAATGTGGGCTGAGGTTGACTGCAAAGATCCCACAGACCGACTTTTTGAAGCAGGCTGGTAACA
The DNA here is from genome assembly GCA_963859935.3 of Lathyrus sativus. Classification (NCBI taxonomy): domain Eukaryota; kingdom Viridiplantae; phylum Streptophyta; class Magnoliopsida; order Fabales; family Fabaceae; genus Lathyrus; species Lathyrus sativus. The sequence goes on along the minus strand of CAWUDS030000986.1, from coordinate 899,910 downwards.
CTGGCAAGCATTCCGAGTTCCCTCAAACAGACAGTGTCAATGTAACGTGTAGGTTGCACACCGCGGTTTTGGAATCGGAGAAAACGTTCTCTCTGAGTTTCTCCAGCATCACCTTCTCTAAAAGTAATAGAATCCATTGCATGCAAGAGCTTAGAGTGAAGAATGAAAATTTTTGATGTTTTGTGAAAAAATGGTAAAATGAAAGAAATATTGATTCGGGATAAATAATGGAGAGTGAGAATGTGATAGGTTATGATAATGGGGGGTTAATGAGGTTTAAAATTGGTAATGGGGAGGTTACGGAGGTTATGGAGAAAATGGGTAGTTTTGAGGAAGTTATGGAGGAAGAAGAAGAAGAGGCACGATGAGAAACAGTTTTGTTTCTCACGATTCCTGTAATAGGGGTTGTCACGGTCGTGACAGGGTGTGACGGTCGTGACACGCTATTTAAGCACGTCACGATCGTGAGATGGGTATGACGACCGTGAGGGCACGCTTCGTTGAATAATTTCCAGAAAAACATTTTCTCACTTAATTCACATATTTTATAATAATGTATTTTCTTCACTAACACTCATATTAAATTATAAACACCATATAGTATCTAATTTCAACACAGTACTATACTAACTTGTATGGCATGAGAGATTGTATATAATATGAAATAATGCAAGCATAACAGTACATAGAATGAAAAATATATAAATTGCTAAAAATGGAGAAATTTTGGAATTAAAGGTGCATTGCGTAAAGTAATTGAAAATGAAGTTACATAAACGGAAATTACGGTATGAAATTGTTGCGAAAAATAAATCTAACTAGAAACGAAAACAATGAGAAAAATAAACTAAATCACTTATAGCATTTTCAAAAGCGTTTCTTCAAGTCTTCGATGGCGGAGTTCATGTGATAGAATTGTTCGCAGGCTATGCCAGTCAATCCTATAATGTCCAATCGCATGCTCTTAATGTCTTCTTTAAATAAATTAATGTCAGTTTGGTAAGCATTGAGAGTGTTCATGATGTTTTGTAAGTTGTTAGCATAATCTCCTTGATTCACTTCAGGGGTTTCATGTACTTCTTCAGTGTGGTCAATGTCATGGTAACCAGGAGGTGTCTCAGGGTCAGTTTCGACAGCGGTCATTATATAATCTTTTATCTTGTAAGGCTGAGGTGTTTCAGGAGTAGATGGATAATCAGGTGGGTTTAACTCATAAAGCCAGTTATCCTTATTGTGAACACTTACTCTAGCATGGTTAGGCAATGTGAACAGGGTTACTACTTCGTTCCGGATTAGGTACTCAAAAGGTGGATGTCCTAAATTCCTTATGATATGCCTATTGAAGCAGAAATTAAGATTCATAGGGCGGATTGTTCCTAGACGGTTGCACCTGTCCAGTTGGTACCTAAGTCCTATGGCATCAGCAATCATGGTTACAAGACCTCCTACTAATATAGGTAATTCAGGTTCTTCTTGGATACGGGTGAAGGTTTGCATCATGAAAGGCACACCATTAACAGGCTGTCCATTAGTGAAACATGACATAATAAATATTTCATCTTTAGAAACTCCGGTAATGTTTTCTTCTTTTCCAAAGAAGGTGTGGGCAAGGAATTTATGGAAGTAGCGGAGAGCAGGATTATGGATCTCATCATTATTCATGTTATTTGGTTCAGGGTGGTAGTTTCCGGTTAAGGTTCCCCAAAAGAAATCTAGCTCCATATCCATCAATTCTACCTGTGTGGTAGTAAAAGCAAATGGTCCACTAGGGAATCCTAACAAGTCAGCTAGTTCTTTATGGTTAAAGTCATATTCTATTCCAAATAGGCGGAAACTAATAAATCCTTTCCTAAATCCAAAACCGCGCTCAGGTAGGTAAATTAAGGAGCTAAGGAACTCAAGGGTGAGCTCGCGGTAAGTCACAAACTTATGTTGGATCAATGCATTCTCCCATCCGAGTCGGTTTAACAAGTACATGACACTATCATGGATACCTAGGGTTTCCATAGTCTTATCATCCGGGTACAGGGTCAAATCCATTTGCCTCTGTGATAACTCTTCAAACTTCATTCTTTGGTTCCTACCTCTAAATTTGGTTTCCATATGGTTAATTGGTTGGTTAGCCATGGTCAGTGCAAATATGGGGGAAACAAATCAGTGGAAAAGACTTTAGAAAATCTGTAAAAAGTGATTTAAGATAAAAATAAGAAAATGAAATGCATAATGTAATGGCAATAATAGTAATATAAAATAAAACTATAAAATGACAAAACAATTAAACAAATAGTAAAACGATAAATAACAATATGCTAAAAGAAAAGAATAGTTTAAATAATTAAATAAGTAAATGGGTTGCCTCCCACTAAGCGCTGTTTTTATCGTCAAAAGCCTGACGTAATGCTTAGGTTTAGATTAATCAGGGGAATTAGTGGACAATTCTAAAAGCTTTAGATTATTCGCATAATCTCTATTTTCAACTTTATGATAATGTTTTAAACGTTGTCCGTTTACTATGAATGGTTCACTATTCCTACCCTTAATTTCTATTGCTCCACTCGGGAGTACTTTAGTTATTTCAAAGGGTCCTGACCATCTAGATTTTAATTTTCCAGGAAAGAGCCTAAGTCTTGAATTAAAGAGGAGTACAACGTCTCCCACACTAAATTCTTTCCTAGATAGGCGTTTATCATGCCATCGCTTAGTTCTTTCTTTATATATCTTAGCATTCTCATATGCATCTAACCTTAATTCTTCTAATTCGTTAATGTCTAGGATTCGCTTTTCTCCTGCAGCATTATAGTTTATATTGAGAGTTCTGATCGCCCAATAAGCTTTGTGTTCTAGTTCTACTGGGAGGTGACAAGATTTTCCATAAACTAGTTTGAAAGGTGTAGTACCTATGGGTGTCTTGTAAGCGGTCCTATAAGCCCATAAAGCTTCATTAAGTTTAGATGACCAATCTTTCCGAGATATGGCGACAGTCTTTTCTAAGATTTGTTTAATTTCTCTGTTTGAGACTTCGACTTGTACACTTGTTTGTGGGTGATATGGTGTAGCCACACGGTGTCTTACTCCATATTTAGATAGTAACTTGTCAAAGATTTTTGAAATGAAGTGCGAGCCACCGTCACTTATGACGAGTTTAGGCACACCAAATCTGGGAAAGATTATATTTTTGAAAAGCTTTATTACTACTCGTGTATCGTTTGTAGGAGAAGCTATGGCTTCAATCCATTTCGAAACATAATCAACAGCTACGAGTATGTAATTATTACCGAAAGATGATGAGAATGGTCCCATGAAATCTATTCCCCAGACGTCAAAGATTTCTACTTCTAATATTCCTTTTTGAGGCATTTCATCTCTTCTTGAAATATTGCCAGTGCGTTGACACCGATCGCAATTTATAACAGCGATGTGGACATCCTTCCATAGATTAGGCCAGAATAAGCCGGCTTGCAAGATTTTTGCACAAGTCTTGGAAGTGCTTGCATGTCCACCATAAGGAGATGAATGACATTGAGCAATGACATCTTCTATTTCTTCTTCGGGAATACATCGGCGAAAGATTCCATCTGGTCCTCTTTTGAACAATAATGGTTCATCCCAATAGTAATGTTTCAGATTATGAAAGAATTTCTTTTTTTGCTGATAGGTTAGATCGGGTGGAAGAGCTCCTGCGGCTAGGTAGTTGACAATGTCAGCGTACCATGGCAGTCCTACAGTTGTCTGGATTGTTTCCACGGATTCTGGTTCATTTATATCTAACTGAGCTAGGTCGCTTCCTATTTGTGCTATCAGCTGTTCATACGGAAAATCATCGTTAATCGGCACTTGTTCGGGTTTAATACTTTCTATTCTAGATAAATGGTCCGCTACGACGTTCTCAGTACCTTTCTTATCTTTTATTTCTAGATCAAACTCTTGTAAGAGTAAAATCCATCTTAAGAGTCTTGGTTTAGCATCTTTCTTAGTTAATAGATATCGGATAGCAGCATGGTCTGTGTAAATGATTATTTTCGCTCCAACTAGGTAAGAACGGAATTTGTCAAGCGCAAAGACAACTGCTAACAATTCTTTTTCTGTAGTAGCGTAGTTCATCTGGGCAGAATCTAAGGTTCTACTGGCATAGTAAATCGCATGAAGTTTCTTTTCCTTTCTCTGGCCTAGAACTGCGCCTACAGCATAGTCACTCGCATCGCACATGATTTCAAAAGGTAATCTCGAGTCAGGGGGTTGCATGATTGGTGCGGTGATGAGGGCTGTTTTTAGAGTTTCGAATGCTTTAAGACAATCTTCATTGAATATGAACTCAGCGTCTTTCATTAATAAACCAGTAAGAGGTTTAGTGATTTTCGAGAAATCTTTGATGAATCGTCGGTAAAAACCGGCGTGTCCTAAAAAGCTTCGTATTTCTCGAACGGTTTTAGGGGGTTGAAGATCTTTTATTACTTCAATCTTAGCTTTACCAACTTCAATTCCCTTGTCGGATATTACATGACCTAATACTATTTCTTCGTTGACGATAAAATGACATTTCTCCCAATTAAGCACGAGATTTACTTTTACACATCTTTCTAACACCATTTCTAAGTTCGATAAGCATCCTTCAAAACTTTGCCCGCATACAGAGAAGTCGTCCATGAACACTTCCATGATGTTGTCTATAAAATCTGCGAAGATTGACATCATACATCTTTGAAAGGTTGCAGGAGCGTTGCATAATCCAAAGGGCATTCGCCTATAAGCGAACGTTCCATAAGGACATGTGAATGTAGTCTTCTCTTGATCATCAGGATGGATAGGGATTTGGAAAAATCCTGAGTAACCGTCAAGATAACAGAAGTAAGAATGCTTGGCTAATCGTTCTAACATTTGATCTATGAAAGGTAGTGGGAAATGATCTTTTCGAGTGGCTTTGTTTAGTTTACGATAATCTATGCACACTCTATATCCTGTCACTACTCTTTGCGATATCGATTCGCCTTGAGCGTTTTTCACAACAGTGATACCTCCTTTCTTTGGCACTACATGTATTGGACTAACCCATTCACTATCAGAGATTGGATATATTATCCCGGCATCTAATAATTTCTTAACTTCTTCTTTTACTACAGTGCTAAGGGTTGGGTTAATTCTTCTTTGAGATTCTCTGGAGGTTCTGCAATCTTCTTCTAGCAGAATACGATGCATACAAACTGAAGGACATATTCCTTTGAGATCAGATATGTTATACCCTAATGCAGTTGGATATTTCTTCAAGACATCTAAAAGTTTCTTTGTTTCTATAGTTCCTAAACTGGAATTTACTATAACTGGTCTTTTACATTCAACGTCTAAGAATTCGTACCTTAGGTTATGAGGTAAAGTTTTTAATCCTAATGTAGGTTTATCTTTACTTGGCATGGGATCCGGTGTAAGTGCTAAACTTTCGCTTAGACTATCATCCTGATACGGTTTTCGCCAATTATCATCTTCGAAAATCGGAGGGATTTGAATTTTCATTATTTCAGAATAAGTGGTCTCTTTCAGTTCCATTTCTCTTACACATTCGTCAATTACGTCCAACAGATAGCATGTATCCTCTATAGCTGGTGATTGTAAGAATTGTGTTAAAATAAATTCAACTTTCTCTTCACCTACTTCAAAGGTTAGCTTTCCTCTTTTTACATCTATTATAGCTCCGGCGGTAGCTAAGAATGGTCTTCCTAGTATGATAGGTGTAGTGGAGTCTTCAGAGATGTCCATGATTATAAAATCAGTAGAGATGTAGAATTGTCCTATACGTACTGGGACGTTTTCAAGTATGCCTACAGGATATTTAACAGAGCGATCGGCTAGTTGAACAGACATTTTAGTTGGTCTTAGGTCTCCCATGTCTAGCCTTTTGCAAATCGTTAAGGGCATAACACTGATACTGGCTCCTAAATCGCATAGAGCTTTGTCAATGACGAATTTTCCTATTACACAGGGTATAGAGAAACTTCCTGGGTCTTTTAGCTTAGGAGGCATTTTATTCTGAATTATGGCGCTACACTCGGCAGTAAGTGTAACTGTTCCGTTATCCTCTATCTTTTTCTTATTGGATAAGATTTCTTTTAAAAACTTAGCATACGAGGGTATTTGGGTAATTGCTTCTGTAAACGGAATAGTAATATTCAACTATTTCAGAAGTTCGACAAATTTCTTAAATTGACCCGTCGTCTTGGAATTTATTAATCTTTGAGGGTACGGAATTGGTGGTTTATAGGGTGGTGGAGGCACATAAGGTTGTTCTTTCTCCACTACCTCTCGATTGTCATCTTCCTTTTCTTCTGGATCATTCACCACTTCAGTCGGTTTATCCGGTTTTTGGTACATGGCTGGATTGTCAAGTCTTGGATCGGTAGGTCCGTCAAGTTCCTTGCCACTTCTTAATATTACAGCGTTAGCATGTCCTTTCGGATTAGGTTGAGGTTGTCCAGGGAATACTCCAGCTGGTGCAGCAGTAGGTGCTTGTTGTTGAGCTACTTGTGAAATCTGAGTTTCAAGCATTTTGTTATGTGTAGCTAATGCATCTACTTTGCTCACTAATTGTTTAATCTGCTCACTAGTGTGAATGTTTTGGTTTAAAAAGTCCTTGTTTGTTTGAGATTGGTTAGCTATAAAGTTCTCCATCATCAATTCAAGGTTCGATTTTCTAGGGATATTAGGAGCAGTCTTTTGATATCCTGGTGATGTAGCTGGTGCTTGACCTGGTGCGTAATAAGCATTGTTATTCTTATAGGAGAAGTTCGGATGATTCTTCCAACCTGGGTTGTATGTGTTTGAGTAAGGGTTTCCTTGAGCATAATTCACTTGATCAGTGGGAGTTCCTGCCAATAGTTGACAATCAGAAACTTCGTGTCCTGGGACTCCACATAACTCACAGTTAGGTGTTACTGCAGCCACAGTGGTTGTAGGTGTTATGGCCAAGTTATCGATCTTTTGGCTTAGTTGGTCAAACTTCGCATTGACTTGGTCCATACTACTTACTTCGTACATACCTCCCTTTGTTGGTTTCTCAGTTGCGACTCTCTCGCTTCCCCAAAGGTAATGATTTTGAGCCATACTTTCGATAAGTGCATAGGCATCATTATATTCTTTGTCCATCAATGCACCACCCGCGGCAGCGTCAATTGTCATTCTTGTATTGTACAAGAGTCCATTATAGAAGGTATGGATGACCATCCATTCTACTAATCCATGATGTGGACAAAGTCTCAGTAGATCCTTATAGCGTTCCCAAGCTTCGAATAATGATTCACTTTCTCTTTGCTTAAATCCGTTGATCTGAGCTCTCAGCATAGCTGTCTTGCTAGGTGGAAAATACCTATTCAAGAAAACTCTCTTAAGTTCTTCCCACGTAGTTACTGAGTTCGAAGGCAGAGATTGAAGCCAAGCTCTTGCTCTATCTCGAAGCGAAAAAGGAAATAAACGTAGTCTAATAGCTTCTTGGGTAACTCCATTGGCTTTTACGGTATCTGCATATTGCACAAAGATCGAAAGATGAAGATTCGGATCCTCGGTAGGATTTCCGGCGAATTGATTTTGTTGCACGGCTGATATCAACGAAGGTTTTAGTTCGAAATCATTTCGGTTGATAGCCGGCGCTGCAATGCTTGAATGCGGTTCAGCTTGCGAAGGATTAGCGTAATACTTGAATGGATGAGTCTGTTCTTCAGCCATCTCTGCGTCCTTTGATTTTACGACTGGTTTAGGCGGATCTAATTGAAGATCTGGAATATTGTAATTATTTTCGAAATCGAATATACGTCTTCTTACGTGTAAGAAGCGTTCCGATTCAGGGATTAGAGGTTGCAAGTCTTCGCTTTTAGAGCGAGTACTTGGCATACACTCAGAGATTAGATTAAATTAAATAGTTGATACCTTAGTCTAGACAATGCTACCTAAATGCACTAGTAACTAAATTAAGGAATCCCCGGCAACGGCGCCAAAAACTTGATGGGCTAAAGACGTGTCTACTTATGCGTCTAGCGGTATCGTACTGCAAGTGCACAGCCTATCGAAGTAATATTTAAGATTATCGATCCACAGGGATTCTATGGTTACTTAGTGCTAGATGAACTTCTAGTTTAGCTAAGGCGAATGGTTGTCACGATTTTTTGTTGGTTTTAAGACTATTAAAGGCGGAATTAAATTTAAGTTTTAATAAAGTAGTATTAAGGCGGTCGGTATGTAATTATACTAACTTAGGTGGGTCAATCTAACCTAGGCTTATAAAGGTGTTCACTTAATCTATTCGGTAGAGATTACCAGTTTAAATATCCTCAACTCACACTCTCGTGGTCTTATATCAGATCTTATCCCTAAAGCCCTATGCCTGCTCTCGCTAGCCCATAAGTGTTTAGAGGTAATTTTTGGAAACTAAGTAATTCTAATTTATCTTAAAGCGCTCTCGCTGTGTTTAATTTAAATGCCTAACTTTAGCTATCTGGTTAAAATCTCACACTCTCGTGGTCTTGACCTAACCTAATACTCTTTTCTTACTCTCGTAACGAAAAGGTCTATTTCAATTAAAAAGTATCAACCAGAATGTTAAGTGATTAATTATTTTCAGCTTATGGTTATATTTTACCGGTTAAGTTTGTTATAACTACATACCGCCCTAAGGTGTTTAGCTACTCATCGATGTTGAACCAGACAGAGACAGAGAATTTAATAATAACGTACTCATGGCAGAAAAATAAATAAACATTATAATTAAATTAAATTGCAATATAATGAAAAACCTGGTTAACAAATATTCGAGCAGACTCCTTCTTCCATAGACCGGGAAGCTTGGAGTTGGCGGAAATTGAAAATAAACGAATGCTGAAGGTTTAGAAACAAATAAATGTATAACAATTTCCTGATGTTGGAAATTGTTATATGGCGGGTTTGGATACAATAAAAAACGAAACAGAAAACTAAAAATAATGCAGGAATAGAAACGCTGGTTCGTAATACAGTTCGGCAGAGCTTCCGCAGGAATTTGAATAAAAATTGCTCTCCCCCTATTGTTCATAGAACCTGTACTATTTATAGAATCCTTAATGGGCTGGATTTTTGGACCTTTGTTGCATGGGCCTTGCTGAATTTGTGGAAGGAATGCAGGAACGTGGCAACAAAATAGGAGAAGTGGTCTTCACGTAATGCCAATAGGAGAAATGGTCTTCACGTAATGCCTTGACGTAGTCTGAGTCAAAAACCTAATTTTACCCTTGTCACGGTCGTGACAAGGTCTTCACGTTCGTAACTTGTGGTTTTTAAGTGTCACGGTCGTGACCACTCTCTTACGGTCGTGATGGCTCAAATTGGGGTGTCACGGTCGTGACACCCTTGTGACGACCGTGGCTGCAACAAATTATGCAGTATTTTGCAGGCTTCTTCATTTCTTCATCTCTTTATGGTTTCTTTTGTTCCTTTTACTCTTAATTCATGATTTAGCTCCATATAATGATGTACCTGCAAAATGTTAAGAAAAACTCGAGAAATCGAGTGTTAAAACGGTGAATATGCGATAAAACGTTAATGAAACCTAGCAATATAATCGATGTGTTTTCTCGTTATCATGTGCGTGCTTGCGGGCGGTCGTGCGTGCGTGAGTGTGTGCGTGTGTGTGTGTATGTATGTGTGTGCACGTGTGCGTGTGTTTGTGCGCATGTTAAGTGCAAATTTTACCTATTTTTGTATATAAGTTTTGTTGCACTTAACGGTACTTTATGTTAAAATCGTTCGAATAAACCCCGCTTTGTTTATAAATGCGTTTACTTTACGTTATAGTGTATATATTATGTTTTCCTGTAAATATCATTGAGTTTAATTGAATTTCATTCATTTTTGTAGGTAATAAAGAATTGATGTTGGAGCATTGTTAGATAGAGCATTGAATAAGCTTTCCAACGCTTCGAACCGGGCGAAAAACGGAGTTACGGTTAAAAAGTTATGGTCGAAACAAGAAATAGTTTGCTGTCATGTTCGCTAAGCGAACAGCAGTTCGCTGGCCACTCGCTAAGCGAGTACTGGGACCCATTTTTGTCTATTTAAGTGATTTTTCAGCATTTTTTAGGGTATGTTGTTTGGGAACTTTTTACCCCAACTTCATCCAACACATTCTTGAGTAGATTTAGCTTAGAAACAACATTGGAGGGTGCATCTTGACGATCCGGAGTCGAATCTACTTCAATCGGAGTTGACAGACCGTGAGATTTGTGTTCTTCTTGCTTCCTCTCTATGTATTTTTCATTTGTTGGAGTTTTGTATGTAAGTTTATCTTGATTGTATGTATATTTATGGATCTTTGTATAAAATCTCTTTTACAACTCTTTATCGATGCTTATCTTGATTTTTTACTTAGCGGGTTTGGATTGTGATAGAGATATACGGTTCGAACTCGATCTAAGATGAACATCTATTAGATTCTAAATGCTAGAGATATATTTAGGACTAATATTCACGTGGGTATCGATTCTTAATGCTCCGTGTTGTCGAGTTGTGTGAGAGATCAACAATGAGACGATACGGTTGATCTCTCGACTTTGTGTTAGAGATAAACTCTGTTGTGAGTGATACGTGATGATATTGACGAGTGAATTAGGTTGCGTGCATTTGATCCATATATTTTTTAGTACATGATGGGTAGAACGAAATACAACTCCTGAAGAGTTTTCTCATTTCTTAAGAATGTACTTATTTTCTTGTTTTATGTTTGTTTTTCCTTTTGAATTTTTATCCCAAACCATTCAAACCCAAGCTTAGAGACGTAGAGATTGTTGAACGGCATTCTTTCCCTCACACTGATCTCCGTGGAGACGATAAATCCTGGAGGAAATTCTTCCGAAAATAATATTTTTGCTTGCTGCTTTACCGCTTCAACAAAATGGCGCCGTTGCCGGGTATTGGTTTTGATATTGAGTTGCATTGCGATAGTTTCTATATTTCTAAGCTTTGCACATAATTGTATATATATATATATATATGCTTGTATATATGCTTGTTTTTCTTTTGTCTTCGATTATGTTTGTTTAAGTGTTGTATATATTTTGTTCCTGTAACGTTTGTTCAAGTGTTTGGTTAGGACACTTTCTTTAGGTTGACGCTTTGACAAAGCATCGACGTATATGTGAGGAAGTTACTAGCAAAGAACACTAAAGGTGTCGAGCTAACGACATGAAACAAGCGCTTGTTGGGAGGCAACCCAACGGTTTTTGAGTTTGTATAGCTTTATGTTTATTTAGTTTAATTAAATTTTGTTAGGTTGTTAGAATAATATTTGTGTTTTCTCTCAAGTTAGTTTTTGATTAGCTTGAGGATGCATTTTGTGATTTTCCAAGTTTGATCATTTCAACTTGCGAATGCGTGGTAATGATAGTGTTTAAAGTTTTGTACACGTTCAAGGTATGTGTTTATCGCTTTCTAGGCTTTAGCATATTCATGATACTTAGACTTTTTACAATTTCCATGCCATTCATTCTTTTGTATACTTGTTCATTTTGTGAATCACTTTAGTTCCCACCTTTTTGTGAGGAAGCCTTTCGTTGTTCATATATGCTCGAAGTACCAATATTCTTGTTTTAACTGGATTTTATTATGCTTAATCTTTTGTTTGTGTTGATTATATGAAAGCATGAAAAGGATTAAGGCACTTGTTTCATTTTGAGCACAACTACCTAGCCAAATAGTCAATTCACCTTGTGAGTGTGTGATCATTTGTAACCCCTTTGAGCCTTTGGTCATTATCCATGTTGTTTGAGTTTTATTCTTGTCTATGAGTATCAAATTCATTTTTTGTGTGGATCTTGATTGTTGTTTTTTCTTGAGCCCTCAACTTTGTGTTGTTGTATGAATTTTTACCTTGCCTTAGAAAGTAGGGAGTATTCACATGATGATGTGGTTGAATTCAAGTTGGGGAGATGATGATCGTTCACTTGTGTTGTTGATTGCTATGAGGTTGAAAAATAGAAAAGAAAAATGAGAAAAATATGAAAAAGAAAAGAAAAGAAAAATTGAAAAAGCTTAGAAAAAGATAAACAAAAAGAGTAGAATACTGTTGTGCTAATAAGTTCTATGTGTTTGGTATAACACTTGGGATTTTGGAAGAAGCTTGATTGGAATTTTGGTGTTTGAAACTTTGTGAGTTTATCACTCCCTTAGCTTTAGGCAAGTTTTTGTTTCGATTAGCTTTAGGAATTATCCCTTGTTTGTTCACCCGACCACATTACAACCCTGAAAGTCCTTTTGATTCTTGCTTTTGTGTTTTCAACATGATTTTTGGATGATTGCATAATTTAGTCTTTTGTTTGCAAGATTATTGTGTGAGTGAAAAAAGCCCTCATTTTGTGTTTTTCATCTACCGATGATTGTTTTTGCTAGGTGTGATTCACGTTTGAGCTTGTGTTGTTTTAGAATGTTTGGCATGACTTTTGTATTTAGCATTTGTTTCGTGATTATGTTATCGTTGAAGTTTAGTGGTAAGTATTCACTTTGCGTGTATCAATTTTTGATTGAACCATTGCATTTGTTTTCCGTTTGTCAAAACTTGTTGTTACGTGATTTCTTGGATTTCGCTTTTGTTCCTTTAGTTGTCGACTTTGTTTGAGGACAAACAATTAGGTAAGTTGGGGAGAGTTGTTAAGTGCAAATTTTAACTATTTTTGTATATACGTTTTGTTGCACTTAACGGTACTTTATGTTAAAATCGTTCGAATAAACCCCGCTTTGTTTATAAATGCGTTTACTTTACGTTATAGTGTATATATTATGTTTTCCTGTAAATATCATTGAGTTTAATTGAATTTCATTCATTTTTGTAGGTAATAAAGAATTGATGTTGGAGCATTGTTAGATAGAGCATTGAATAAGCTTTCCAACGCTTCGAACCGGGCGAAAAACGGAGTTACGGTTAAAAAGTTATGGTCGAAACAAGAAATAGTTTGCTGTCATGTTCATTGGCTGTTCGCTAAGCGAACAGCAGTTCGCTGGCCACTCGCTAAGCGAGTACTGGGACCCATTTTTGTCTATTTAAGTGATTTTTCAGCATTTTTTAGGGTATGTTGTTTGAGAACTTTTTACCCCAACTTCATCCAACACATTCTTGAGTAGATTTAGCTTAGAAACAACATTGGAGGGTGCATCTTGACGATCCGGAGTCGAATCCACTTCAATCGGAGTTGACAGACCGTGAAATTTGTGTTCTTCTTCCTTCCTCTCTATGTATTTTTCATTTGTTGGGGTTTTGTATGTAAGTTTATCTTGATTGTATGTATATTTATGGATCTTTGTATAAAATCTCTTTTACAACTCTTTATCGATGCTTATCTTGATTTTTTACTTAGCGGGTTTGGATTGTGATAGAGATATACGGTTCGAACTCGATCTAAGATGAACATCTGTTAGATTCTAAATGCTAGAGATAGATTTAGGACTAATATTCACGTGGGTATCGATTCTTAATGCTCCGTGTTGTCGAGTTGTGTGAGAGATCAACAATGAGACGATACGGTTGATCTCTCGACTTTGTGTTAGAGATAAACTCTGTTGTGAGCGATACGTGATGATATTGACGAGTGAATTAGGTTGCGTGCATTTGATCCATATATTTTTTAGTACATGATGGGTAGAACGAAATACAACTCCTGAAGAGTTTTCTCATTTCTTAAGAATGTACTTATTTTCTTGTTTTATGTTTGTTTTTCCTTTTGAATTTTTATCCCAAACCATTCAAACCCAAGCTTAGAGACGTAGAGATTGTCGAACGGCATTCTTTCCCTCACACTGATCCCTGTGGAGACGATAAATCCCGGAGGAAATTCTTCCGAAAATAATATTTTTGCTTGCTGCTTTACCGCTTCAACAGCGCACGCGCGTGCTTGTGTGCGTGTGTATGTGTGTCTATGCGTGTTTTTGTGCGTTTACACTCGCGCCCGCGTGTTTGCTTGTGAGTGTGTGTATGTGTGCGCGCACGTGTGTGTGTGAATGTGAACACGTGTGTGTACGCGCGCACGTGTGGTTGTGTGTTTGTGCTTGTGTGTGTGTGTGTGATAGAGCGTGCGCACGCGCACGTGTTTGTGTGTGTGTGTGTGTGCGTGTGCGTGTGTACGTGCGTGTGTATGCGTGTGTGCGTGTGCGCACGTGTGCGTACGCGTGTGTGTGTGTGTGTGTGTGTGTGTGTGTGTTGTGTGTGTGTGTGTGTGTGTGCGAGCGGCGTGCATTAGTGCATCTATGCGTGTGTGCGTGTGTCTGTGAATGTGTGTGCGCGTGCCTACATATGTGTGTGTGTATGTATGTGTGCGTGCGTGTGTATGTGTGTATGTGCATGCACACGCGCGTGTGTGGCTGTGTGTGTGTATCTTTGTGTGTGCACGCGTCTGTGTGTATCTGCAGGCATGCGGGCGCGCGTGCGTGGACGCGTGCGTGTGAGTGTGCATGTGTGTGTGTATGTGCGTGCGCACGCGCGCACATTTGTGTTTGTGTGTCGCTCACGTGTTTGTGTGTGTGCGTATTTGTGTGCGCGCACGTGAGTGTGTGTGTGTTTGTGCATGTGGATGTGCACGTCAATGTGTGTGTGCGCGCGTATGTTTGTGCGTGGGAGTGTGAGCGTGCGTGCTTGCGTTTGTATGTGCGCGTGCGAGTACGCGTGCACGGGGGCTCGTGTTTGTTTGGGTGTGTTTGTGTGTGCGCACGTGTGTTTTTGTGTGTGTGTGCGCGAGCGTGTATGTGTGTGTGCGTGTGCGTGTGTACGTGTGTTTGCGCGTGCGTGTGTGTGCGCGCGTGTGCGCACGTGTGTGTGTGTACGCGTGTGCGCACGTGTTTGTGTGTGTGTGCATGCGTACGTGTGTGTGTATGCGTGTGTATGTATGTGTGTGTGTGCAGTTGTGTGTGTGTACGTGTGTGGGTATGTGTGTGCGAGCGGTGTACGTTAGTGCATGCGTGTGTGTGTGTCTGCGAGTGCGTGTTTGTTTGTGTGCGCGCGCATGCACGCGCTCCCGTGTGTTTGGGCGTGTGAGCGGGCATGCACGCACGCCTGCGTGTTTGGGCGTGTGCGCGCGCATGCGTGATTTTGTGTGTGTTTGTGCGTGTGTCTGTGTATGCGCGAGCGTTTGTTTATGTGTGTGTCTGTGTGTGCGCCCGCGTGTGTTTGTGTGTGTCTATATGTGCGCGCACGTGTGTGTGTTTTTCTGTGTCTGTATGTGCGCGCGCGTGTGTGTGCGTGTGTATGCGCGCGCATGTGCTTGTGTGTGTATGTGCGTGTGCGTGCACGCGTGTTTGTTTGCACGCGAGTGCGTGTGTGTGTGTGTCCGTGTGTGAGTGCGTGTGTGCGTGTGTGTGATTGTGTATGTGCGCGAGCTTGTGCGCACGTGTGTGTGTGTGCACGCGCGTGTTTGCCCGCTTCTGTGTGTGTGTGCGCGCACATGTGTTTGTGTGTGTGCCTGTGTGTGCGCGCACGCGTGTGTGTGCGCGTGTGTGTCTTCGCAGGTGTGTGTGTGTGTGTAGTTGTGCGCGTGCGTGCATGCGTTTGTGTGTATGTGTGTACGCGTGCACGTGCGTGTGTGTGTTCACGCGCGCGTGTATGTACGTGTGTGTATGTGTGTGCATGCGTGCGTGCGAGTGTGCACATGTGTGTGTTAGTGAGTGTGCACGCGCGCACGCGTGTGTTTTTGTGGGTGTCGCCTATGTGTTTGTGTGTGTGCGTATTTGTGTGCACGCACGCGAGTGTGTGTGTGTGTGTGTGTGTGTGTGTGCGCACATGTGGATGTGCACATGTGTGTGTGTGTGTATGTGTGTGCGTGTGTGTGTGTACGTGTGTGCATGGGTGTGTGTGTGTGTGTGCGTACGTGCATTTGTGTGTGGGCATGAGCTTACGCGCGAATGGGGATGCGTGTTTGTTTGTGTGTGTGTCTGTGTGTTTGTGTGTGTGCACGTGTGTTTCTACGCGCGTGCGCGTGTGTGTGTGTGTGAGAAAGAAAGTGTGCGCACGCGCGCATGTTTGTGTGCGCGTGTGTGTCTGTGTGTGCACGTGTGTTTGTGTATGCGAGTGCGTGTGTGTGTGTGTGCGTGTGTGTGTGTGTGAGAAATTTGAGTGTGCGCACGCACACATGTGTGGATGTGTGTGTGTATCTTTGTGTGCGCGCACGTCTGTGTGTATCTACGGGCACGCGTGCGCGCGTGCGTGGATGCGTGAGTGCGGGTGTGCATGTGTGTGTGTGTGAGTACGCTCGCGCGCGCGTTTTGGTTTTTGTGTGTCGCTCACGTATTTGTGTGTGCGTATTTGTATGCGCGCACGCGAGTGTGTGTGTTTGTACATGTAGATGTGCATGTGTGTGTGTGTGCGCACGTACGTTTGTGCGTGGGAGTGTGTGTGTGTGTGCGTGCGTGCGTTTGTATGTGCGCGTGTGAGTATGCACGCACGGGGGCGCGTGTGTCGCCTACGTGTTTGTGTGTGTGCGTATTTGTGTGCACGCACGCGAGTGTATGTGTGTGTGTCCGCATGTGGATGTGCACGTGTGTGTGTGTGTGTGCGTGCGTGTGTGCGTACGTATGTGCATGGGTGTGTGTGTGTGTGTGCGTACGTGCGTTTGTGTGTGCGTATGCGCGTACGTGCGAACGGGGGCGCGTGTTTGTTTGTGTGTGTGCCTGTGTGTTTGTGTGTGCGCACGTGCGTTTGTGTGTGTGTGCGCGCGCGCGTGTGTGTGGGTGTGCACGCGCGCACGTGTGTGTTTGTGTGTATGCGGGTGTTTGTGTGTGTGTGAGAGAGAGAGTGTGCGCACGCGTGTGTGTTTACTTGTGTGTGTGTGTGTGTGTGTGTGTGTGTCTGTATGTGAATGTGCACGCGCATGTGTGTGTGCGCACGCGTGGGTGGACGCGCGTGTGTGTGTGTGTGCGTATATGTGTGTGCGCGTGTGTATGTGTGTGTGTGTGTGTACGTGTGTGTGTGTGCGTGTCAGAAAAAGAGTGTGCGCACGCGCGCATGTGTGTGTGTGTGTGTGTGTGTCTGTGTGTGCACGTGCGTTTGTGTATGCGAGTGTGTGTGTGTGTGTGTGTGCGTGTGTGTGTGTGTGTGAGAAAGAGAGTGTGCGCACGCGCACATGTGTGTGTGCGCGTGTGTGTCTGTGTGTGCACGCGCATGTGTGTATGCGAGTGTGTGTGTGTCTATGTGTGTGTCTGTGCGTATATGTGTGTGTGTGTGAGAGAGAGAGATAGAGTATGCGCACACGTGTGTGTGTGTGTGCATGCGTGTGTGTGTGTGCATGTGTGTGTGCGTATGTGCGCATGTGCATGCGTGCGTGCACACATGTGTGTGTGTGTGTGTGTGCGCGAGCGGCGTGCGTAAGTGCATGCGTGTGTGTGTGCGCGCACACGTCTTTGTGTGTGCGCGTGTTTGTTTGTGTGTGTGTCTAATTCTGGGCGCACGCGCGCGTGTATGTGTGTATGCGCACATGTGTTTGTATGTGTTCGCGTGCGTGCACGCCTGCGTGTTTGTGTGTGTGCCCGCGCGTGCGTGCGTGCTTGCGTGCGGTCGTGCATTCGTGAGTGTGTGCACGCGTGCGTGTGTTTGCGCGCACGCGCGTGCTTGTGTTTGTGTGTTTGTGTATGCGTGTGTATGTGTGTCTGTGCGTGTGTTTATGCGTTTAAACTCGTGCGCGCGTGTTTGCTTGTGAGTGTGTGCGCGAGCGTTTGTGTATGCGAGTGTGTGTGTGTGTGTGTGAGTGTGTGCGTGTGTGCGCGAGCGGCGTGCGTAAGTGCATGCGTGCGTACGTGTGCGTGTGTGCGTGTCTTTGTATGTGCGCGCGTTTGTTTGTGTGTGTGACTAATTGTGGGTGCACGCGCGTGTATGTGTGTGTATGCGTACGTGTGTCTGTATGTGTTCGCGTGCATGCATGCCTGCGTGTTTGTGTGTGCGTGCGAGCGGTCGTGCGTGCGTGTAAGTATGTGTGCATGCGGGCGTGTGTTTGCGCGCACGCGCGTGCTTGTGTGCGTGTGTTTGTGTGTGTGTGTGTGTGTGTGTGTGTGTGTGTGTGTGTGTGTGTGTGTGTGTGCACGCGTTTGTGTGTTCGTATGTATGTGTGTTTGTACGTTTACACTCGCGCGCGCGCGTGTTTGCTTGTGAGTGTGTGTATGTGTGTGCGCACACGTGTGTGTGTGTGTGTGTACGCGCGCATGTGTGGTTGTGTGTTTGTGTTTCTGTGTGTGTGTGTGTGATAGAGTGTGCACACGTGTGTGTGTGTGTGTGTGCGTGGGTCAATTTGTGCACGCGAGTTTGTGTGTACGTGCGTGTGTCTGTGTATGCGCGAGCGTTTGTTTATGTGTGTGTCTGTGTGTGCGCCCGCGTGTGTTTGTGTGTGTCTATATGTGCGCGCACGTGTGTGTGTTTTTCTGTGTCTGTATGTGCGCGCGCGTGTGTGTGCGTGTGTATGCGCGCGCATGTGCTTGTGTGTGTATGTGCGTGTGCGTGCACGCGTGTTTGTTTGCACGCGAGTGCGTGTGTGTGTGTGTCCGTGTGTGAGTGCGTGTGTGCGTGTGTGTGATTGTGTATGTGCGCGAGCTTGTGCGCACGTGTGTGTGTGTGCACGCGCGTGTTTGCCCGCTTCTGTGTGTGTGTGCGCGCACATGTGTTTGTGTGTGTGCCTGTGTGTGCGCGCACGCGTGTGTGTGCGCGTGTGTGTCTTCGCAGGTGTGTGTGTGTGTGTAGTTGTGCGCGTGCGTGCATGCGTTTGTGTGTATGTGTGTACGCGTGCACGTGCGTGTGTGTGTTCACGCGCGCGTGTATGTACGTGTGTGTATGTGTGTGCATGCGTGCGTGCGAGTGTGCACATGTGTGTGTTAGTGAGTGTGCACGCGCGCACGCGTGTGTTTTTGTGGGTGTCGCCTATGTGTTTGTGTGTGTGCGTATTTGTGTGCACGCACGCGAGTGTGTGTGTGTGTGTGTGTGTGTGTGTGTGCGCACATGTGGATGTGCACATGTGTGTGTGTGTGTGTATGTGTGTGCGTGTGTGTGTGTACGTGTGTGCATGGGTGTGTGTGTGTGTGTGTGCGTACGTGCATTTGTGTGTGGGCATGAGCTTACGCGCGAATGGGGATGCGTGTTTGTTTGTGTGTGTGTCTGTGTGTTTGTGTGTGTGCACGTGTGTTTCTACGCGCGTGCGCGTGTGTGTGTGTGTGAGAAAGAAAGTGTGCGCACGCGCGCATGTTTGTGTGCGCGTGTGTGTCTGTGTGTGCACGTGTGTTTGTGTATGCGAGTGCGTGTGTGTGTGTGTGCGTGTGTGTGTGTGTGAGAAATTTGAGTGTGCGCACGCACACATGTGTGGATGTGTGTGTGTATCTTTGTGTGCGCGCACGTCTGTGTGTATCTACGGGCACGCGTGCGCGCGTGCGTGGAT
Organism: Lathyrus sativus; assembly: GCA_963859935.3. Lineage (NCBI taxonomy): Eukaryota > Viridiplantae > Streptophyta > Magnoliopsida > Fabales > Fabaceae > Lathyrus > Lathyrus sativus. The sequence continues at coordinate 880,513 of CAWUDS030000986.1, read as the reverse complement.
GCGTGAGTGCGGGTGTGCATGTGTGTGTGTGTGAGTACGCTCGCGCGCGCGTTTTGGTTTTTGTGTGTCGCTCACGTATTTGTGTGTGCGTATTTGTATGCGCGCACGCGAGTGTGTGTGTTTGTACATGTAGATGTGCATGTGTGTGTGTGTGCGCACGTACGTTTGTGCGTGGGAGTGTGTGTGTGTGTGCGTGCGTGCGTTTGTATGTGCGCGTGTGAGTATGCACGCACGGGGGCGCGTGTGTCGCCTACGTGTTTGTGTGTGTGCGTATTTGTGTGCACGCACGCGAGTGTATGTGTGTGTGTCCGCATGTGGATGTGCACGTGTGTGTGTGTGTGTGCGTGCGTGTGTGCGTACGTATGTGCATGGGTGTGTGTGTGTGTGTGCGTACGTGCGTTTGTGTGTGCGTATGCGCGTACGTGCGAACGGGGGCGCGTGTTTGTTTGTGTGTGTGCCTGTGTGTTTGTGTGTGCGCACGTGCGTTTGTGTGTGTGTGCGCGCGCGCGTGTGTGTGGGTGTGCACGCGCGCACGTGTGTGTTTGTGTGTATGCGGGTGTTTGTGTGTGTGTGTGAGAGAGAGAGTGTGCGCACGCGTGTGTGTTTACTTGTGTGTGTGTGTGTGTGTGTGTGTGTGTGTGTGTGTGTGTGTGTGTGTGTCTGTATGTGAATGTGCACGCGCATGTGTGTGTGCGCACGCGTGGGTGGACGCGCGTGTGTGTGTGTGTGCGTATATGTGTGTGCGCGTGTGTATGTGTGTGTGTGTGTGTACGTGTGTGTGTGTGCGTGTCAGAAAAAGAGTGTGCGCACGCGCGCATGTGTGTGTGTGTGTGTGTGTCTGTGTGTGCACGTGCGTTTGTGTATGCGAGTGTGTGTGTGTGTGTGTGCGTGTGTGTGTGTGTGTGAGAAAGAGAGTGTGCGCACGCGCACATGTGTGTGTGCGCGTGTGTGTCTGTGTGTGCACGCGCATGTGTGTATGCGAGTGTGTGTGTGTCTATGTGTGTGTCTGTGCGTATATGTGTGTGTGTGTGAGAGAGAGAGATAGAGTATGCGCACACGTGTGTGTGTGTGTGCATGCGTGTGTGTGTGTGCATGTGTGTGTGCGTATGTGCGCATGTGCATGCGTGCGTGCACACATGTGTGTGTGTGTGTGTGCGCGAGCGGCGTGCGTAAGTGCATGTGTGTGTGTGTGCGCGCACACGTCTTTGTGTGTGCGCGTGTTTGTTTGTGTGTGTGTCTAATTCTGGGCGCACGCGCGCGTGTATGTGTGTATGCGCACATGTGTTTGTATGTGTTCGCGTGCGTGCACGCCTGCGTGTTTGTGTGTGTGCCCGCGCGTGCGTGCGTGCTTGCGTGCGGTCGTGCATTCGTGAGTGTGTGCACGCGTGCGTGTGTTTGCGCGCACGCGCGTGCTTGTGTTTGTGTGTTTGTGTATGCGTGTGTATGTGTGTCTGTGCGTGTGTTTATGCGTTTAAACTCGTGCGCGCGTGTTTGCTTGTGAGTGTGTGCGCGAGCGTTTGTGTATGCGAGTGTGTGTGTGTGTGTGTGAGTGTGTGCGTGTGTGCGCGAGCGGCGTGCGTAAGTGCATGCGTGCGTACGTGTGCGTGTGTGCGTGTCTTTGTATGTGCGCGCGTTTGTTTGTGTGTGTGACTAATTGTGGGTGCACGCGCGTGTATGTGTGTGTATGCGTACGTGTGTCTGTATGTGTTCGCGTGCATGCATGCCTGCGTGTTTGTGTGTGCGTGCGAGCGGTCGTGCGTGCGTGTAAGTATGTGTGCATGCGGGCGTGTGTTTGCGCGCACGCGCGTGCTTGTGTGCGTGTGTGTGTGTGTGTGTGTGTGTGTGTGTGTGTGTGTGTGTGTGTGTGTGCACGCGTTTGTGTGTTCGTATGTATGTGTGTTTGTACGTTTACACTCGCGCGCGCGCGTGTTTGCTTGTGAGTGTGTGTATGTGTGTGCGCACACGTGTGTGTGTGTGTGTACGCGCGCATGTGTGGTTGTGTGTTTGTGTTTCTGTGTGTGTGTGTGTGATAGAGTGTGCACACGTGTGTGTGTGTGTGTGTGCGTGGGTCAATTTGTGCACGCGAGTGCGTGTGTACGTGCGTGTGTATGCGTGCGTGTGTGCTGTGTGTGTGTGTGTGTGCGAGCGGCGTGCGTTAGTGCATGAATGCGTGCGTGTGTGTGTCTGTGAGTGTGTGTGCGCGTGCCTACGTATGTGTGTGTGTATGTATATGCGCGTGCTTGTGTCTGTGTGTATGTGTGTGCGCACGCACGTGTGTGGCTGTGTGTGTGTATCTTTGTGTGCGTGCACGTCTGTGTGTATCTGCGGGCACGCGTGCGCACGTGCCTGGATGCGTGGGTGCGAGTGTGCATGTGTATGTGTGTGTGTGCGCGCGCACGCACGCGCGTTTGTGTTTATGTGTCGCTCACGTGTTTGTGTGTGTGCGTATTTGTGTGCGCGCACGCGAGTGTGTGTGTTTGTGCATGTGGATGTGCACGTGTGTGTGTGTGTGCGCACGTACGTTTGTGCGTGGGAGTGTGTGCGTGCGTGCGTGCGTTTGTATGTGTGCGTGCGAGTACGCGTGCACGGGGGCGCGTGTTTGTTTGGGTGTGTTTGTGTGCGCGCACGTGTGTTTATGTAAGTGTGCGCGCGTGTATGTGTGTGTGTGTGTGTGCGTGTGAAAATGTGTTTGCGCGTGCGTGTGCGCGTGCGCGTGTGAGCACGTGTGTGTATGTGCACGCATACGTGTGTGTGTATGCGTGTGTGTGTGTGTGTGTGTGCAGTTGTGTGTGTGTGTGTGTGTTTGTGTGTGTGCGCGTGTGTGTGTCTTCGCAGGTGCGTGTGTGTGTGTGTATGCGTGTGTGCGTGTGCGTGCGAGCGTGCGTTTGTGTGTGTGTGTGTGTGTGTGCGCGCGTGTGTGTGATCTCGCGCGCGTGTATGTACGTGTGCGTATGTGCATGCATGCGTGCGTGCGAGTGTGCACGTGTGTGTGTAAGTGCGTGCGCACGCGTGTGTTTTTGTGGGTGTCACCTACGTGTTTGTGTGTGTGCGTATTTGTGTGCACGCACGCGAGTGTATGTGTGTGTGCGCATGTGGGTGTGCACGTGTGTGTGTGTGTGCTTGCGTGTGCGTACGTGTGTGCATGGATGTGTGTGCGCGTACGTGCGTTCGTGCGTGTCCTTGCACGTACGCGCGCACGGGGGGCGCGTGTTTGTTTGAGTGTGTGTGTGTGTGTGTGTGTGTCTTTGTGTGTACGCACGTGTATTTGTGTGTGTGCGCACGCGCGTGTGTGTGTGTGTGTGAGAGGGTGTGCGCGCGCACGTGTCTGTTTGTGTGTCTGCGGGTGTGTGTGTGTGTGAGAGAAAGAGTGTGTGCGCACGCGTGTGTGTTTACTTGCGTGTGTGTGTGTGTGTGTCTGTATGTGTATGTGCACGCGCGTGTGTGTGTGCGCACGCGTGTGTGCGTGTGTGTGTGCGTATATGTGTGCGCGCGTGCGTATGTGTTTGTGTGTGTGTGTGTGCGTGTGTGTGTGTGTGAGAGAAAGAGAGTGTGCGCATGCGCGCATGTGTGTGTGCGCGTGTGTGTCTGTGTGTGCACGCGCGTTTGTGTATGCGAGTGTGTGTGTTTGTGTGTGTGTGTGTGTGTGTGCTTGTGTGTGTGCGTGTGTGTGTGTGAGAAAGAGAGTGTGCGCACGCGCGCATGTGTATTTGTGTGTGTCTGTGTGTGCACATGCGTTTGTGTATGCGAGTGTGTGTGTGTGTGTGTGCGAGTGTGTGCGTGTGTGTGCGAACTCGATCTAAGATGAACATCTGTTAGATTCTAAATGCTAGAGATAGATTTAGGATTAATATTCACGTGGGTATCGATTCTTAATGCTCCGTGTTGTCGAGTTGTGTGAGAGATCAACAATGAGACGATACGGTTGATCTCTCGACTTTGTGTTAGAGATAATCTCTGTTGTGAGCGATACGTGATGATATTGACGAGTGAATTAGGTTGCGTGCATTTGATCCATATATTTTTTAGTACATGATGGGTAGAACGAAATACAACTCCTGAAGAGTTTTCTCATTTCTTAAGAATGTACTTATTTTCTTGTTTTATGTTTGTTTTTCCTTTTGAATTTTTATCCCAAACCATTCAAACCCAAGCTTAGAGACGTAGATATTGTCGAACGACATTCTTTCCCTCACACTGATCTCCGTGGAGACGATAAATCCTGGAGGAAATTCTTCCGAAAATAATATTTTTGCTTGCTGCTTTACCGCTTCAACAAAATGGCGCCGTTGCCGGGGATTGGTTTTGATATTGAGTTGCATTGCGATAGTTTCTATATTTCTAAGCTTTGCACATAATTGTATATATATATATATATGCTTGTATATATGCTTGTTTTTCTTTTGTCTTCGATTATGTTTGTTCAAGTGTTGTATATATTTTGTTTCTGTAACGTTTGTTCAAGTGTTTGGTTAGGACACTTTCTTTAGGTTGACGCTTTGACAAAGCATCGACGTATATGTGAGGAAGTTACTAGCAAAGAACACTAAAGGTGTCGAGCTAACGACATGAAACAAACGCTTGTTGGGAGGCAACCCAACGGTTTTTGAGTTTGTATAGCTTTATGTTTATTTAGTTTAATTAAATTTTGTTATGTTGTTAGAATAATATTTGTGTTTTCTCTCAAGTTAGTTTTTGATTAGCTTGAGGATGCATTTTGTGATTTTCCAAGTTTGATCATTTCAACTTGTGAATGCGTGGTAATGATAGTGTTTAAAGTTTTGTACACGTTCAAGGTATGTGTTTATCGCTTTCTAGGCTTTAGCATATTCATGATACTTAGACTTTTTACAATTTCCATGCCATTCATTCTTTTGTATACTTGTTCATTTTGTGAATCACTTTAGTTCCCACCTTTTTGTGAGGAAGCCTTTCGTTGTTCATATATGCTCGGAGTACCAATATTCTTGTTTTAACTGGATTTTATTATGCTTAATCTTTTGTTTGTGTTGATTATATGAAAGCATGAAAAGGATTAAGGCACTTGTTTCATTTTGAGCACAACTACCTAGCCAAATAGTCAATTCACCTTGTGAGTGTGTGATCATTTGTAACCCCTTTGAGCCTTTGGTCATTATCCATGTTGTTTGAGTTTTATTTTTGTCTATGAGTATCAAATTCATTTTTTGTGTGGATCTTGATTGTTGTTTTTTCTTGAGCCCTCAACTTTGTGTTGTTGTATGAATTTTTACCTTGCCTTAGAAAGTAGGGAGTATTCACATGATGATGTGGTTGAATTCAAGTTGGGGAGATGATGATCGTTCACTTGTGTTGTTGATTGCTATGAGGTTGAAAAATAGAAAAAAAAAATGAGAAAAATATGAAAAAGAAAAGAAAAGAAAAGAAAAGAAAAGAAAAATTGAAAAAGCTTAGAAAAAGATAAACAAAAAGAGTAGAATAATGTTGTGCTAATAAGTTCTATGTGTTTGGTATAACACTTGGGATTTTGGAAGAAGCTTGATTGGAATTTTGGTGTTTGAAACTTTGTGAGTTTATCACTCCCTTAGGTTTAGGCAAGTTTTTGTTTCGATTAGCTTTAGGAATTATCCCTTGTTTGTTCACCCGACCACATTACAACCCTGAAAGTCCTTTTGATTCTTGCTTTTGTGTTTTCAACATGATTTTTGGATGATTGCATAATTTAGTCTTTTGTTTGCAAGATTATTGTGTGAGTGAAAAAAGCCCTCATTTTGTGTTTTTCATCTACCGATGATTGTTTTTGCTAGGTGTGATTCACGTTTGAGCTTGTGTTGTTTTAGAATGTTTGGCATGACTTTTGTATTTAGCATTTGTTTCGTGATTATGTTATCGTTGAAGTTTAGTGGTAAGTATTCACTTTGCGTGTATCAATTTTTGATTGAACCATTGCATTTGTTTTCCGTTTGTCAAAACTTGTTGTTACGTGATTTCTTGGATTTCGCTTTTGTTCCTTTAGTTGTCGACTTTGTTTGAGGACAAACAATTAGGTAAGTTGGGGAGAGTTGTTAAGTGCAAATTTTACCTATTTTTGTATATAAGTTTTGTTGCACTTAACGGTACTTTATGTTAAAATCGTTCGAATAAACCCCGCTTTGTTTATAAATGCGTTTACTTTACGTTATAGTGTATATATTATGTTTTCCTGTAAATATCATTGAGTTTAATTGAATTTCATTCATTTTTGTAGGTAATAAAGAATTGATGTTGGAGCATTGTTATATAGAGCATTGAATAAGCTTTCCAACGCTTCGAACCGGGCGAAAAACGGAGTTACGGTTAAAACGTTATGGTCGAAACAATAAATAGTTTGCTGTCATGTTCGCTGGCTGTTCGCTAAGCGAACAGCAGTTCGCTGGCCACTCGCTAAGCGAGTACTGGGACCCATTTTTGTCTATTTAAGTGATTTTTCAGCATTTTTTAGGGTATGTTGTTTGGGAACTTTTTACCCCAACTTCATCCAACACATTCTTGAGTAGATTTAGCTTAGAAACAACATTGGAGGGTGCATCTTGACGATCCGGAGTCGAATCCACTTCAATCGGAGTTGACAGACCGTGAGATTTGTGTTCTTCTTCCTTCCTCTCTATGTATTTTTCATTTGTTGGGGTTTTGTATGTAAGTTTATCTTGATTGTATGTATATTTATGGATCTTTGTATAAAATCTCTTTTACAACTCTTTATCGATGCTTATCTTGATTTTTTACTTAGCGGGTTTGGATTGTGATAGAGATATATGGTTCGAACTCGATCTAAGATGAACATCTATTAGATTCTAAATGCTAGAGATAGATTTAGGACTAATATTCACGTGGGTATCGATTCTTAATGCTCCGTGTTGTCGAGTTGTGTGAGAGATCAACAATGAGACGATACGGTTGATCTCTCGACTTTGTGTTAGAGATAAACTCTGTTGTGAGCAATACGTGATGATATTGACGAGTGAATTAGGTTGCGTGCATTTGATCCATATATTTTTTGGTACATGATGGGTAGAACGAAATACAACTCCTGAAGAGTTTTCTCATTTCTTAAGAATGTACTTATTTTCTTGTTTTATGTTTGTTTTTCCTTTTGAATTTTTATCCCAAACCATTCAAACCCAAGCTTAGAGACGTAGAGATTGTCGAACGACATTCTTTCCCTCACACTGATCCCTGTGGAGACGATAAATCCCGGAGGAAATTCTTCCGAAAATAATATTTTTGCTTGCTGCTTTACCGCTTCAACAGCGCACGCGCGTGCTTGTGTGCGTGTGTATGTGTGTCTGTGCATGTTTTTGTGCGTTTACACTCGCGCCCGCGTGTTTGCTTGTGAGTGTGTGTATGTGTGCACGCACGTGTGTGTGTGAATGTGAACGCGTGTGTGTACGCGCGCACGTGTGGTTGTGTGTTTGTGTTTGTGTGTGTGTGTGTGTGTGTGATAGAGTGTGCTCACGCGCGCGTGTTTTTGTGTGTGTGTGCATGTGCGTGTGTCAATTCGTGCACGCGAGTGCGTGTGTACGTGCGTGTGTATGCGTGTGTGCGTGTGTACGTGTGCACACGTGTGCGTACGCGTGTGTGTGTGTTGTGTGTGTGTGTGTGTGTGCGAGCGGCGTGCGTTAGTGCATCTATGCGTGTGTGCGTGTGTCTGTGAATGTGTGTGCGCGTGCCTACATATGTGTGTGTGTATGTATGTGTGTGTGTGTGTGTGTCTGTGTGTATGTGCATGCACACGCGCGTGTGTGGCTGTGTGTGTGTATCTTTGTGTGCGCACGCGTCTGTGTGTATCTGCAGGCATGCGGGCGCGCGTGCGTGTGAGTGTGCATGTGTGTGTGCGAGCGGCGTGGGTAAGTACATGCGTGTTTTTGTGTGTTTACACTCGCGCCCGCGTGTTTGCTTGTGAGTGTGTGTATGTGTGCGCGCACGTGTGTGTGTGAATGTGAACGCGTGTGTGTACGCGTGCACGTGTGGTTCTGTGTTTGTGTTTGTGTGTGTGTGTGTGTGATAGAGCGTGGGCACGCGCGCGTGTTTGTGTGTGTGTGTGTGTGTGCACGCACGTCTGTGTGTATCTGCGGGCACGCGTGCGTGGATGCGTGAGTTCGGGTGTGCATGTGTGTGTGTGTGCGTACGCTCGCGCGCGCGTTTTGGTTTTTGTGTGTCGCTCACGTATTTGTGTGTGTGCGTATTTGTGTGCGCGCACGCGAGTGTATGTGTTTGTGCATGTAGATGTGCATGTGTGTGTGTGTGCGCACGTACGTTTGTGTGTGGGAGTGTGTGCGTACGTGCGTGTGTTTGTATGTGCGCGTGTGAGTACGCACGCACGAGGGCGCGTGTTTGTTTGGGTGTGTTTGTGTGTGCGCACGTGTGTTTGTGTGTGTGTATGCGTGCGCGAGCGTGTATGTGTGTGCGCGTGTACGTGTATATGTGTGTTTGCGCGTGCGTGTGAGTGTGCGCGTGTGCGCACGTGTGTGTCTGCGCGTGTGCGCACGTATGTGTCTGCGCGTGTGCGCACTTGTGTTTAAGTGCGTGCGCACGGGGCGCACGCGTGTGTTTTTGTGGGTGTCGCCTACGTGTTTGTGTGTGTGCGTATTTGTGTGCACGCACGCGAGTGTATGTGTGTGTGTGCGCATGTGGATGTGCACGTGTATGTGTGTGTGTGTGTACGTGCGTGTGTGCGTACGTATGTGCATGGGTGTGTGTGTGTGTGTGCGTACGTGCGTTTGTGTGTGCGCATGCGCGTACGCGCGAACGGGGGCGCATGTTTGTTTGTGTGTGTGCCTGTGTGTTTGTGTGTGCGCACGTGCGTTTGTGTGTGTGTGCGCGCGTGTGTGTATTGGTGTGCACGCGCACACGTGTGTGTTTGTGTGTATGCGAGTGTTTGTGTGTGTGTGAGAGAGAGAGAGAGTGTGTGCATGCGTGTGTGTTTACTTGTGTGTGTGTGTGTGTTCATATGTGAATGTGCACGCGCATGTGTGTGTGCGCATGCGTGTGTGCACGCGCGTGTGTGTGTGTGTGCGTATATGTGTGCGCGCGTGTGTATATGTGTGTGTGTGTGTGTGCGTGTGTGTGTGTCAGAAAAAGAGTGTGCGCACGCGCGCATGTGTGTGTGTGTGTGTGTGTCTGTGTGTGCACGTGCGTTTGTGTATGCGAGTGTGTGTGTGTGTGTGTGTGTGTGTGTGAGAAAGAGAGTGTACGCACGTGCACATGTGTGTGTGCGCGTGTGTGTCTGTGTGTGCACGCGCGTTTGTGTATGCGAGTGTGTGTGTGTGTGTGTGTCTATGCGTGTGTCTGTGCGTATATATGTGTGTGTGTGTGAGAGATATAGAGTATGCGCACACGTGTGTGTGTGCATGCGTGTGTGTGTGTGCATGTGTGTGTGCGTATGTGCGCACGTGCATGCGTGCGTGCACACGTGTGTGTGTGTGTGTGTGTGTGTGTGTGTGTGCGAGTGTGTGTGTGTGTGTGTGTGCGCGAGCGGCGTGCGTAAGTGCATGCGTGTGTGTGTGCGCGCGCACGTCTTTGTGTGTGTGCGTGTTTGTTTGTGTGTGTGTCTAATTCTGGGCGCACGCGCGTGTGTATGTGTGTATGCGCACATGTGTTTGTATGTGTTCGCGTGCGTGCACGCCTGCGTGTTTGTGTGTGTGTGTGTGTGTGTGCGCGTGCGTGCGTGCGTGCGGTCGTGCATTCGTGAATGTGTGCACGCGTGCGTTTGAACGCACGTGCGTGCTTGTGTTTGTGTGTTTGTGCACGCGTTTGTGTATGCGTGTGTATGTGTGTTTGTTCGTGTGTTTATGCGTTTAAACTCGTGCGCGCGTGTTTGCTTGTGAGTGTGTGTATGTGTGCGCGCACGTGTGTGTGTGTGTGTGCGCGCGCATGTGTGGGTGTGTGTTTGTGTTTCTGTGTGAGTGTGTGTGTGTGTGTGTGTTTCTGTGTGACAGAGTGTGCACACGCGTGTGTGTGCGTGTGCCAATTTGTGCACGTGAGTGCGTGTGTATGCGTGTGTGTGTGGGGGGGGCATATGTGCGCGCGTGTGCGTACGCGTGTGTGTGTGCTGTGTGTGTGTGTGTGTGTGCGCGAGCGGTGTGCGTTAGTGCATGAATGTGTGTGTGCGTGTGTCTGTGAGTGTGTGTACGCGTGCCTACATATGTTGTGTGTATGTATGTGTGCATGCGTGTGCATGTGTCTGTGTGTATCTTTGTGTGCGCACGCGCGTGTGTGGCTGTGTGTGTGTATCTTTGTGTGCGCGCACGTCTGTGTGTATCTGCGGGAACGCGTGCGCGCGTGCATGGTTGCGTGTGTGCGGGTTGCATGTGTGTGTATGTGCATGCGCACGCGCGTTTGTGTTTGTGTGTCGCTCACGTGTTTGTGTGTGTGCGTATTTGTGTGCGCGCACACGCGAGTGTGTGTGTTTGTGCATGTGGATGTGCACGTGTGTGTGTACGCACGTACGTTTGTGCGTGGGAGTGTGTGCGTGCGTGCATGCGTTTGTATGTACGCGTGTGAGTACGCACGCACGGGGGCGCGTGTTTGTTTGGGTTTGTTTGTGTGTGCGCACATGTGTTTGTGTGTGTGTGCGCGCGTGTATGTGTGTACGCATGTGCGTGTGTAAGTGCGATTGCGCGTGCGTGTATGTGCGCGTGTGCGTAAGTGTGTGTGTGCGTGTGTGCACACGTATGTGTGTGTGTGTGTGCACGCGTACGTGTGTGTGTATGCGTGTGTGTGTTTGTGTGTGTGCGTGTGTGCGAGCGGTGTGCGTTAGTGCATGCGTGTGTGTGTGTGTGCGAGTGCGCGTTTGTTTGTGTGCGCGGGCATGCACGCGCGCCTGCGTGTTTGGGCGTGCGCGCGCTCATGCGTTATTCTGTGTGTGTGTGTGTGTGTGTGTGTGTCTGTGTGTGCGTGCGCGTATGTTTTTGTGTGTGTCTGTGTGTTTGTGTCTCTGTGTGCGCCCGCGTGTGTTTGTGTGTGTCCGTATGTGCGTGCATGTGCGTGTGTGTGTCTGTGTCTGTGTGTGCACGCACGTGTGTGTGTGCGCAGGTGCGTGTGTGTGTTTGTGTGTGTGCGTGCACGCGTGTTTATTTGCACACGAGTGCGTGTGTGCGTGTGTGCGTGTCCATGTGTGAGTGCGTGTGTGCGTGTGTGTTTGTGTGTGTGCGAGCGTGTGCGCACGTGTGTGTTAGTGCGCGCGTGTGCGCACGCTTCTGTGTGTGTGTGCTTGCACATGTGTTTGTGTGTGTGTCTGTGCGTGCGCGCACGCGTGTGTGTGCGTGTTTGTGTCTTCGCAGGTGCGTGTGTGTGTGAATGTGTGCGCGTGCGTGCGTGTGTGCGTTTGTGTGTATGTGTGTGTGTGGGCGCGCGCGCGTGTGTGTTCACGCGCGCGTGTATGTACGTATGCGTATGTGCGTGCATGCGTGCGTGCGAGTGTGAATGTGTGTGTGTAAGTGCGTGCGCACGCGCGCGTGCTCGTGTTTTTGTGGGTGTCGCCTACGTTTTAGTGTGTGTGCGTATTTGAGTGCACGCACGAGAGTGTATGTGTGTGTGTGCGCATATGGGTGTGCACGTGTGTGTGTGTGTGTGTGCGCTTGTGTGTGTGCGTACGTGTGTGCATGGGTGTGTGTGTGTGCGTACGTGCGTTTGTGTGTGTGCGTGGGCGTACGCGCGAACAGGGGCGCGTGTTTGTTTGTGTGTGTGTGTGTGTGCGCGTGTGTTTATGTATGTGTGCGCGCGTGTATGTGTGTGTGTGTGTGTGCGTGTGTATGTGTGTTTGCGCGTGTGCGTGTGTAAGTGTGTTTGCACGTGCGTGTATGTGTGCGCGTGTGCGCACGTGTGTGTGTGTGTGTGTACGCATGTGTGCACGTGTGTGTATGCGTGTGTGTGTGTGCAGTTATGTGTGTGTGTTTGTGTGTGTGTGCGTGTGTGTGTCTTCGCAGGTGCGTCTGTGTGTGTACGTGTGCGCGTGCGTGCGAGTGTGCGTTTGTGTGTATGTGTGTGTGTGCGCGCGCGTGTGTAGGTTCTCGCGCGCGTGTATGTACGTGTGCGTATGTGCGTGCATGCGTGCGTGCGAGTTTGCAAATGTGTGTGTGTAAGTGCGTGCGTACGCGCGCACGCGTGTGTTTTTGTGGGTGTCGCCTACGTGTTTGTGTGTGTGCATATTTGTGTGCACGCACGCGAGTGTATGTGTGTACTTGCGTGTGTGCGTACGTGTGTGCATGGGTGTGTGTGTGCGTACGTGCGTTTGTGTGTGTTCGTGCACGTACGCGCGCACGGGGGGCACATGTTTGTTTGAGTGTGTGTGTGTGTGTGTGTGTTTGTGTGTGCGCACGTGCGTGTTTGTGTGTATGCGGGTGTGTATGTGTGTGTGAGAGAGAGTGTGTGCGCACGCGTGTGTGTTTACTTGCGTGTGTGTGTATGCGCACGCGTGTGTGCTTGTGTGTGTGCGTATCTGTGTGCGCGCGTGCGTATGTGTTTGTGTGTGTATGTGTGTGTGCGTGTGTGTGTGAGAAAGAGAGTGTGCGCACGCGCGCATGTGTTTGTGCGCGTGTGTGTCTGTGTGTGCACGCGCGTTTGTGTATGCGAGTGTGTGTGTGTGTGTGTGCGCGTGTGTGTGTGTGTGACAAAGAGAGTGTGCACACACGCGCATGTGTGTGCGTGTGTGTGTCTGTGTGTGCATGCACGTTTGTGTATGTGAGTGTGTGTGTGTGTGTGCGAGTGAGTGTGTGTGTGTGTGTGTGCGAGCGGCGTGGGTAAGTACATGCGTGCCAGTGTGCGTGTGTGTGTGTGCATGTCTTTGTGTGTGCGCGGGTTTGTTTTTGTGTGTGTCTAATTGTGGGCGCACACGCGCGTGTGTGTGTGTGTATGCATACGTGTGTTTGTATGTGTTCGTGTGCGTGCATGCCTGTGTGTTTGTGTGTGTGTGTGTGCGTGCGTGCTTGCGGGCGGTCGTGCGTGCGTGAGTGTGTGTGTGTGTGTGTGTGTGTGTGTGAGTGTGCACGCGTGCGTGTGTTTGCACGCACGCGCATGCTTTAGTGCGTGTGTATGTGTGTCTGTGCGTGTGTTTGTGCGTTTACACTCGCGCCCGCGTGTTTGCTTGTGAGTGTGTGTATGTGTGCGCGCACGTGTGTGTGTGTGTGTGTGAATGTGAACGCGTGTGTGTACGCGCGCACGTGTGGTTGTGTGTTTGTGTTTGTGTGTGAGTGTGTGATAGAGTGTGCGCATGCGCGTGTGTGTGTGTGTGTGCGTGTGCGTGTGTCAATTTGTGCACGCGAGTGCGTGTGTACGTGCGTGTGTATGCGTGTGCTTATGTGTGTGTGTGTGTGTGTTGTGTGTGTGTGTGTGCGAGCGGCGTGCGTTAGTGGATCTATGCGTGTGTGCGTGTGTCTGTGAGTGTGTGTGTGTGTGCCTACGTATGTGTGTGTGTATGTATGTGTGCGTGCGTGTGTCTGTGTCTATGTGCGTGCTTACGCGCGTGTGTGGCTGTGTGTGTGTATCTTTGTGTGCGCACACGTTCGTGTGTATCTGCAGGCATGCGGGCGCGCGTGCGTGGATGCGTGCGTGTGAGTGTGCATGTGTGTGTGTATGTGCGTGCGCACGCGCGCACATTTGTGTTTGTGTGTCGCTCACGTGTTTGTGTGTGTGCGAATTTGTGCGCGCGCACGTGAGTGTGTCTGTTTGTGCATGTGGATGTGCACGTGTATGTGTGTGTGCGCGCGTTTGTTTGTGCGTGGGAGTGTGTGTGTGTGCGTGCTTGCGTTTGTATGTGCGCGTGCGAGTACACGTGCACGGGGGCTCGTGTTTGTTTGGGTGTGTTTGTGTGTGCGCACGTGTGTTTGTGTGTGTGTGCGCGAGCGTGTATGTGTGTGTGCGTGCGTTTGCGCGTGCGTGTGTGTATGCGCGTGTACGCACGTGTGTGTGTACGTGTGTGCGCACGTATTTGTGTGTGTGTGTGCACGCGTACGTGTGTGTGTATTCGTGTGTGTGTGTGTGTGTGCAGTTGTGTGTGTGTACGTGTGTGGGTATGTGTGTGCGAGCAGTGTGCGTTAGTGCATGCGTGTGTGAGTCTACGAGTGCGCGTTTGTTTGTGTGCGCGCACATGCACGCGCTCCCACGTGTTTGGGCGTGTGAGCGGGCATGCACGCGCGCCCGCTTGTTTGGGCTTGTGCGCGCGCATGCGTGATTCTGTGTGTGTTTGTGTGTGTGACTGTGTGTGCGCGAGCGTGTGTTTATGTGTGTGTCTGTATGTGCGTCTGTGTGCGCGCCCGCGTGTGTTTGTGTGTGTCTATATGTGCGAGCACGCGCGTGTGTGTGCGTCTGTGTCTGTGTGTGCGCGCATGTGTGTGTGTATGCGCGCGCATGTGCGTGTGTGTGTATGTGTGTGTGTGGGCACGCGTGTTTGTTTGCACGCGAGTGCGTGTGTGTGCGTGTGTGTGTGTGTGTGTCCGTGTGTGAGTGCGTGTGTGTGTGTGTGTGTTTGTGTATGTGCGCGAGCTTGTGCGCGCGTGTGTGTTTGTGCGCGCGCGTGTTCGCACGCTTCTGTGTGTGTGTGTGTGTGTGTGCACATGTGTTTGTGTGTGTGTGTGTGTGCGTGCGCGCACGCGTGTGTGTGTGCTTGTGTGTCTTCGCAGGTGCGTGTGTGTGTGTATTTGTGCGCGTGCGTGCTTGCGTTTGTGTGTATGTGTGTGTGTGCGCGCGTGCTTGTGTGTGTTCACGCGCGCGTGTATATACGTGTGTGTATGTGCGTGCATGCGTGCGTGCGAGTGTGCACATGTGTGTGTTAGTGTGTGTGCACGCGCGCACGCGTGTGTGTTTGTGGGTGTCGCCTATGTGTTTGTGTGTGTGCGTATTTGTGTGCACGCACGCGAGTGTATGTGTGTGTGTGTGCACATGTGGATGTGCACATGTGTGTGTGTGCGTACGTGTGTGCATGGGTGTGTGTGTGTGTATGCGCGTACGTGCGTTTGTGTGTGGGCATGCGCGTACGCACGAATGGGGGCGCGTGTTTGTTTGTGTGTGTGTCTGTGTGTTTGTGTGTGCGCATGTGTGCTTGTGTGTGTGTGTGCGCGCGCGCGCGTGTGTGTGCGTGCGCACGTGTGTGTTTGTCTGTATACGGGTGTGTGTGTGTGTGTGAGAGAGAGAAAGAGTGTGCGCACGCGTGTGTGTTTACTTGCGTGTGTGTGTGTGTGTTCGTATGTCTATGTGCACGCGCATGTGTATGTGCGCACACGTGTGTGTGTGCGTGTGTGCACGCGCATGTGTGTGTGCGCACGCGTATGTGTTTGTATGCGTGTGTGTGTGTGTGTGAGAAAGAGAGTGTGCGCACGCGCGCATGTTTGTGTGCGCGTGTGTGTCTGTGTGTGCACGTGTGTTTGTGTATGCGAGTGTGTGTGTGTGTGTGTGTGCGTGTGTGTGTGTGAGAAATTTGAGTGTGCGCACGCAGGCATGTGTGTGTGCGCGTTTGTGTATGTGAGTGTGTGTGTGTGTGTGTGTGTGTCTGTGTCTATGCGTGTGTCTGTGCGTATATGTGCGTGTGTGTGTGAGAGAGAGAGAGATAGAGTATGCGCACACGAGTATGCGTGCGTGCGTGTGTGTGTGCATGTGTGTGTGCGTATGTGAGCGCGTGCATGCGTGCGTGCACACGTGTGTGTGTGTGTGTGTGTGTGCAAGTGTGTGTGTGTGTGTGTGTGTGCGAGCGGCGTGCGTAAGTGCATGTGTGCGTGTGTGTGTGTGTGTGCGTGTCTTTGTGTGTGCGAGCGTTTGTTTGTGTGTGTGTGTCTAATTACCGGCGCACGCGTGCGTGTATGTGTGTATGCGCACGTGTGTTTGTATGTGTTCGCGTGCGTACATGCCTGCATGTTTGTGTGTGTGTATGGGTGCGTGCGTGCGTGCGGTCGTGCGTGCGTGAGTGTGTGTGTGTGTGTGAGTGCACGCGTGCGGGTGTTTGCACGCACGCGCGTGCTTGTGTTCGTGTGTTTGTGTGTGTGTGTGTGTGTGTGTGTGTGCACGCGTTTGTGTGTGCGTGTGTATGTGTGTATGTGCGTGTGTTTGTGGGTTTACACTCGCGCGCGCGTGTTTGCTTGTGAGTGTGTGTATGTGTGCGCGTGTGATAGAGTACGCGCGCATGTGTGTGTGTATGTGCGTGTGATAGAGTGCGCGCACGCGCGTGTGTGTGTTTGTGTGTGTGTGTGTGAGAGAGAGAGAGAGAGAGAGAGAAAGAGAGATAGAGTGTGCGCACGTGTGTGTGTGTGTGTGATAGAGTGGGTGCACGCGTGTGTGTATGTGTGTGCGTGTGTCATACAGTGTACGCACGCGCATGTGTGTGTGTGTGTGCGCGCGTGTGCGTGTGTACGTGCGTGTGTATGCGTGTGTGTGTGCGTGGGCGTATGTGCGCGCGTGTGCGTACGCATGTGTGTGTGTGTTGTGTGTGTGTGTGTGTGTGTGCGAGCGGCGTGCGTTAGTGCATGAATAGGTGCTAGCGTGTGTCTGTGAGTGTGTGTGCGCGTGCCTACGTATGTGTGTATGTGTATGTATGTGTGCGAGCGTGTGCATATGTCTGTGTGTATGTGTGTGCGCACGCGCGTGTGTGGCTGTGTGTGTGTATATTTGTGTGCGCGCACGTCTGTGTGTATCTGCGAGCACGCGTGCGCGCGTGCGTGGATGCGTGAGTGCGGGTGTGCATGTGTGTGTGTGTGTGCTTACGCGCGCGTTTGGGTTTTTGTGTGTCGCTCACGTGTTTGTGTGTGTGCGTATTTGTGTGCGCGCACACGAGCGTGTGTGTTTGTGCATGTAGATGTGCATGTGTGTGTGTGCGCACGTACGTTTGTGCGTGGGAGTGTGTGCGTGCATGCGTGCGTTTGTATGTGCGCGTGTGAGTACGCACGCACGGGGGCGCGTGTTTGTTTGGGTGTGTTTGTGTGTGCGCACGTGTGTTTGTGTGTGTGTATGCGTGCGCGAGCGTGTATGTGTGTGCGTGTGTGCGTGTATATGTGTGTTTGCGCGTGCGTGTGTGTGTGCGCGTGTGCGCACTTGTGTGTGTAAGTGCGTGTGCACGGGCGCACGCGTGTGTTTTTGTGGGTGTCGCCTACGTGTTTGTGTGTGTGCGTATTTGTGTGCACGCACGCGAGTGTATGTATGTGTGTGCGCATGTGGATGTGCACGTGTGTGTGCTTACGTATGTGCATGGGTGTGTGTGTGTGTGTGTGCGCGTGCGTGTGTGCTTACGTATGTGCATGGGTGTGTGTGTGTTTGTGGGTCTGTGCGCATGCGCGTACGCGCGAACAGGGGCGCGTGTTTGTTTGTGTGTGTGCCTGTGTGTTTATGTGTGCGCATGTGCGTTTGTGTGTGTGCGCGCGCGTGTGTGTGTGTGTGTGCACGCGCGCACTTGTGTGCTTTTGTGTATGCGGGTGTGTGTGTGTGTGTGTGAGAGAGAGAGAGTGTGTGCGCATGCGTGTGTGTTTACTTGTGTGTGTGTGTGTGTGTCCGTATGTGAATGGACACGCGCATGTGTGTGTGCGCACGCGTGTGAGCGCGCGCGCGTGTGTGTGTGCATATGTGTGCACGCGTGTGTATGTGTGAGTGTGTGCGTGTGAGAAAAAGAGTGTGTGCACGCGCGCATGTATGTGTGTGTGTGTGTCTGTGTGTTCACGTGCGTTTGTGTATGCGAGTTTGTGTGTGTGTGCGTGCGTGTGTGTGTGTATGTGAGAAAGAGAGTGTGCGCACGCGCACATGTGTGTGTGCGCGCGTGTGTGTCTGTGTGTGCATGCGCGTTTGTGTATGCGAGTGTGTGTGTGTGTCTATGCGTGTGTCTGTGCGTATATGTGCGTGCGTGTGTGTGTGTGTGTGTGTGAGAGAGAGAGAGAGAGTATGCGCACACGTGTGTGTGTGTGTGCGTGCGTGTGTGTGTGTGCATGTGTGTGCGTATGTGCACGCGTGCATGCGTGCGTGCACACGTGTGTGTGTGTGTGTGTGTGTGTGTGTGTGTGTGCAAGTGTGTGTCTGTGCGAGCGGCGTGCGTAAGTGCATGCGTGCGTGTGTGCGCGCGCACGTCTTTGTGTGTGCGCTCGTTTGTTTGTGTGTGTGTCTAATTGTGGGCGCACGCGCGCGTGTATGTGTGTATGCGCACGTGTGTTTGTATATGTTCACGTGCGTGCATGCCTGCGTGTTTGTGTGTGTGTTTGTGTGTGTGCGTGCGGTCGTGCGTACGGTCGTGCGTGCATGAGTGTGTGCACGTGTGCGTGTGTTTGCACGCACGCACGTGCTTGTGTTTGTGTGTGTGTGCACGCATTTGTGTATGCGTGTGTATGTGTGTCTGTGCGTGTGTTTGTGTGATTAAACTCGTGCGCGCGTGTTTGCTTGTGAGTGTGAGTATGTGTGCGCGCACGTGTGTGTGTGTGTGTACGCGCGCATGTGTGGGTGTGTGTTTGTGTTTCTGTGTGTGTGTGTGTGTGTGTGTGTGTGTGTGTGTGTGTGTGTGTGTGTGTGTGTGTGATAGAGTGTGTGCACACGTGTGTGTGTGTGCGTGTGCGTGTGCGTGTGCTAAATTTGCACGCGAGTGCGTGTGTATGCGTGTGTGTGTGTGGGGGGGGGGGGGGGGGGGGCGTATGTGCGCGCGTGTACGTACGCGTGTGTGTGTGATGTGTGTGTGTGTGCGAGTGGCGTGTGTTAGTGCATGAATGCGTGCGTGCGTGTGTCTGTGAGTGTGTGTACGCGTGCCTACGTATGTGTGTGTGTATGTATGTGTGCGTGCGTGTGCATGTGTCTGTGTGTATCTTTGTGTGCGCACGCGCGTGTGTGGCTGTGTGTGTGTATCTTTGTGTGCGCGCATGTCTGTGTGTATCTACGGGCACGCGTGCGCGCGTGCATGGATGCGTGCGTGCGGGTGTGCATGTGTGTGTGCATGTGCGTGCGCACGCACGCGCGTTTGTGTTTGTGTGTCGCTCACGTGTTTGTGTGTGTGCGTATTTGTGTGCGCGCACGCGAGTGTGTGTGTTTGTGCATGTGGATGTGCACGTGTGTGTGTGTGTACGCACGTACGTTTGTGCGTGGGAGTGTGTGCGTGCGTGCGTGCATTTGTATGTGCGCGTGTGAGTACGCACGCACGGGGGCGCATGTTTGTTTGGGTGTGTTTGTGTGTGCGCACATGTGTTTGTGTGTGTGTGCGCGCGTGTATGTGTGTATGCATGTGCGTGTGTATGTGGGTTTGCGCATGCGTGTGTGCGTGTGTGCGCACCTGTGTGTGTACGTGTGTGCGCACGTGTGTGTGTGTGTGTGCACGCGTACGTATGTGTGTATGCGTGTGTGTGTGTTTGTGTGTGTGTGCGTGTGTGCGAGCGGTGTGCGTTAGTCCATGCGTGTGTGTGTGTGTCTGCGAGTGCGCGTTTGTCTGTGTGCGCGGGCATGCACGCGCGCCTGCGTGTTTGGGCGTGTGCGCGCGCATGCGTGATTCTGTGTGTGTGTGTGTCTGTGTGTGCGCGCGTATGTTTATGTATGTGTCTGTGTGTTTGTGTCTGTGTGTGCGCCCACGTGTGTTTGTGTGTGTCTGTATGTGCGTGCACGCGTGTGTGTGTGTGTGTGTCTGTGTCTGTGTGTGCACGCACGTGTGTGTGTGTGTGTGCGCAGGTGCGTGTGTGTGTTTGTGTGTGTGCGTGCACGCGTGTTTATTTGCACGCGAGTGCGTATGTGCGTGTGTGTGTGTCCGTGTGTGAGTGTGTGTGTGTGTGTGTGTGTGTGTGTGTGTTTTTGTGTGTGTGTTTATGTGTGTGCGAGCGTGTGCGCACGTGTGTGTGAGTGCGCGCGTGTGCGCACGCTTCTGTGTGTGTGTGCTTGCACATGTGTTTGTGTGTGAGTCTGTGCGTGCGCGCACACATGTGTGTGCGTGTTTTTGTCTTCGCAGGTGCGTGTGTGTGTGTGTGTGAATGTGTGCGTGTGCGTGCGTGCGTGTGTTTGTGTGTATGTGTGTGTGTAAGTGCGTGCGTGCATGCGTGCGTGCGAGTGTGAACGTGTGTGTGTAAGTGCGTGCGCACGCGCGCGTGCATGTGTTTTTGTGGGTGTCGCCTACGTTTTAGTGTGTGTGCGTATTTGAGTGCACGCACACGAGTGTATGTGTGTGTGCGCATATGGGTGTGCACGTGTGTGTGTGTGTGTGCTTGTGTGTGTGCGTATGTGTGTGCATGGGTGTGTGTGTGTGCGTACGTGCGTTTGTGTGTGTGCATGGGCGTACGCGCGAACAGGGGCGCGTGTTTGTTTGTGTGTGTGTGTGTGTGTATGTGTGCGCGTATATGTGTGTGTGTGCGTATATGTGTGTACGCGTGCGTATGTGTGTGTGTGTGTGTGTGTGTGTGTGTGTGTGTGTGTGTGTGTGTGAGAAAGAGAGTATGCGCACGCGCGCATGTGTGTGTGTGTGCGTGTGTGTTTGTGTGTGCACGCGGGTTTGTGTATGCGAGTGTGTGTGTGTGCGTGTGTGCGTGTGTGTGTGTGTGTGAGAAAGAGAGTGTGCGCACGTGCGCATG